>SJOL01008723.1:716439-733111 GCA_004794785.1 Opisthorchis felineus
CGTGAAAGAGATCACGAAGAGTTTGGGTGTTGTAGGTGTTATACGCCTTCCAGGATGGGGCCCCCGTGACCCCGCCTGTGCTTGGCTGGAGACGTTGCAAGAAATGGTGGCTAATCAATGTCAGTGGCGTTCGTGCTGTCAGTTTCTTTCCAGACTGTCTGAGTGAGCGCTTGGAGGTGTAGGCACCTCAGAACGCTTTACATAGGCCAGCACAAGGTCCCCTCCTTCAGCTACTCTTTTCCTCTTCTTTTCACTCTAGGGCTTTAAATATAATTAGGCGAACCTTATGGTTGTACGGCAGTGAAGCATCAGTGTCAACACTGATGTTGCTGTCTTTGATGATGATGATAGTTTGAGAATGCGCAATTCTGCATATAATTAGTGAACGATAGGTCGTTTTTCAATTTGGTTTGTTCAATGAAGGGTAGAGTGACGTCGATGACCTCGCCGGTTTTAAGGAATCAGTGACTGCTCTTATTTCCACTCCACTTATTATCGTTTCCTTCTAATGGACAATTCAAGCCATCTCAACAGGATGAAACTCCGAACGTAACACATCACTCATAAGGTTTCTGAAAACTGCTCGACGGCCCACGACCGGTGTCGCCCTTCTCGGGGCTCGTAGGGTAGGCGCAGTGCACAAGTCCACCTTATGTTCTGCTTGAAACATATCGAGTTTTGTGCAATTTGGGTTCAAGTAGAACATAAGGTTGACGGAAATTCGAAGACTTCGCCTACCTGATAAACCCAAAAATGAGCGAAACGGGATTGTTGAAGAGTTCTCAGCAATCTTATGGGTATTGCGGTATCTCGAATATCGTACAAGCTGAAACATGAGGCGGCCTAGTGCAGCACATTCAGATGAAGCGGGCCATCATAAACGAGAGATTCAGCTGAATTCAGTTGATTTGTCAATGGTGAATTCTTGTGCAGATGAGAATATTTGTCGAAGAAAGAATGGCCGTTTTAACGGTGCATATGTATATGTGTATATGTGTGTATACTATGTGTATTATATATTAATAATAATTATATTATATGCATATATATATACTTGTATATATGGATGGTATCCTATTCGATCTGTTGACCGAACTTCTGGACACCTGTGCATAGTTGGAGAAGCGCAGACGGTTTTCGCAAAGCCGATTTGCTGCATGCATGACGTTGGCAACCATATGGACTCGAAAGAATCAAGTTAAGGGCTTCTAAAGGCCTGTTACAAACGATTGGTCGGCCTAAAAATAACGACGTAGCAACCAGCACGGGTGTCATTTTCCTACTTACCAGTCATCCGTCCACTTATTTAATTTCAGTGCAGTACTAAATCTTATCAATGTAGCAACGCATGGATGCTCTCCGGGACCGCCCATTGACGCGATGTCAAGGCAGTAATGGATAACCTAATGGCATTGAATGAATCATTTTCTCACTTATTTTGTCGTCCTTAAGACGATAATATGTCAGAGGGGTATCTATTGAAAATGAACAAACTTTCCTCGACCGATCTTCTCAAGACATGTGCGTCCAGTTGTTGCGCTTGTTCACATGGTTGGGGCTACATTAGGTAGGTTGAGCCCATTCTACCCGGCCATTGGCTTTGCGGCATTTGGACGAGTTATTTTACAAAACTTTTCATGCCTGCGTTGATGGATATTCGCCAGGCGCCTCTGTCAGGCGCCAGGTTCCCCCATAATCTAAAGTGTATTTTACAGACTTCCAAACGTACCGCAGGGCTGCTCGAAAAACAGCATTTCTACTTCCATTTTTGATATACCAGTTTCGGTCACTCGTCTGAACTGGGCTGATCAGTAAAGCTGGTTTTACATCAGATCGCATTCGAGTCCAGCTGTTTGCCCTTTGACGGATTGGCAGAATGTATGTGTAACCAAAGACCCTGGATGCACTCTGACGTTGTCATGTTAGATGTAGGCTTTGTGCATTTTCGTTTGCTCACATTGTTGGTTCATAGTTAAGTTCAACTGGTCGGTTTAGTTAGTGTTTAACTTTTCTTCTCAATTTTGTTTCACCTTGCACCATGTTTTTGACTCGTTTCCATTACTGAATGGACATGACTTGCCCGTTTGACAATACAATTTGGAACTACTGAAGTTGTCTTGGCTACCCAAACTTACTGGTTAGATTCCTTTGAAGGTATTGCTGGTAGGTAGGCTGGTATAGCCTAATCAAACGGTATCCTACAGAAAAAAATTGTACGTTGGTTTTGGTATAACATCCATGTTTAATGAAAAAGCTAGAGTACAAAACGTCCATGCGCAGTGCTTGGCAATTTGTCAATTTGTCATCGTATAAATGGTGGGCGTGCGTGCCATGCAAAATGAAATAGGTGTAGATATGTGTTTTTGCTAGTTAAAAAAACTTTACCTCAACTGTCTCCCGTTTCTTTCCCTCGTTATAGGTAGATTACCCCTTGATTCGACACTTACAGCACTTTGTGATTCGGCCGACCGTTTTGACCTCAAATCGCACACTACCGAGGACACTATGAAGATACTCCAAGAACTGTTCCGGCATTGTCCAACCCTAGCTTCTGCGTGTCCCTAATAAAGCTGGACAACATTTATTCCTCCAGATGGCTTTACCTCAACTTGAATTGATTTTCGTATATATTTTTGCTGAACAATGCATTTCAATCAGTCTTCTGTGTGTACGCTTCAAAAGGGAGCTTTTCCGGTCCTGTATGATCAGCGTATAACCTAGGACGTTAGGACCGGTGGAACAAGTTGGTGTATAGTGGTTTACTAGGGTGAACTGAGCTGATGGTATTTTCTTCACCCATCAGTGGCTCATCGAATCAAGTAGCATGACCTCGGAGTCGAACTTCTTTAGCCCCTCCTTTAAATTGGGTGGTGTTCTCGAATTTCTGTTTTGGCTACACCTCGGGGTATTTCAACTTGTCGCCGCTATCCGAGTCCATCAGTTCTATCTCGGACCGCGTTATTGTGGTGCCAAAGGTTCCGAGTCCGAACTCGCCTGACCTACTTAGGTAAATCTCCGTCTTCCGCTCCCTTTTGATGCTTTTCGATCGGCGGAACAGTAGGTTCTCCATGCCTACATAGTAACTGTCTATAGGCTTTTTCGCGGTTATAAGCCTTGGTTCGCCACTCTGCCCAGAGCCTTCAAACTGGGCGGTGCTGATAAATTTGAGGTTCGTAATTTTAGCTGCCTTAGTACTTTCCGCACCCTAATCTGTATATTTTTAAGTAATCGGCTACATTTCAAAGTCAGGTGTTGTATCGACTGCAGTTTTTCATAATCTTCACATGTTACCACGCGAAACGTAAAATCTGCTCAAGGGGCTGAATTTCAAGGCCGGAAAGCGAGCTAGCGCGTTACTAGGACGGCTTAATATTGATCATATATCGATTCCGATGTTGTCTTGCTATGTTCGTTCAGTAGTTGGAGCGCTCGGTGTTCGTTCGATCGCAACGAATGTGGGAACGCACGGAGTGTGCATGGTTCGAGAAACTGGGCTTCAACGGGATATTGTTAGTGTTGTGGTCCGGTTTGACGGCTTTATTATATTCAGAAGCGCCCGTGCCACTGCTTTCTCCAACCAGGATAGGGTTACTATAGTACATACGAGACAATTTTAATACCATTAAGTTCGGACATTCACTTTTCAACCGGTTCCTTACGTTCGGATGTTAAATCCCTTCTTGACCGGCCGGGTATTACCGCAGGTGATTGCAGCCATGTTTAACTTACCTGAACCTGCGCAGATATGTTCATTTTGCAATATCCACTACTTCCTGACTTGGTAATGTCTCCGTTTGTGTCTCAGAAATATTCCCCATTTGATATCTAACGCTTTGCATATTGGGACACTTATTGTTCACCGTGTCTCCCCAGTACCGTCCGGACTGAGAGAAACTTTATCAAACCTGAACGGCGTGAATGCCTCAACTAACATCCGTATTTTGAGAGCAACTAGCTACCATTTAGACTTCTTTTTTGACACTGGAATTGTGCGATCTGGTCATCGACGGCAGAGAAACGCTTGCGACAGCAGTCAGCGAGTGAGGTGTCTGTTATCGTGAGTTGTGGCGCGTGCTGCAGCAACTGTTTGGTGTCTGGCCTAGGCTAAGCGGTGCTGGAAGTCTAAGGAAATTTTCTGATGCCGACGCTACACCGTTTCATCCATCCTATGATGTTCACAGACAGGGCTTGATATGTTGCTCCCTGTGCTATTGAAAAGACTTACAGCTTCCCCCTGATTTGTACATGTCCTTGGGGAAGATAATCGATCGGTTGCACCTTTCCCCACACGTTAAGAATGATGCCAGTAGGTTTCGGCTGTATTTTCGAGAATGTCCGGTTGGGCCGAATGGTAGACGATTTTGAACTCTCTGACCCCCTCCAATTCGCTGACTGTCTGTCCCCTTCGATGCTTGACGGAGTCCGATTCTTGTATGCCGTTGCATTGAAGCTTGGTATTAATGGTGTTGCCAGATCACCACTTCCACACCACACGCCATTGGTAGCCTGAACAGAGAGGTGCTACGCAACGTACCGCTGCTGGTTGCCTTCATTCTGTCCCACGGTCTTTCCCTCATTCAGAGTAGCTCTACTGATTTAACTGTTCGATCCCCTATTCCGATTTGCCGAAGTATCTAGACGTTTCACTCGACCTAAGATCTGATAACCGTTGCCAAACTCTGCCGGAATTGTGACTGCCGGAACCTCACCCGTGTGTTTATAAACCCATTGTTTTCTTGACTTGACTCTTGAATAACCGCTTCTTATCTCAGTTTGGCGGTAGTCCACCTTCCGAAACCATCGCATGACTCTCGTCAGGTCTATCGTTGCAGTTGACGTAACGAGTCTTGCACGGCTTAATAACTCACGTAATTTCAATATTCCCAGTTAATATGCACTGAAATCCGTGTATGACTATATACTGGTTATATGAAACAAGCTATATTCACGTGAAGTAATTCGAAGTAAAAAAGATAGTACGTATTAATATGCATTTGCACACTAAAAAATGGCTTTCTATTCAACTTTCCGGCACAAAGATTGTTTCATGCCTCAGATGGGCGGATTCCAGTATGTCTTTGGTTAATTTACCATTTTAAAGTTACTTCGACATCAGCGGTCCACTTTCGTCCACTTTACGGCTCATCTAGTCTGTTTGGTCTCAGGATTTCCGGGGATGAGCTAAAGACGAGTTGTCACCACCGTCATCATTAGTGTTTTATATCGAAACCGAAAGAATACTGGCAGTGAAGGGAGGTGGAAGAGAAAAATGACCTAGATCGGCATGCTGGACGGAACCCAAGATCTCGAATCATTGCGGGCCACTGTTCCGAACATTTTTGTATCCGAGGTTTTACAAATTTTTATTCATTTGTCTATTATATTGAAGCTTCCCATGTGAGGAAATCCCCTAACCTGTTTTGGGACACAGGACAAAGATTGGATGTTATTTTTTTGATGAAAAAGCTTCCATCGGAGTCTATAATCCTCTGTTGTAGGAGCCGTCACGAACTCTATTTGACGAACACTTGCAGCTGAACCGAAAAATCGGTTCTGAATTTTTGGAATACGAGCTCTGTCTTCTTTCTCCTCTGTCACTAACTTCTGGCGAATTTTCGAGAGATTTCATCGGGTATATATAGCAGCGTAGGAATAAGCTTTAGTCTGGACGTGATACTACACGTAAGGTTGCAGAAAACTCCTCGATGGCCCTCTACCGGTTTCACTCTTCTTGGGGCCAATAGGGAGGCGCAGTCCTCTAGTTTTCGTCAAAATCGTGCTCTACTTGAACCCAAATTGAGCGGGATTCACCAACTGCTGGCATTTGCATACTAACTTCGTTTTGACCGGAGACTCAACAGAACCCAGGTCTCTTGTTTGTGATAGTCTTCAAACTGAAAAGTGAGACGGCCTTGTACAGCACATTCATCTGAAGAAGTCCAGCATAAACTAGATATTCAGCTGAGCCTCCCGTCAAAACTAAACTATTATGCAAATGAACGTGTTTGTTGAAGCTCTAGTCTCGCTTGAAAGGAACACAGTCCAGTGGACTTTCTCGCTGAATGAATAAGAAGGAATCGACCACTCGACTTTTTTTTTGATTTGCACTGAATCTCCAAAGTTAAGAAGCGAATATGGCAAACAGTTTGCAGATTCGAGCGTGATCGGAAACCTGAGTTTGGCGAGAAAATAGGGTTTTTGTCTGGGACAATCTGATTCGGAGGCAATAGGTTTCATCATCAATCCCATATCGGGAGTTCATATACAAATGCGTGCTCTTTGCCAATGGAAGCTGAAAGAATGACCAGTCTTTTTTATTCAATTGTTGTCGGTAGGTTTATTTTACTGATGCTTGTCAGTTCACGATAAGTCATTCGACGGATATGGAAGCCGGAATGGATTATGCTTTTCGGTGCATTCTGCAACGTAGAAACGCAAGTCACAGTTAGTTCTTTGAAAATACATTAGCAAAAGGTGTGGAACAATGTGTTGTGATTCACTCTTTAGGCTTCAAAGGTTTTGCCCCACTTGGAAACTGGAGAAAGTTCAACGAGCTGATGCATGAATGGTTAGTATTTTCATTGCTTTTGATACGAGACTTTTCACGCAAAGAATTGGGGAGAGGGAGGGTGAGTAGTCGAATAGTTGTTAGCCATTTATGGGAAAAGGCGGAAAGGCCATGGAGGACCGCAACAGATATGAGAATGAAATGTGCTGGTAAGGTAGCTAAATGTCTTGCTTAAAAATTTGAAATGTCACATTTTCTCAACCAGAAGAGGGAGAGCCTTGGTTGAGTCGTGTGCATAGCAAGAATATTCTGGAACCTGCCACCTTGGAACACAAATAAGCCACCACGAGCGACTCGGACGGTTAAGTGTTCAAACTCCTGGCTGCGAGTTTGTGGGTTTTAGACTCTCCGATGGAAGACCGACTCTTTCATGAACAATAACTAAAAGAATTCGTGTGCTCTAAAACCTACGATTGCGGATCAACACAGTGTGGTTTTTAGGACTGTCGTTCGCGGCTTACTCTCCTGCAAAGTCCTGCCCACTACATACATGAAGTATTGCACCGCTGAACTATCTGGTTTAAGCTTAGGTGTGAAGTTTCTTTCACTTCGCGAATGACGATGTCGGTAGAGAATTGATCTGTAATGGATTGAGGTTGACTGCTTCTTCTGGATTCGCACACGTTCTCAATTAGCTCGGACATGACAGTCAGCCTCTTCACGTATTTTCCACTGGTGGACGGTTGAAATATCTGACGACAGTCTCTATGTTATAATAACAAGGCGTGCAGACAGCTGACGCGCACCCGTTCGTCCGTTGAAAAACACCAGCTAGCCTGCACCACTGAACTACTGGCAGCTATTTTTCTGTCATCCATCGATGCGTACAGAATATGATTGGGTGGGAGTGACTTGTGGATCTCTTACTGATCCACCTATCATTCACATCCTCGCCGACACCCTATAATCCAACCAACTGTAACGAACTCACGTTGCCTACATGTGCTCGCAGTTTCAAGGGTGACTGTCGTTTCTACCGGTCCCATTGGGAAAGCTGAGTTCACTGTCGCTTCCTGACTGCACAGAAAGCCACCAATAAACATCAGTCGTCCGGTTGACGAGCTCGGGTAGATTTTGTTACTTGGAATGCACGTGCAAGCTCACCGCTAAATGAGCATTGCGCTTATCGAAACTCGACGGGTCTGCCTATCCCAAATTCCTTAAAGGACCGGATGCACCGTGCGCCTGACTCAGCCGTAACGGGGTGCTGTTATACCCGAGGGACAGGAGTACTGAGCTCATGGTCTACATTTGCCTGCAACACACTGACGAGCCCTAGCAGAGAGCAAGGTCTGTCCGTTTCTCACACAATGATGCGTGTGCCAAACGCAGGTATGTCAGTATATTCGTATGGGAAACTGAGCGAAGAAGTGGTGAAGCCATTTTGGGCCGATCCGGAATAGATAAGAAGCTTCTGTGTCAACGGCTGGGTTTTCACAAAAAACGCAGTCGAGAAATCAAATCAATCCTGCTTACACAGAGGATTGTTTGGTGGTGATGAAAAAGACTTCATTTGTATATAAGCTTTGGGTATAATTTACTAAGTGCTCTCTAAGTCGGAGTATTGAGAAATCAAGCGAAAAAGCTTGATAGATTTACCTCAACGGACTTTGTACCCATTCTGTCTTTTCCGATCTCATCTATGGTCCATTAGGTGTGGCGGGGTACAGTACATCATTTGACTCTACACAATCCGATCCAGGTGAAATTTTCATCTTCCAAGGTTCATGTATCACTCCATATCGGTACCGAGTTGTGTGTACGGATCGTTGATGCGTAGTGACTAGCAAATGCGAAACCGATCGGCCTATGGGGACTATCCATTATTTCATAGCCCTTTTGATAGACAACTATAGGCCGCAAGACTTGAATCACTTCTTTTACAATACTACACTGAAAAAGCAGAATGTCGGTGGGGAAAAACTCATCAACCAGGATGTAGTGCACCATTCGGGGCTCATATGCATAATTAAATTGCTAGAGTTCCTTAATTTCAATACGACACTGGTATTCTTCCGCACAATGTGTAACAGTCGTCACGGACGTATTCGATGAAGTTTTGTTTGGAGCGATCGGCATGGGTCAACTGATCAAAATTTTCAGACAGCCCACAACCGAATTCATTCAGTTTGCGGTTCACCAGGTAGGCATAATCCCCAGAATTTGGGACTAACAATCCCTGACTGGAACAACAACTTGCACGAAAGCTCGTTTGTGAGCTCGTGCGTATTTGGAAGTTCCTGAAACTGGTGACGCAATGGAGTCCCTGGATTGCAACGTCAGCTTTTTCGCTACCATGCATTTTTTCCACCAAAAGCATTACGAATTTTTCGCATCTTCATCTCAGTGCGCTCCCTAAAAATGGAATGCTTTCTCCAGTTCCTGAGGGATTTTTTTCTTGTAACTGACATTCCAGATTATTGTCGGGATCGAGTAGGATCATAAAGCCAATACTGCTACCAAACAATCACCCCAAAAACTCGGTAACAAATATTTTTTTGTATTCCCTTAGTATAGTGGCAAACGATATTGTTGTTACACAACATGTTTGAAAGCTTCAGAAGTAATAAGAAAATCGATGCTTTCGGCAAAACACCTTTTACGTTTTTAATCATGGAAAGTGAGTAGCTAATTTCAAGACGGATGATCGCAGTCATATTGAAGCCATGCATGAGGGCACTGAAAAAGGGAGTTCGCGTTATTGACAGTGAGCTCCAGAGACCGAAGCCTTATATCTCTCAAACTGCAACAAAAGCGAGATGCTATCTTGACCACTTGAAGCAAAGGTCGATGAGATTATTGGAGAGTAACTACCAAGGACTGACCATTGCTGAGTTATCTTGCCCTATCTAGCTTCTAGGTCATTTGGACCCCAATATGCAGGCTTCAGTGAGGTCCACTACTTATCTCATGAGAACTCAATAATTCACATTTACCTTCCAGGTTATTGTTAAAAAAAGTTCGAGTTAGTTCGTCTTCAAACCGATTTGTACATCTCCGTATTTCGTCGGACAGTCAGTTCTCACCGACCATATTCGTTCTGCTATTTTACTAACTGAAGATCAACCAATGAAGGCTGTTTGTCACGTGTCCATCAGCAGCTACAATATTTCGAACAAGAAATCCTGGAAACAAAGTATCCTTCGATTTACCATTTATTGACACTGGGTTACTTTCGCTGCGATTTCCTTTCGAACAACCCGATAATAAAACAGGAAACGGATTCAAATAGGTGAAATCGCCGTTTCATTTCAGAAAATAAATGTTACAGATTTTCCGACTTAGTTTGGTGATTGTTACACTACTGATTTTCATTTTAAACTGTCAGCGACAGCAGTAGAAAGCGTTAAAAATCACCAGCTCTAGAGACTGCCAAAGGGAAGGTGTGCTGCTGTCTCCCGTCGGTTCTGAAAATTCGTATTTACTGTAATGTCACGCAGCCGAACTAGGGGTTTAAGCAAAAGAGGGTTAGAATGTGGCCGAATGTAACTGGGGTAACGCAGTTTTTTTAAATTTCTGTAGATTGCAACGGTCCTCATCGTCATTTTGCAGTACATTCGCCTATTTCTCGCTTTTGTGATGCTTAATAACTGATTTCACAGTTTGACAACTGGCACGAGCTGATAGAGGTTCATCATGGTAGATCACTTGCAATGTACTCGCTATACATTGAAACCTGTCAAACATGCAGCCATTCGGTTAACGGAAATGGTGGTACTACAGGAGGTCAACCCATTTACTCGACCAAAATGGAACAATGAGTAAAACCATCGTGCTAAACTTTTTCAGATAATTTTCGATAATATTTGTGTCAGTTTCTTGTGGTTTGTTTGTTAATTTTGGAGTTCGTAGGTGCAACATTATTGAGAATCCTGCCGTGAATAACAATTCAAGTGAAGTAAACGGAAAATATATGCACCGGGATGGTATTTCCTGCATAAAAAATGGCAAACTGAGATGCAGTGTCAGTAACATATTGGATATCTGAAGAAATGCAGTCAAATACAAATTTTACCCAGCTAGGAACCGTATACTCATAAAAGGAGCACACTAACAACAAAGAACCTCAGCAGTGAATACATGACTTTGAATTTCAGACAAGTGCTTGAAGCTGAAACGGTTGGTTATTAAACAAAATTACTAAACAAATTCTAAAGCAAGGATTGCTGTGCATTCTGAATATATTCCACTGTAGATGGAAGTTTCCTTCGATGACTGAAATGAGAGACAGTGATCTTTGCAGATTGACTTGGGGAAAGCAGTTAAGGAACAAGAAACACAAACTCGAAGTTGGATGTATTGACAAACCTGAAGATAACGCTTCAGGATGCACGTAATATTTAGAGCCTGAGGGCATAAAATGCGATTAACCGGACTTCGATGAAAGTGGATTTAAAAAGGGAGCCATCTGAGGTTACCTGAGATGGCCATCTTGGTCAAGCAGCAATCGAGCACCCGTGGATGTCCAACTTAGTGAAAAATAGGGGGAAAAGCTTACTGAAACAGGACAGCAACGCACAAAAAAGATTTTCACAATGAATGTAGTAACCACAGGGGTATCAGTTTGACTGGTTATAACGAGGCGTCACCGCTTCTTCAATATATCGCGATGGAAGGCAAAACCTTGACCCTTAAACAAAACGCCGGATTTCGAACGGGTAGAACATGCTTCGACCACACCTTCACACTCCTTCAGGTGCTAGAGCAACGTCATATGTACAGATGATCCAGAGTCCTAGTGTCGATCGTTCAGTCTTGTTAACCACACTTGGTCAACAAGATATGTTCAGTAAGTTATGAACACACATATTCACATATATCGTGGCGTGAGAGTATGGTGAGCTCTTTACTAGCTTCTCTACAAAAAGTGCTGTTCTTTTCAACTTCGCCATCGATGAGCTAATGAAGCAAAACAGGAAGGTGTTGGAATCGTTGCTGGTGTGAACCTTGTCGATCTAAAGTACTCAAATGACATCGTCCTGATCTTTGAAGATGAAGGTAAACCACAAGCCCTGATGAATAGATTGACCACAACCATATTTCGGCACGCACCTTGCAACTTCAAAGTCATGCTCCAGAAAGTGCAGTCTCTGAACATACCCACTGCAATTCAAGGACAATCATTGAAGGTTGTGGAGAGCTTTACATGCCTCCGTAGTTGTATTAGCTCTGACGGAAGTGTCTCGGGTGAAGTCAGTGCACGAAACTCAAAGACCCGAATCACTCTTGCTAATCTGCGTTAAAGCTGCATATCACTGGGGCTCGAGTACCAAACTACAGTAAGGGATGTATTGCTGTATGTTTGCGAGATGGCCTCTGCGGACAGATGATGTGAGGCGTCTTCAGGTTTTCGACCACCGACGCCTCAGAAGTGTTGGTGTCAGATGGAGTCAACGAATTTGTTACCAGCTAATTAGAAAACCGGCATTCGGTTGTACAGCAGGTACTCCAACCGCGCAGACCATCCAGCAAAATCAGTCGCGGCGTCTCGGCTGTATGCCAGGCACGCTTGGACATCGCCTACCGGCTGTAACACCCTTTCGGTGCCTAGCTGCCATGCCAACCGAAGGAAGCACGAGGACTGGGATACGCCAACCGAGACGAGTAATGTTCTCCTTGCCTCCTGCAGAATGACGCGAAATGCGAGGTGGACAAAGTGACTCTACATAAGGGATTGAAAGAGATGATGAAGAGTTTTGGCGCTGTTGGCGTGGTCCGCTTTCAAGATCTCCCTTTCGCTTGGCTGGAGACATTGCAAGAAATGGCGGCTGATCGATTTCAGTGACGCTCGTGCAGTAAGTTTCCTTCCAGATTGTCTGATTGAATACCTGGAGGTGTAGACACCCAGAGTGCTTGCGATAGGCCAGCACCAGGTCCCTTCCCTTACCCACTCTTATCTTTTCACTTTCGGGCCTTAATTGTGACCAAATAAACCTTGCGGTTTTACGGAAGTGAAGCATGCGTGTCAACACTGACGTTGTTCACTCTTATGATGAAGACGGACAAGCGGAGACAGTCCATAACTGTGTTCAAATGAACCCCATAGGAATCAGTGTTATGATTCCTTGATTCCACCTTACAACTCAGTAACCACTAAATCCCAAAAGGAGGTATCCCTTATGTCGTCACACAAATACCTATGTGAACCGACCAAGACCACTAGGGAGGTGAACTGGTTGAACGAATGCCTTTTTTCCAGAAGACGTGCACTCGGAAGGTCTAGATTTTTCTTATCACGGCACCGAAGGAAGCAAAATGGAACCTGTGGTCAGTCTACTTCCAAATGAGATTTGATTGGTTCTGCCTATTGCGTTTTGTTGTAGCATGTTCGTCTGAAGGTAAGTGTAGGATCTAGTTCTCTCTACAAAGCCAGTAAACATGACAAATCGACTTTCGCCTTCCGAGTCCCATTCTTGTCCGATCATATACGTCCGAACCTGGTTGGCCATGGCGTGCTGTCCGGAATAGTTCCATGCTAAAAATTTGCCGTGTTACCGATGTCACCGCTACTACTTTCTAATCGGACAAGCCTTTCTAATTCTACTGCGCCTCCTTCATATCACATAGGGAGGCCTCTATCTTCGTATTTTGCCGTGCTGTTCTTTCCCCCACGGCAGTTGCTGTTTCGCATGGTGTGCAATTCATTCCTGAAATGTGGACGTTCAGCTGGGGCAACACTGTGTTACGGAGCCTTACAAATGACGCACTTGACTGAGGTTATCCAAAAAGAGAACTGCAGCCACCAGCGGGTAAATACCACCCAGCATAGTCATCTAACCAGTGTATTTTCCTAAGATCTCTGCCAAGAGGAGCTTTGGAAACATTCCGCAGCTACACAGATGCTACGGGTACACACGCGACTACGAAATTTTAACAAAATATCTACAGAAGTGGTGTGTGAAACAAGTTCGATGTTTTGGATGTCCACATTGTTAGTTTCTATCCAATTTGCCTGAGTGGTGCGGATACCTAGCACAGGCTCACCTCACCACACCATCTTCTTTTGCTGTCTTTAATTTTAAGGTAGTGAAGTATGTTGACAGTGACTAACTGATAACCTCTAAACGATTAATGTCACAAGCAATCCTGGTACACTATCCCGGCACACTAGAAGGCACTCCTTGGCTGGGATTTTGCTCAGGATAAATATACGGCATCATTTATTGGCACTTAGTATCTTACCATATGCTATTTATTCGAATTTAGCTGGGGAACATAAAATTATGCGTCCAGAGGAATCCTGGACAGGAATCCAATACAGGGGCTCGTCACGCCGCCCTAGAGAAGAAGCGTCCACCCCAAATGAAAGATAATCACCCAGTGCGCACTCATGAGCGTTTAAAGCTACCAGATACAAGATAAACATCATTTTCCAGAGTGAAAATAAGCGCCAATTCAAGCAAAATTTTTTTGCTACCCTTCAGTGTCTCCTCGAGGGCTAGCACTCCATTACGGGTGAGACGGAAGTTTGATCATATTGTATCAGAAATGTTTTTTTTATAAAATATTTGGTCAACTGCAAAAAGTTAAGGAACCGGTTCTTGTCAAGTATTTTTCAAGAGAGAGTACTCTACTCGATGGAAGCCGCCGAATCGTATATCCAAATGTACAGATGTGAAAATAATGATACTGGCTCGTTGTGTCCCTGTGGAATGGTTGCACCGTTGTATGGTACACAAACAAATGCCAGCAAGCTGACTTCCCACCAAAACGCCGAGTGCTATCCTGTGCACTGACACACGGATAACCTTGACTAAGGGCTAGCATACGAGCCACTGGAAAGGTTGTATAAGCTCGGTAGGGAAAACGGGAATGGGCTCGATTCGGCACCATTACCATCAAAGTCATACCTAATCATTCTTCAAACAAGGCTTGTTGCAAACACAAACCGACGTGACGCCAAACTAGTGACAAGTCACCAGCCGATGACTTCTCACAGCTGTCATGCATCGGACAGGTGAGAAGTGAAGAGGGGGACGATAAAAAGACCTATCGCGAAAAGATGTGTACAAGAGTGAACAACCAAGGACACAAATGTAGCCAGCCCATGGGCTACAGTCTGAGCAAGTTGACTGCAAAATTCAGCTGCTTTTGAAATGTATATAAGTGCGCAGAATTCAATAGCATCCACCAAATGAAAATTTTGCCGCACGTATCGTGATTCACTGATGACAGGATTCAGTCGCCAAATCAACACCCGATATTCACAGGAGAAACCCAGGAAGGTTGGGCTCGGATTTGGCCCTAGAACGGTACAAGGTTCTTCCCCATTTCGATCGTGACAGTTTCACAAGAAACTATGGTTTACGGCCGACAGACCATCGGTCTCAATCACAACAACCCAAATAAGCTGTATCTGGAAAAGCCGCACGAACAGGTGTCTATTATTCCGAGCACCGAGTATGCCAAAAATCGGCATTAAACAGGGACAACAACAGTCATGACAAATGTTCCGCACGACAAACAAAGTAGCAAAACGATTTGCTGTGATACAAAAATCTCGAAACCGAAGGGGACATAAACCGGAATATGTGTGAGTGCACACAAGTCAGCTACTGAGTAAAGCTGAAATGAGAGAGGAAAAACAACCACAATCCGAATTCACTAGTTAAATACTGTTGTCGATCAAACGAAATAATAAAAAATGCAAATTCGTGGACAACGATTGCGAAGTAGGACAAAACATGTGAGAAAATCGGCCTGACTCATATTGAAAGGATTCGAGTAGGTACGCCCAGCCTACAATCTCCATGAACACTGAGGGGAATGATCAAACTGGGTTGGATATGTGGAGAGTATTGTTCACAGCCTATCAGGTGACGGAAGCCGAGGTAAATTCGGACCATTCGAGGTTGCCGACTCAAAATTCAGATACATCTATAATACTGATATCCGCTTGTTCCTCACGGGTCTTACACTCCTCCTGAAAGAAAACGACGAAAATAAAAGGTTTGGTAATGCGGTGGATGTAATAACAAAAGGTTACAGCTCCTATTTGAAAGAACGGTCAACCCATAACCTGGAAAAATACATAAACGTTTTGTGTTTAAGTGCACGTGAGTGAGTGCAGATACAGACGTAGTTGACAACCAGCACAACAACACAAAGTGGAAAACAGACAGACAAAACAGGGCGCTACTACAAATACGCATGCGCATGAATCGGAACCTTGGTCTTCAAAAAATCCCTGTGGGGTTTCCTCCTTTGGTAGAAAAAGAACGGATAAGAAAAGAGAGGACGAAGCTGGGTAGGTTTGGTGAAAAAACGTTATGCAACTTCAAAAAATATAGAAAAACCGCACTTAGGGTAGAAAGGCACGTGATGGCTGCTAAGCACACCATGGACATCGTGCTCAGTTGCACACTAGAAACCTGTGCGCACCTGAACGACTTTACCGTTATGCACCAGAGATAATAGATAATGCGGGAACGAATCCATGGTGTGCAACCGCACACCCAAAACATTGGCCCGCCTCTGCGCTGATAAGCGCCAGATAATACTTGCGACCTGAAGCTGCCACCTTGACGTGGTGGTCGGGCTTGAGTGCTGCAATGATCCCGCGGACTACACTGGCTGGAACGTCGTTCCACAAGGTGCAACCATGCCAGGAAGGCCAAAGGGGAGCAGTCAGGCCATGAGCAGCGAGACCCGTACTACGAGTAATCGTGCCATGAGGCGGTCTGGGGGTGAAGTCGTACTGTCCTCTGCGATAGGAGTGTGAAGGCAGTAAGGCGTTTCCCCCAGGCGACCAGCACGTCCATATTTATGAAAGCGGTGATGCTGCCTTCCCCCGAGGAAGGATGTGTTAGAAAAGGTCGGCCCTAAAAACCGCACACTCCGATTGTTTAACGGTTGACCGTGACCCCCCGGCGCATTATCTAATACGGTCGAAATACTTTTAAAACCAAAGAGTCCGGTGCTGCTCAAAAGGCACCTGCTGTGCGCAGCCGCATCAGGAATGAGACGGTAATGCTTTATTCCCTGCGCCCTCGGGTTAGGTCAACCCCTTGCAGCCGAGCAGGTCAGACAATTGAGTCATCGGCTCCGGGCAGGATCCCTAAAGAAAACCCTACTGTCCGCTGCCTCGTGGGTCAGACTTTTGAG
>SJOL01008723.1:736438-762498 GCA_004794785.1 Opisthorchis felineus
TGGTCATTGCCGTCTTCCTGGATGGGGACCCCGAGACGGGCCACATCAATGGTAAGAGACACTGTCCGACATGGCCCAGTCGCGCCCTCAATGGTGCTCGTGCATCCAAGCTATTGCCTTCAATGCATAGCTCCCTTCCCAATTCCCCCACTTAACAATCCTGTATTTACGCACTAATTTATCAGCTCACGCCTTCAATGCGCAGCTACCTGCCTTCCCCAAATCATCGGTGAACGAAACTGTGGCAGATACAACCACTGTACGACAAGTATGTGATTCTTACAGCTGACATTAATGATGATGACTTGCGCTTTATTATCGACAGTCACCGAGCACAGTCGCAGAATGTCGCAGCAGCTCAGCAGATTCTTCCACTACATAACACTAATATGCAATGGCTCTTCCCTTGGATCCGTAGTCATCATAGTGTCCTATAAATGAGATACGAATTCTTTTCTTCAAACAGACGCCTGTTAGTTTTCATCCTCGTGGAGCAAGCGCCCACTCCTCTCATTGAACGTGTTAGGCTCCAAAATCCTCTTGACGAACTGGGATCCGCCTTGTTCAACACACGGTCACTGCCAGTGTTCCCAACCACGAAGTGGGAGCCTTCAACAACCACTTCTTAGATGACTGCGAAAAGTCACACAGTCACACTGAGGATGAGGACTACGGTTAAAGCAAGAACAAAGCCTTATGCTCCGTAGCATGCTCGCGTCTAAGTCGCCCACATTTCTGTTCGTATGCGTACGGTTTGTTGGGTTCGAATTTCAATTCGTTAAGTCATCCACAGTTTTGAACATTGGGCGGTAGAAACCCCATCATATCCGACAAATGGCCTCAAAGTTCCTGAAACAGCTGATATCGTTTCACGATGATTACTTTCAACATGCCACACCTGCAATCTGAAGTGGCTGAGACGCGATGCACACAGTGAACAAGATGCACAGAACGTAATTTCACGCGAATGATGTACAGCATACTCAGGCTAGTTTTTATGCGCGGCATTCATGTCGAGGCGCTCCTCAACAAACATTAGTAACAAATGTTTTCGTAACAAAATAGGTGAACCCCAGATGATTGTCAACACACATGTCTGCTTCATCTGACAACACGCTCGTGGGAAAGTGTCTCAAAGGATTTGACGGCCCTGACGGCACTCACAACAACAGATCAGCTAAGTAAACATCATAAGGATTTGCAAATGCGAAGTGCACTACCATTACATAAGGACGAATAGAGGGACAAAAAACGATACTATTTGAATGAACGCGATCTCTGTAGCTAACACAACGAACTGTGCTTAAACGTCCGCGGAAACAAGATGATCCCAGTAAGTGAAAAGACGAGCGGGCAATTCCAAATACAAGGTACTGTCACTTGTCTACAATGCCCTAACAAAGATGCGGGCGCCTAAAGTGACCGGCGTCGGTCAGTACATTGATCTACTAGGTGACCCACTGGCGAAACTGCAGTGAAAACTGAGGTAGGACCGGGAGTAACTGGGTGACAACGTCTCAAAATACAGTGTACCATTAAGACTACCCTAGCAGCAGTGAAAACGTTTGACAAAGGTGTGTAAATGTTTTCCCACGAGTCGCTGGTTCTTTCAGCTTGTTACGTGACTTGAAATTGCCTCATTCATACATTTGGCAACTACTCGCAACGGTGTTCACAGTTTAGAGACGAATAAGAACAATAGTAAATCGAAATTAAGAATCGTGGTCAGAGGTACACAACCAGGATGGCTAAGTTGACTGCCGAGACAGTAGCTGCGTTGCTGTGGATGACAAGGATGACTTAGTTTTGGAGTAATGATGGGCCAAGTGATGGGGGGCACGTAACTACAACAAGGTATTAATAAGCAACACCACCACAGGAATGCGATGGGAGCACAATAAAAGAACCCATTGCAATCTCGTAAGACTTATTAGATCACGGTTACTACGTAAACTCAACACATTTCGTCCTATTTTATCTACGGCTAACTCTTGGTGAGTGTCGTGCGGGTGCGTAGGTATTTGGTACAAGCAATATACTCAACACCAATTGAGGAGACCCCTGTAGACTTTGAGCACTGACTTGCAAAAACCAATCGTCGAATAGAAGTAGAAGAAGAAGAGAATTAGTCTAGGTGATTCAGCGGAGATAATTCACGTGATAGACGTTGTTGATTTCCAGTTGGGGGTTGGCTAGCTCCCCCATATGGATATCTAATGGACTGTCAATTGCAATTTGGTGCAGGAAGTACCAGTACCCGAAGTCCGAACGACGTAGCGTCCCTTGCGGGCACAAGTCCTGGGGCAACCACAGTTCAAATCCATCATGACGATGTCATTTATGCTAATACGTACAAGTGAGTAAAACCGATGTGATACAAGATCAAAGCAGGACTGCTCACAAGACTGTGTGACAAATAACCGAAATCTCTTGAGGAAAAGATCTGGGCATACTTGACAAAAGCGGCCTATGGGTGAACACTGCGAAATATTATGCACCAACTGAAACGAACCTCCTGAAGAAGGTCTTGCATGTCGATGTCGTTGAGGGCACTGTCCTTTCCCGTCTCCTGGACTTCACCGCCCAGTAAAAATTCATCCAAAACGTAATACGCCTTCTCGAAGTGAAAAATGATATCCAACTCGCACACCTTGGGCAAAGAGACAGGAGTGTTTTTAGAATGAATGAAGCAGAATATGAAGGGAATAAGAGAAGTAAGCGTTCCTCATTTCCAAAGCAAACGCTAAAAGGCAGTTGAATGTCGTCATGTGGATGATTCAAAGTCTTACATTGACTTGGAAAAGTCACTGGGTAGCCTACCAGGAGTCCCGGAGTCAGAAGTTGAAGTCAGAGAGTGAAGTCCGCGGAAACCACACCTGTGAGCCGAAAATAAGTTATTCAGACCAGTCAATGTCAAATGGCTGGCCTCATGGAATGAGCGACCAATCAACGGTGACTTCTTCTTTACGGAAACTTCGGCATTCCATCTACAACAACCACGTACATTGTTTCTAAGCCTTCACATTGAAGTAGGCAGGAGTGCTGCGTGAATGGGGTGTGCAAGGGCACCACTGTGAGCTGAATGCTTACACAACACCATGATGGAAGATCGAAGTTGTTTTACCCACAACCCCCCAGTCCCTAAAAAGCTTTTAGAAGCGCTTACACAGTGGATGATGGTACAGTATGTGCGATATGGTTGTCAGTTGACCAGATGGTCTGGAGAAGATGATGACGAAGATACCGAAGACATTAAAACGTCTAAAAACAACAGCTCTTGGCACCTAAAAACGGTCTACAACTTTTCTCACTTTTCACCACAAATCTACAAAACGACTTGGTAGCTGTCTTAAGGACACAATATTCTCGGACTGTTAACTGTTAAGGCTGTAAATACTACGGGCCAAAGTGTACACGCTTTATACAGGCACAATATTGTCATGCTTAGAAACCTACCGTTTGACGTCGCTATTAAACGGACGAAACTTTCATAAGTCTTTTGACAGCGGACAGTCACTTTGTACGGCAGCGAAGCAGTGGTGTTGAACACTGATGTCATGCTGTCGATGATGATGATGATGAACAGTCACTTATTTCATCGGTGGGGAAATTTACAATTCATTCATTTACAAATAGTAAGCCAAAAAAAATAGTAACTCTACCTTCGTGACAATTCCGAGGGTGGAAGTGCGGAAAAGGAAAAGCAGCTGAGCTTGGGGAAACAATGTTCACTATCTTTCGGCGATAGCTCGGTTGAGCTCGCGCCGGCTGCTTAAAACTTTTGTCGCCGGTTTGAGCGCGATCCCAAACAAACATCACCGATGCGAATAGATAGTCAGCGAAATAGGCAACACGAAGTATCTTGAGTGCATATTTGACGCTCGAAGCGAATTTGAGATGACCAACATACTGGTCGTCGGTTGGTCCGTTGAGCTGGGCAATTTGTTCCAGCTAGTTCAGCAAACAAATCAACGACCGTCTATATCGCCGGAGTTGACAAAGTTATCTTCATGAGCGAATGGATTTGCTACCAAGGAACACGAACTAGAGGCGCAATACGAATCAGTTCACCTAGAAGTTAAACCTACAGCCGGTTTAAGCGTTTTTCATATCAAAGCATACCAATAAACTTGAAAGGGCACTCGTTCATAGACGAAAAAAATTACTCACGCTCCCAAAGTACTTGTCCAGCAGTTCAACGTAACGGTGAATGATCTCCAGTGTTAACAACTCGTTATCTTGAGGCTCAATCGCCGTGCAGAAGTAGAGGCTGGCGTACCTGAAGAGGTGAGTTAACATAAACGAAATGCAACATTTACCTTCTGTACACTATTTTAAATCCCTTCCATTCCACAAAAGAACACATTTTAGGTTTCCGAGCCAACACGATTGTCATGAGATCTCGCAAAATCTTTTTCTTTTCCTTCTCCGAATATGAAGTATACCATTTCTGTAATCGGACTTTGCCTTGTCTACTAAACAGAAGCATGAATTGCATCTACACATAGTGACCAGTAAAGGTGTTGCACAAACCATTTTCCGAGGAGCGTTTCAGCGGTTTACGGTATGTGATGGTTCACCCTGGAGGCGCTGTAATAGGAAAGGATGGTAGATCTCAAGGACCAACGTCAAAATGGTGCATACACTTTCTGGTGCAGGCAAAAGCACGATGAGCCTACGACTCGCCCCTACCATCGAATTAGGGATGCTGAGGTAGGTCAAATGGTTTTAAGAAGAAGGAACTCTCCTACGACTGACAACCTACTCACGCTCCACAGGTTACGCTGGTTCGGGCATGTAACTTCGCACGTCAGAGGACCGTCTAACTCACACATCTCTTTTTACTCAGCCTTGTACTGAGTAGAAACGACCGAGATGTGGACAGTCTATGACCCGGAAATGGAGTGTGGAAGCAACAAACAGTAAACTCAGTCGGGCTGACAATTAGCGTCTCCATGGATGGGGAACCCGGGACTCATCTCACCTATGGATAATGGCAGTGAAAGACCGAAACAAAGCTACAACATTTAGTGTAGAGCTACTAAGCTTCCGTTTCTTTAAACAACTAGAATCATCATCATCATCATTATCAGCTGTAAGAACCGCATACTTGTCGTACAGTGGTTGTAGCTGCTACAGTTTCGTTCACCGATGATTTGGGGAAGGCAGGTAGCTGCGCATTGAAGGCGTGAGCTGATAAATTAGTGCGTAAATACAGGATTGTTAAGTGGGGGAATTGGGAAGGGAGCTATGCATTGAAGGCAATAGCTTGGATGCACGAGCACCATTGAGGGCGCGACTGGGCCATGTCGGACGGTGTCTCTAACCATTGATGTGGCCCGTCTCGGGGTCCCCATCCAGGAATATGGCAGTGACCAGCGCTGCTGAGTTTGCTGATAGTGGCTTTCATATTTGGTTACCAAACAGCAACCGATTATGCCACTGACTTCAAAGTCCGGTTCCATCTCCCCTGTTCTCCGATTTTCCGGTGACCAAAACGGTCACTTCGAAAATGCCGATAAAATCCAGCCGTATCAGAGAGATGGTAATAATTTGTAAAGGAGATGCAGGACGGATTGGAGCATGCATTGCATTCAAATCACTCTTACCCCTTTTTACCTTGACAAGAGATTGAATCAGTATATGCACCACTAACTATCTTTTACGACTGCCAGTTCTGACAATCAAGAAAACTTTCGGCGGCTCCCAAAGTATGGGTTTTTCTCACAGAACTAATATGAGCTCTGCTGAACGAACCGAAACCTAGGTTGAAACGCCTGTAGAATCTAGTTCATTGGTTATGTGCGCAATGACAGTGTCATTCCGATTCATCGACTACCAGAACAAATGAACATCTCCCACCATGAGAAAAGTCAAATGTACAGGTGATGAAGACTAAGTTGGTCGAAACACAAGTCCATGACACCTGTGTAGGCGCGTGAACCGAGACAGAATAAAAGAACAATTCCACAGTCGAATCATCATCACAGTCAGAGACAGCAATATCACTGTTGATACTTGACTGCCGTAAGTGCCATGGTTGTACGTGGGCTGGGATACTGCCAGGGCGCCCAGACCCAGAGAGGAGGACGATTAAGGTCCTACACCAAAGCTTTTGGCTCAAAAGCCTGACCGCAAGGCAGCCGTATTCGGCGGAAAATGCAAGTGCATTTCAATTTTTAAAGAACCAGTCGCCACACATGTTCCAACCCCCAACCTGGAGGACCAGGAAACTGTGTTCGTCAGACCACTAACCATTGACCAACCTGGTATGAGACTCTGCGAGTGTCGCGCGGACACTCCCCAGTATAGCTCAACGGGTCGCAGAGGTAAATAAACCGTCACACCGCGGTAAGATCGTCTCTTCGCGACCACGGTCAGATAACCAGTCCGGCTGTTCTTCAGCACCGACCATTCTAGTATGATCATTGACGAGGGACGCGAGCTCACTAAACGGTTTCCTTGAGTTATTACCACCTATAAACTGATCGAATTAAGTGTGATTTCGCGAAGTCATATTGATGAGGACTTTAGTCGCACTGATGTGAAGTAATTTAGTGATCGTTGTTTGTATACGTGTCCGTGTGTGCGTATCCTCAAGTTTTGCATTTCATCCGTCATTGCCGAAAAACAACATGACACCGGCCAACCCCTCATTATTCTGACAGGAAAAGCTCTATTGATAAACAAATTGGTTGCATGTCCGATTAGAAGAAATTCTGCACTGGAGGTAATTTCGGCAGCCAGGCACTGAAAATAAACTCGATAATAAAAGAGCTCGTCGTAATAATGAGGCATCATCATCATCATCATCAAAGAGCTCGTCGTAATAATGAGGCATCATCATCAAAGACAGCAACATCAGTGTTGACACTGATGCTTCACTGCCGTAATAAAGAGGGCACTATACCAGACAACCTAAGAGGAAACAGTGTGCGGACGTAGAAGCCTAAGAGAGAAAAGAGCAGCTGAGAATAAACAAGAATAATCTTAGCGGATGCAGAGATGGGGCGAGATGGCTCAGTGGATAGCGTGAATTTACTGAACAGAAGGTCCGTGGTTCGAACCCGACCTTAGCCTCTCGACATCCCCCGTCTTGGCTTGGGCAACCTGGCAGTATCCCAGCCCTCCTGCTTCCTTCGGGTGGCATGGCAGCTAGGAACCGAAACGGGGCTACAGCTGAACGAACGAATGTAGTAACATTGATGAGCAATCGCTAGCTGAATTGAAGTGATAATTGTCTCATTTAGGTTGATTTTTCAGGTATTCACACCCAAAGGTTATTCTGCAGGGGGTGCACTGTAAGTAAATAATACGCGCAACAATAAACTGTTGTTCTTTAGGTGAAACAATATTTGCTTTGTCACATTGATGTAGATGAAGTGGAACGGACCCAACAACTCGATCGTGTGAATGTTAGCACTCATACTGCACAAGCAGATGGCCTGGGATAACTCGTCATTCAAGGGTGCTTTACATTTATCCATCAGCACCATCTAAAGTAGTGTTTCTCAAAGCAAGCCTATTGTAATTCTGGATGCTATGCCTAGACAGCAGCGATGGAAAATCCATGGTCGGTTTGGAATCACGAGTCTTCCGTTCAGCAGCTTTTGCCCTTGACCACCCAGCTAACTCGAACTTGATTCTCCTTGTCACATAAATGAGATTTAAATCTCAGTATAACCAAGGATACGCGTTGCTGGCGGTTCCTAGGAAGATATGAGTGACATCAACTTGTCTGTGAGTACCTCCAGTCATTGAAGGAGGTGGGCAACAAATGTTTCAACCTCGCAGGCGATAGGCACGGTCACACCAAAAACCTATTGATATGCATTTGATGCATAATCTCCAGATCGCCTGGTGTCAACCATCAGTACCGTCATTGGAGGCAACACCGGTGTAAGGTGTGCCAGACTCCACCACATAATCATTCAGGCTCATTGAGGCAAGACCATGTAATGAAAAAACGAACAGAAATTGTTAGGGAAAAGAGCCCTATGCTTAGTCACCACAAGCAGCCGAGGTGCCTAAACTTCCAGCCATGTTTTGCTATTATAGGAAAACGTGGCTTACGGATAAAGACTAAATCGTTTAGCTGTAGCACTCTTTCGGTGCCTAACTGCCATGCAACCAGAAGGAAGCACGAGGGCTGGGATACTGCCAGGTTGCCCAAGCCTAGACAGGGGAAGTCGGGAGGCAGAAGTCGGATTCGAACCACGGACATTCCGGTCAGTAAATTCGCGCTCTAACCACTGAGCCATCTCGTCCCCTACAACAAGAGAAGGAGTGCTGAGTGGTACAGAGTTAAGTTTGGTAGAAAGCAGAAGAAGAATAAACTCATGAGTGAGGTGATTTGGCGGAGATGGCCTGAAAAGCGAAAGCCACTGGTTCAATTGGAGGCTTAAGGGCGAGGGTGGCAGAAGACATCCCAAGGAAGAACCTTACGTTCTAGCGTCGAGTAAAGCTAGAGACCCGAGAGCTTGCTGGGGGGACACAACAAACGGAAAGAGTTTGCCGACAAACAGTAGAAATAAGGTAGGGGGCTCCGTCACGAAGAGACTGAACCTTACCGGAGTGTGAAGGCTTGTGTGTCACGGTGCCCTACTGAGCTATACTGAGGGGTGTCCATGCGACACTCGCGGAGTCACTTTTGCCAGATTGATCAATGGTTGAAGGTTTGACCAACGTACTATCCTGGTCCTCCAGGTTTGAGGGTTGGCGATTGGTCCTTTAAAAAGATGTAATGCACTGGTGTTTCCCGCCAAGTATCTCCACCTTGCGTTCAAACTTTTGAGCCTAAGGCTTTGGTTGAGGACACCAGTCATCCTCCTGTCTAGGTCTGGGCGCATTGGCAGTATCTCAGCCCACGTACAAAAATGGTTCCTACAACTAACAATACTGTCATGGTGAGGGGGCTCCAACGATGAGGTCAAGGACACTTCAGAGACCTCCAAGTACAGGTATTTATAGAACAGCTATCGGGGAAACGGCTGATCAAGGTGGTTAGTTTAAGGCGCATGCTATACACCGGAAGCTTTGCAAGATCAGCATGCCAAACCTCGTCAAAAGATTCAGAATCACACACATATATGTACCAACTCAGTTTCATCAGAGAAGCCGAGGACCACCTCTGCTAGTAGACGATTCGCCCATTAACCCAGCTCGGTGGTTGCTCAAAATGGTGTCCTCACGACCTCACAGGGATAGCTTGTAAGCAGGCGAAGAGCCAAGGTAGAATACAAATTATTAACAACAATGATCTTCTAGCTGCGACGCCCTTTCGGTGCACTGCTAAGCGACCCAAAAGAACCACAAGGGGTGAGGTAGTGCCAGGCTGCCCAAGCCCATATACGAACAATCAAGCCAGGGTTGGGTTCGAACTACTTGTCTTCCTACCAGCGGCCTCTCCCTAACCGCTGAGCTAGTGCGAGCTCGGTAAAATAGGAGTGATAAGGATAGGTCGGAAACACGGTCAGAATGGAATGAGGTGTAGTCGTACTAGGTGCAATCCTAACGGGAATAGGTTGTGTAATCACCTCTGTCGACATCTGCAGCCTGTCCCACACTAAACTAAACTTCAGATGACCTTATTTGGTTGTTGCAGTTCTGGTTGTTGTTCTGTTCACATGATGCACATCGTGTCAATCATTGCAACTTACTCATACACCCAATTAACGTTCAGGTCGGTCCTGGTAGTCTGATAGTCTCTCCTGTGGCCCGGGAGGCTGGGGATTCAGCAATACACAGTAATACAGCAATATTAACGGGAGATTCGTGGTTCGAACCCAACCCCGGCATTTCGACTGCTCCTGTCTAGGCTTGGGAAAACAGAAAGCACCTCATTCTTCGCGCTTCCTCTGAGTAGCGTGGCAGCTAGGCACCGAATAGACATTAAAGGTGAAGGATAGCTAGCCAGGCAGTCTAGCAACATAGCGCCGTATGTTACAAGGAGCACACGGGACATTTCCCAGGTTTAGAAATAAGGAGAATAGATGAATCGGTGAGAGTTCCGATACAGTCGCGAAACAAAATCAGACAGATGCCATCCAGGCTGGGGCCTTCGGAATGCCCAAGTAGAGGAATGAATGGCGAATCATCATCATCATCGACAGCATGACATCAGTGTTCAGCACTGACGCTTCGTTGACGTACAACTATGATTTATTTGAAAGCCTTATTGTGAAGAAGAAGCGCGTACCTGTCGCAGTGGTTATAGCTGCCAGTCTCATTCACCGATGATTTCGGTAGACGGGGTAGGTAGCTGCGCATTGGACGCACTAGCTGATATAATCGATGCGTAAATACAGGGTTGTCAGTGGAGTTTTAACAGGGGAGATTGGGTAGGGAATTAGCGCCAGCACGCTACAATCGTTCCGAGGCGTCTACACCTTCAGACACTCATTCAAGCGATCTGGATAGACACTGACAACAAGAACACCATTGACATCGATTAGCAGCCATATCAGACGCAGTGGGGTTTACGCGGTCCCAAACCTGGAAGGCGAATAGCACCGACAGCACCCAAACTTTTCGTAGTCTTTTTCATACCCCTCTGCCGCGCCAAGGGTTGGCCACCTCTCTGCTCCCACCACTCTGAATTGGGCACAGAAAACAGCGCTTCTTCGGCAAACGATGGGTCAAAATACACAATACATGACCTAACTAACGCAGTTTCTAGTGCAGGACAAATTCTTCAATGGAAGTGTTAGAGCGTATAGGTGCCCTACAATTTTGGTGCGTTCGATTCTGTCTGCCGGTTGTCCTTTTAAGCAATCTCGAGAAATAGGGCATGCCCCAGAAGATCATGAATATGATACACTGTTTGTATTCACGACTTGTGGGCGCATGAGCATATGGTGAGTTCTCCAAAAGCAAGCAATAGAGCGCGAAAAGGGCGCGTGTTCTTCATTTTTGCTTAATTTTGTCACTGATGAAGTAATGGGGAGAACTCTGGTAGCTATGTAAAACCCGTGTTCAAATCTTTCTGAGCAAGGACCTTGTCGACCTGAGCTATGCTGATGGCATTTTTTTCATTTTCAAAAAAGAACAGGAGTCGCAAGCACTGCTATAAAAGCTAACCAAGGTCACCCAGTCCCTCGGCATGTGCTTCGTACTCACAAAGCAAAGTCCTGCTGCATGACGTACAGTCCTTGAACATGCCTCCAAAAATTCAGGGATTGACACTGTACTATCTCGGAGCTTCCATCAGCTCTGACGGTAGTAACGTAGACGAAGTGAACGAACGAACCTCAAAGGTCAGAATTGCGTCTGCCAATTTGCACCAATTGTGGCGTCAAAAAGGCGTATCACTGAGTCACAAACGACTACAGTGCGGACTATATTGGTGTACGGCTACGAGGCTTGGTCATCCTGGCGGAGTATATAAGACATCCTCAGGTCTTCGATAACCGATATCTCAGAACCATAATTGGAGTTGGCTAGAACCAGCGAATTCGGAAACGGGTCTTTGGTGAAGCACAGGGTGGTTCGCTCAAAGAAGGCAACCAGTACTGCTAACTAAGTTGGTTGGGATATGTGATGCGTATGCCGAGTTACCGCCTTACTATGGGTGGCAGGAACCTAGAGGTGGAGAGAATTCGACACGGCAGAAGAGGCTAAAGGATGTTGCGAAAAGTTTAGTTGCCGTTGGTGCTGTCTGTATCCAAGATGGGGTCCACGTGACCTTCCTGTGCTTGGTTGGAGGTACCGAAGGATATGACGACTAGCCGATGCTGTCGGTTTCTATCCAGATTGTCTGACTGAGTGCCGGAAGCTCGGGGGAGGGGGAGGTGTATACCTTGGGGGCGAGATGACTCAGTGGTTGGAGCGCGAATTTACTGACCGGAAGGTCCGTAATTCGAGCCCAGCTTCTGCATCCCGACTTCTCCTGTTTAGACTTGGGCAACCTGACAGTATTCCAGTCCTCGTGCTTCCTTCGGGTGGCGTGGCAGCTAGGCACCGGAAGGGTGTTACAGCTGAACGATTTTTCTATTTTTTTCCACGTGGTATAATGGTGGTACAAAGTGAGTAGGATTAGATGGACCGTCTTTGGATCTGTCTCCGCAGTAGAGGATGAGTATTGAAAACGTCCAATATGTGTACGCGAGTTTCTGCAGTTTCCGCGATTATCCTGTAGTCTTCCACATAAGTCGGTTGGGCGACTGCTATTTCGTAGCGAAAGGTTGCAGCATAACATGCCGTGGGCCGTAGGGAAAAGTGTAAGGCCTAAATGAAGGCCGCTGTGATGATAAAAGCCGACGCCTATTTACGGGTTTCACAGATAACTGTTGCTTTTATGTATCCCTGTTTCGATTTCTCCGGTCGATCCGTCCGTCTGCTGATTGTGGAGCCGGGCAATGACATTTCCGTATTTACGACGCCAAGATTTAATCAGTGTTCTTGTTCAGAAGTTCTGCCAGTTCAGCTTGCTTCCTGTGAAATCTTTTGACGTTTGGGTAGCAGAAGCTTAGAGACTTGAGTTGAGACCCGAGACAAGTGAAGGGTTTAGTGGCAATACGAGTAGGGTCTCGAAGCCAATGTAGGTTTGGGTTGATCGCGTTCACGGAGTTCAGTTGTGTTATTTCGGACAGAGCCCGATAGAGATCCGTGGTTCAGACGCGAAATTGCTGACCGCGAAATTCGTGGTCCGAAACCAACTATGGCATCTTGACTGCTTCAGTCTAGGCTTGGGCAACTTGACAGCATCTCAGTTATCGTGCTTCTCCCGGGTAGCATATGCTGTCATATGGGGCGAGATGGCTCAAGTGGTTAAGATCGTCGAGGGAAGATAACGTCAGATATGGGATTCTATCACTGAGAAACGCGTTTTATTCTTCCCAGCTTCGTGAACTCGTCGAAAAATATATCTGAACGTGCTTTATCGCCTGATTTCTGTGGCTTATGGCTACGCCAATAACGACCTAGATTCAATTTTTGGCGATTCAGTTGTTCTGCGATTTGAGCCATCCGAGAAAGTGATCTGTCCCACTAATCGACCAAGGTCAGCAAAAACCAACATCAGCAGCATGACAACAACGGACTCAACCACCGCCCCCACCGTCCAGCTGGAATGCACCTGATGAATGTTGAATGTTCATTGGCCAATAGCTCCGATAGGCATATATTCACGGATTCACGGATTGATACACAGGATCGGGGCTTTCGCCCAAGTTTCCCGGGTCGGTCCAACGACCATGGGTTGGCAGCGTCTACATTCATTTGGAGGGCACTGGCATTAGAACTCCAGGATTTCAAGTCGCCTGCGAAAAGTAGACATGGACTTGAAAGAACGTCTGGAAGGTCGGTGACGTAGATCAGAAACAGCAGTGGTCCCAAAACGGAGCCTTAAGGAACTCCAATGGAGACCGGCGTCGGAGAAAAGCAGGTCGGGCCTACTTGGGTAGAAACCCGAAAGTCCCTAGAATAGGATTGGAAGTGTTCCATACCCGTCGCAATTTCGAGGTTGAGTAGCCAAAGGTTAATGAAACGGCCTTCTCTCAATCTTGGCGGTGATGGGTACAACGGGATTAGTTCGTTCCATAGGTCCATTAGGTCCAATAAATATGCACACAAGTGGGAATCCGACGGCCGGTAATCTCTCGGAGATCCAGTTAAGTGGGAACTTCCTGGGGATCTCACTGGGGCAGTGGGTAGGTCGGGTTGACAGTAGCACCAAACGATTGACGCCCATGAGGCTGCCGTAGGGACGATGGCATTTGCAGTGGGAGCATGGTGTTCTTCATATGAATTGGGCAGGAGTGCACAAGGATAATGGGCAATGAGAGGTCGGCTGGCATCCTGTAAGCTTAGATACATAAAACTCGGGAGAGGCAAGGCGTCTGAGCCACACCTCCCAGAGTGCCGGGTTTGAGATTCGGGGCAGTGCGCGTAAACTTGAGCAGGTTTCGACCGCCAAAAATACATTTTGCTTATGATATTCAACACGGGATATTTGTTCCACCTCTTGCTGAGTGCTCAGCTGCGTGAGGACATTTTGGCTGGTACACAATTCCTCAGTTGATGTGAACACAAAAATTACCATAAAAATACACTACGAGATCTGCCAGCAACAGCGATGCACGCTTTTGGAAAAACGAAACGCCCACTTTCAAGATGTTTAGAAATCTGGGTCAGAAAAGGGCACAGACAACACAGCCGCTGACATCAAAAGGTAGATGCGGGGAAGTTTGCGGCCGTTTTCCCTTGGGAGTCTCTCACTTTCGCCTGATTGGGACCATTCGTCAGTAGGGGTGATACGTTGAAATGAACAACCGCCGATTTCAGGGCTTCACGTGCCTTTTGCTTTTGAAGTGACATTTGATCACTAACAAAACGATGGGCTGAACTCTAGAGACAATCATTTGGTTGCTCTGTGGGAGACCGCCAGTGATCGCGCCATTCCAAAGTTTTTTCGACCTTTTGAAGTGACACACTGGAAGTCTGCTTACTATAGAAATTTGGCAAGCAAAAACGTTGGACAGTGGTATTCACCAACCGTGCACGGTGAAAATGGATGGAGCTATGACAACCATACCGACATTTGAAATGGTTACTTGCAAGGTCGTTGCGTTGGGTCAATTATGTATGACGTCTAGGGAATACGAAGTAAGACCTGAACTATTCATACTGCAAGGCAGTCTTAATGGTTTCAAAAATTCCATCGTGGTTTTCCAATGTCCTGGGAAAACATGGGGCAAAGCACTGTGAATCGGCGAATTGCGACTCTCAGTTCCTCACGGTCATAATAATGGGTTGCATGCACTACATAATCATGCGTCAGCCCCCCACTACACAGGGACACATTCTGGATAGCGTTCTTTAGGCTATAGGAGTGTCAGGCCTTTAACATCAAGCTGTTTGCGTTATTGTCGAAGTGGTCGGCTCTCGACTGCTGAGTTTCCGACATATAATCAAAACACACCTTTTTCGGGAGACACCTAATGGTCAGGTCCAAAATGTTGTTTTGGTCCAGCATAACTTCCTTAACTCCTTCAAAGGTTGCGCCCGAAGTGGCTCGGGCATCTACTGCAAAGGAATGATCCCGTACTTACCAAATAATATTTGACCTCTGAGCTATGACAAGGGTGTCGCTGTTAACATGGGGGATAAGTGCGTTGGCGAATTGATGCAGGTCAATTCTGCCCCACAAAACCTGTCTAGGGAGCGTGTCAGGAAGGTCGGAGCTGAGTCGTGAATTTTGCATATCTGGTGGCCCCTTGCAGTGCCTAGGAAGCATGCCTCCAAAATTTCTGAGCCGGCTAATCCTGTCTTAGTCCTGTCCAGAATGTTTCGCACCAGTCAGAGGTTCATGACCTTGGTTCCTGCAGGTGGTCGCGATGCTCAAATTATGAATTGTTTCGCAACATCAACACGCTCCGCGGAGTACGAGCACAGCCACCAAATGGAATGGATTTCTGCACGCCTGCGATTTTTTCAGGAAACTCAAGATACCGGTTGATATTTAAAGTGTTACTCTGTGGCCTTTCTTGTGTGAGAAGGGCAAGGTGGTGGGCCACGCGGGCTGAGCGCCTCTGATTCGCAAGCTTACCACGGAAGATATTTCAGGTGTTCCTCCTCCGTCACTTCGTGAGATGAGTGAATTTAACAACTCATCGATGCAGATTGCTTCCTCTTTACGAGGTCATACGTGGAGTGCCGTCGGCCACCAGAAAACTATACTGTATATACTTGCGGTTGAAAGGCTTTGTTTCATTAAACACGTTACCGTGGCGCTTTCCAGTGGACAGAAAAGCTTGAAACTACCGGAATCCGCCGAAACAGAGCAAAGTATTCATGCATGGCAGAAGAAACGTGGTTAAACGGTTGTCATCCTCCGTCTGAAAGAGGACACTGCTAATGTCGTTGCCGGATTCAAACATATCTCTTGTTGCTTGAGTTCGCTACATGTTTAAGAAAATCCAATGGGAAGAAGACGATATTTTGGCCTATAATTTCCTATTTATTCATGGGTAAGCTGTTTGACAATTTGGTACGAATCAATCTGTTTCACGTTCGACGAAGGTATTACGGCAGCGAGGGAAAACCGTCGACTCACATACAATTACCTGCTTATTTATTGGAAAACGATCGCAAAATAGACTCATACACATGCGGATCTAGAGGATGAGCATTAGGTGCTAGGCAAATTTTACCGCATTCTACGCTAAAAGATTATCGTTTATAAGTGTGGCCTACTAGCTGCACCACAATTTTCCACCCACACGTACCCACACGTACAAGTTTTTTCAAACTCACGACGACGACGATGCCCAAAACGTTTGTCTGGTTCCTTCGAAAAACTCAAAAGGATATGTTATTTGTGAGGTCAGAATAAACCGGGTTGAATTAGGTCAGACACAGTCTGGACGGGCTAAAATCACGCGTGTTCATGACAAACCATCATCGCGTATTATTGTCGTACTGCCATTTGAGATGGCAACGGAATTTGTTCCCCATCTGTCGCTCTCATAACCTGTTGGCAAACATCTGTTGTCAGACGAGGGGTGGATAATGGAAGCAGTCAAGCTAGGAGTGCACTCGGGACTATCCGGCTTTCGCAATTGGCTGAAGAGACGTGTTTTAGCCAATGTCATCAATGGTTCAGATCCATGAACAAAGTACTTCAGGCGCCGTTAGGGGATGCTTGTTCTTCCGGGGGTAGGAGAAGCAACGGTATTGGTCAGTTTTGTACAAAACGTCATTCACTGTAAGAGGTGAAACAGCCAATTTCTTGGAATATCTCGATAACAACCAATTTCCTAGCGTTGGCGACAATAAGGTTCAGCATGGAAGGTTGATATTGATTGCCAAACAACGTTGAGTTAGCATGGCGTTGATATTACCTTTCAAGATGCTTTATCGTACCAACTAAAGTTGAGGCGGCCTTCTGCGGCTTATTCAGTTGGAGAAGACCATCATAAACTCGAGCTTTAGCTGGATTCAGCGCAGTTACTGACCTGAATATGGAAACAAAGACTTGCGAAAAAATTATGAAAATCAAAGTCAGTTGTCACCCTTTGTTGGGCCCATTCTTCTGAGTAGTTTTTAATATCAAGACATGGAAGCACTAGTGTAGTTTCATGGTTATCAAACCAGATTATCGCGCGCATCTACGATGAAGAAAGTAGTGAGTTCTTGTTTCCACGAGCTATACAGGTCGGGGAGTTAAGTATGAAATCTGGCGCAGATTTCATTAACTCATTTTATAACTGTCTCCTTTGTTTTTGCGTCTGACTAACCCCTGTTGGAAGAACAGCGGTGCAAGATCAGCCGTTTGTGGACAGCGTATTTGCACACTGGTGAAAGGCTTGCCTTTAGGACGAGTTAAAATATACAGTATGGGTGGGTGTTCGGGTGGAGCAAGTTTTTTTGGTAGTAGATTAACAGCATGTATGGAGTAGATAGGATCAGAAATAGAAAAGCGCATTTATCGGTGGCAATGTTCGGTACAGAACGAGCTGTTAGTGGCCGGTACAACTACGAGGAATACACTAAATTGTATGGCTGAGTGCCAGGTACGGGGTTGCAGAATGACTAGTGGGTAACAACCAGGGCTTGTGAACCTAGCTATGATAAAAACTACCGATAGAACAAAGGTTACGGGAGGATTAAGGATCGTAAAACCACACTACCAGAGGTGCCTCAGGACGGTTTTAAATGCTAAAGCTAGAGAGCCATGGTTGTGTTTTAAGTACGAAGTGCGGCATAAAGGACCACAAAAGGTAATCCGTACAGACCTGTACTACCCCCGCACAAAAACTTTGTGAATCACTAGTGCCGCCATTTTCGATTTGTTTGACAATTTCTTGTTTTTCCCAGACCTTAGCTGGTTTTCTAGCACGTTTATCAACATTAAGGTGGCTGAGATATCAAGAAAGTGCAAACTGCTCTGCCAGACATTAGCCGGATATTAGCGTCTTTCACTAGGACAATCGGAAAAACAAGCGGTTACCCGATGAGATCATTGGGCGATATCATATGCGGAGAGCAGGGCGGAGCTGCTAACACCCACATTTTGGTTGTAGGACATTACATCTTCATTAGAAAACTTGTGCAAGCGATCGCCTAGCCTTACAACTAGTCCGTTTGAAGTGAACTAAGGTTTAGAGAGTGTGCGTTACAAAGCTACCCTACAAAGGATAGTCTTTGTGCTCGACAGCAGCGTGGGTTACGCGAGCGTTTAAGTATGTAGATTCTGCCACTAGTGAGGACAATTTGGCTGAAATAGTTGATGCTGGTGGTTAGGTTGACGTCCTAAAGTTTAACTTGCTTTAGGCGCTTGTACGGGTATCCACATGGGAGCTTCTTCCAAACGACCATTTTCTGAGAAGGCGTTATGATTAAAACCCACATCAAAAATCATCTGCAGGTGTAAAACTAAGGCATAATTTAAAAAAACGCACTCAGACTTCGTTGGATGCACATATGATGTCCTGCAGGTCCTGGTGTTTGCGCCGGAATTATATGTGCCCTATATAAGCGATCTTCAACTAAGACCTGCCCCTCCTACCTCGTGTTTGCTGGTAGCCCCTCGAATAGCGGGCTACTAACCCAAGGACGGGTAACATAAATGGGATTAGATAATGGACGGGGTAAAATGTTGGATGCTTCCAAAGGGTTGTCCCAACCATTCTAAGTTCATCGCACCGGCGGCTACCTACCGAGAGGAATGGCGTGGAAGTATTAAGGGGTTGTGATGCCGGATATAAAGTTCATGAAGGGCCCTCAAAAGATAACGGCTGCTGACACCCGGCCCAAACGTTCTGTTAAGTTATTGTTTCCGTAGCCAAATCTGGACGTGTTCTGCATCCTCTTTTGACATATGGGACATATCGCCTGGGGATTTGGCGGTCACCAGAACTGAATAACCAATGCTCGCACAAGTCTAGCTGCGTGTAAAGTGAAGGACAGCTTCAGTATATAGGTCTGTTGAAGGGGGCTGAACCCGTTTTACTGATGGAGATGAAAAGTGACCTTCTGTGGAACGCAAACTACCCCGGGTTGCGCTGGGAGCAAAGTGACAGGTGGACGTTGCCTTAGTGAAAGGATGATGACATCAGGATACCTGCTTAAGCTGCACAATTATGGATGGCAATGGCCAGACCTTCCACCTTACAATCGAGGGTAATTGCCCATGGAACTAATTTGGAGGATACCGTCAATAGTAAACAGTTTACAACAAAAAGAAAACTGCAAGGGCGCTTTTGATCAATAGCCTCTAAAGGGCGTTGCCCGCATCACCTGTTGCGCTATAGCATGGAGGAGAACCTACTCCTTGACTTGAAGGCGAAGGAACCAAGTAGCCTACTGAAGACTGTATTCTGCTTTCAATAATGATTAACCGGCCGATACGGGCTGAACACGAATGACAAGTTTGAATGGTGGGCGTAAGAGTTGTTGAAAGTTAGGGAGGCCTAGGAAAAATCGAAAGGACTGTTGGGGAAATAATTACTTGATAAACAGCGCAGACTCTCAAAAGGCGAAATCTGAGGAAAGCATAACGCATGGCTGATTCCAGTTTAGTTGGTTGACAGCCAAGAATACGAACTCATGTGGAGGTTTTTGGATGTGAAACTAACCTGTAAACTAGAGTGTGATCTTTGCAACTGCACATCAGTGTGGACGTTAACAGCAGCATTTCAGGACATGAGAAATTTGGCGAACAGGCGGTTTCCGCGCATTACATCCCAACATCCCCGAAATTCGTATGGAGGACTTCGCGAAGCATTTGGGCTTACGGACGCCATCTGGCTAGGCTCCTTGGTTAACTTTCAGACGATGGTGCGGCTTTTGCGTTGACGTTGCTTTGGCCACGGGTTACTTACCATTGGATTTTATACACAACAAACTGCGCACGTGTATCGCCGCAAAGTTGTGAGACCAGCTTTCTTACTAACACTTTGTGTTCGGATGCATAACGGAGCATATTCAATTAACTCCACCATTCAGATTCCCCATTAAATTATGGTACTTTTCAGCTTACGTAGAAACTTCCAGTTAAACTTATCCTCTTCCATCATCTCAGGAGTTCAATTTTCGTCAGTCCTCATGTGTTTGCTGTCTTTAATCACACCATCCATCTTCACAACAGGGTTCTCCTGATGGAAACCTAACAGATCCAGAGACCACCAAACCTCCCTGTCACACTCACCCTGTAATTGCTCGTACCAACTAACTCAACGGCTGTACACATTGCTCGTTATCACACCGGCGAAATCCTGAGCTTCCAAAAAACTTTTCACACGCAAGTATCCTATTTCACTGGCCTTACGCCTGTGGGTTGACTGACGCTAGAAAAACGAGTCACTACTTTATCCACAATGCTGGCACTTTGCATCGCAGTGTGCAGGTGTCCGACAAACGCAGTGTTCTGGCCCCCCGGTTGGAGGGCTGGAGAAGGTGTGAGACGTTGTTCCTTTAAAAGTTGGACGATTACGCTAACCCTACGACAAACACAACTGTCTTGCCGTCGGGAATTAGAACAAACTGCTTTGGTGGTTAACTTTGCTAATCTCCACTAAGTTTGCGCATCCCGGCTAGTCTATTTGCATATACAACCATGAAACCTACAACGAAACGTAGCCGCACACCACACCAGTTCTTGGGTGGCGGCAACAGCAGAGGTGTCTTAATAAGTATATACGGCCGGGAGGGTAATCACAAATGCTTCTGACTCCTATATCTTTAATCGTTCATTTTAGCTGCTCTCCTGTCATCCTTATAACTCACAACAATCAATATTAGAAGTAGATACTTCCTTCGGACCCCCAGGAAAGCGTAGCACTGTTTTCAACATTTGCTGCTCCACTTCTACTCTTCAAGTGTTGATCACTTATCTTTGTCGGAACTTTCAACTTGAGAAATTTCGGCCAATTCGGCTAGCGATACTCTTTGGATAGAAGATTGCGGCATTTTCGAAACTAACTCGAGATTCTGCTACCGTACAAACACCCATTCACAACATACCCGAGAGATTCACCATAAATGCACAAAAGGCAATGTGACCTTGCTCGGAGCCCTTGAAAACGCCAAGAGTGGGAGTAAGAGGTGAAAATTGTATACGCGGCTTTTTTCCGCGGATACTCATCCGAACATCTAGTATGTTACTGAAGGAACCCCTCATCAGTATCTCGCAAGATACATCAAGCAATATTTTCAAAATCCGATTCGGGGCTTATTTGAAAATTTAAGTTCTGACCTGTGCCCTCTGACCGGAAGGCGAAAAATTTTGGGGAAATAGTCTTTTCAAGAACTTCACCGGCTGACTTATTACGCCTTACTCTCAAAATGCGAGGGGCAAAATCACCCTGCGCCATCACATTTGGCCGGTCTTACAGAAGTATGAAGTTGGTAAAATAATTTTCAGTTACATGTTGTACGGTCTTCCCCAAAATTAAACAAAAGGACGGGCGTTGGGCTCACGAAGCACGAAAGCTGCGTGCAAGCGGGAAACAGGTCAATCCATGAGTTGAAACTCCCGCAAACCATAGCTGCGACCATTCCCTGAAGCAAACAGAATGAATTGACAGGTAGAACCCCTTAAGAAACCACGGACAGCTGGTCGACCGATGGACATCTTGTCGGTCACCAGGAAGTTATAATGGTTATAGACAAATGGTTATATATATATATATATGGTTATATACAACAAGCTTCAAGCTAGTGTAAAGTAAACGCCTTCACAATCACAAAGCCAACAATAACGTCAGAAGATAACCGATGAGAGAATTTCATCATGGTGCTAAAGATAAAGAAGCGAGGGAAAATGAGGACGGACCTTGAATTTAACTTCATTTGTGAACAGGCAAAAGTATATGGAGAAGTAGCGTCGACAAAGTGGATAGCAGCCCCGCAGTCCAATAGAAGCGGCAAACGGACACGTAGAAACAAGGTGCGTGTTTGGAACCACGAGGTTGTATGAAGCTAAAGCCTTACCCTCTACTGCTGGTAAATTAAAGAAGTGACTCCATGTGGGCAAAGGGCAGCTTTTTGCTTTTTGAAAAAATGGAGAGTGCCTGTTTATTTAGCTGGATTTCTGATTAAGCCCCGCTTGCAAAATGTTAGTCGCAACGAAGCTAGACAAAATCGTTAAAAATCCCACTCATATGTGGTTGTAGTTGGGAAAGTTGTTGCGATGAAACGTAAATTCCTGAAAGGCTGAGCAAGAAAGATTCGAGTAGTCGGCTCCTCAGCCATAAGGAAATTGAGCATGCTGTTAGCGAATAATGCGATGAGAGAAAAGCGCTAAGAGTTTCGCCGTCTATGTATTACCTTTGCAATAAAAACCCGAGCTATGAGTTTTTGGCTGCAAAGCCGGTTAACTAAAGACCAGAGGTTCCGAAGGTCTTGATATGAACGTAACACGTAAATAAGCTTGTACGGGTCGAAACCCAAAATATGTGTAAAAATCTGCCAGCTACTTGAAATTTTGGATTTCTATGCAACGAAAATGCGTATCTGAGAGTAGGCAACACAAACGAAGCCACTTTGAACTCTTTGTTGCCGATGTCCGTACCATCTGGTTCTCTCCATAAAATAACTCTTCTTTAAAGACTGTTCTCTTCGTACAGGTGAAGATGGGAAGCGATCTTGCCTCTGTGGAAGTGTAATGGTCCGTTAGATCCCTTGCTAACACAGCGGGTAGCTAGATTCAAATGTGGTTGGCCGGAGACTATCACAAAAGAGCCGGTTTACAAACGCAATGACCGGAGCCGATAGGCAGCGTCCAAGAACTGGGCCCCGAGTTGGTGGGCGTGCTTACTGCGATTGAGTGTGAGATGTTTACAAATTATGCTGCGGACTACTAGCTGTTATTTCCATTAAGCTACAGTTTATAAGCGACGGCAGGCGGAAGTGGAGTGAAGTTAGGATTAAAGCTGTATAGGAGCGGATTTGACACCAAGTACCCGCCCACTCATTTGGTCGTCGCAAGAGGCACATCCATGTGTACACGTTTTGAGACGTATGGGGCCCCTGAATTCTAAGGATCAAGTCTATACCATTTGGGCTTACGGCTGCCCTGTATACATCCGTCTTTGACGTTAACTTTGCTGCGTCTAATAATGCGCATCCTCACTGAATTTTGACGTCAGAACATCGGGGTACGCACGGATCGTTCATCATCAGCAATGTGACTAGCTGAGCAGGTTTTAAGTTTGTCTTTATGACAGTAAGACGTCTGAACAATTTTACCTCAGTTGTGCAATTGATTATACATGTTTACTTTTAGAATCCCTGTCGAGTGAAATTGACTTTCGGTAAACGAGTACTGTTACGTTTGTACGGGTACGACCAACTATTGAGAACATAATTATCCAGAGGTGATTGTGTGGTTTTCAGGCATGAGTATGGCAGACGGGCATGTGTGAGTATGAAGGACTGACGTTGGCCATTGGATTAGACTATCATGCACAATTGAGAGCCTATAACCAGCATCTGGCATAGGTATGGGCCCAGCAGTTGCGATACGTAGCCAAGGTAAACAGCGGTGCATACAGTTATGATTATTGAAGGACTTGGTTAGCCTTGGGATTAAGCTATCATGCACGGTTGAGACCTCGTAATCAGTGTCGGGCATAAGTATGGGCCTAGCACTTACAACAAGTTGCCACGTTAGACGATAGCGCGTGCAGTTGTCATGATAACTTGCACTGATTAGCCTTATTTCTCGTCAGTGTATTTGGGATTATGACGCATTCCAGCTGAGGAACGATATAGTTGTGTTGGAGGTTCACATGCAAATATCTCAACGCCGCATCATCTGTGACTATTTGTGCATATCTGAGGCTAGGGAATATCCACAGAGATCACACTCGCATTCCCACTGCACACCGCATGAAGTCGCCTTCCACAGTTATACTGAATAGAAGGCGGGCCGCTTAAAGAACAGCTTTCTGCTGAAGTTTGCTGAACGAACTCATCGCATTTGTTACGTCTGAGGAGTATATGCGTACAAGTGTTATTCACCTATTTACGCGGGTGGAATTTGTATAGGATATTTTGTGGGTGATACCCCACCTTTAAACCACACCGTTAAACGCCAAAATATACTGAAGTTAGATTATGCACTTTATCTCGTAAACTGGTAATAAAACGTGAATCGGTAACCGTCGGTGTCCTTGAAATTCCGCTCACGCAAACCAAATGGTACGCGCAACATATCACCAAAACGTGCAAGCAAGTTAGACTAACTCCCCGTAAAATTATCAGTTTCGAAAATCCCACAAACTGGGCCTAGGTTTACATTAAGTGATAGGAGAACAAAGAATTCGGGTTGGTACGTCATTCACTGTGATGGAGCTTGGCGTGACCATGAGACAGCAGGGAAAAGATTCCGCACTCTTTGGGAGTGTGGATGCAATAGATCCGCCTGGTCCAGTGCACGCGCAGGTGACTTCTGATTCCGGTTTTCTGTGACCTCGAACTGCTTATCCTTTGCTTCTGCGTGTCTTCTGTCTCTTACCTATTCTCGACGCTTTGCTAAGTCATTTTCGCACCAGCAGGCGTGCGGTTTTTGTTTCACCTCCACAAATGCAGCCCAGTTGCCGCCCACAGACCTGTCTACTTCGTTGTGGCTGTCCACAATACATTGTTGTTTCTCCTAGACAGTCATTCTTGTTTCCCTCAGCGAGCCAGAGTTGCGTCTTTTGGCAGATCCAACCAAATTTGTACATTGCGTCCCAGTTTATCATTCTTTATTATTCGTTTGTCAGCAAGTTGGTCAACTGTATTGGACTCATACACTGACCAGAGAAACTTCTGGGCTTAGGAATGAAGTGCAAAACAGTAGCTCCTGCTTCCCACGGATAAACCATCGCACCTTGCCGATAACATTTCACTGGGGGTTATGAACGCAAACCTGCGCCTGTAAGGTGCGCACTGCAAAGGCACCCAGAAGGTTAGCTACTAGAAAACCTCACTAACTGGATGGTACAATAGTAACCCCAGGAGTTCCAAGTTTGACTAGTTGCAACTGGGTCTGTTTCACACCAGCAGTCTCGAAAGTCTTTACGCGTGATCAGTTAGTTTAGCGATAGCTGTCGGGATTCTCTTACAGGTGGTGACCAACACAATGGATCAAGGTCATGCTCCACGGCAAGAGAACGCTTCTTATCACGTGAGACAACATACGGCTAGTGCGTTCTTCGATGTTGAGTGCAAATCACTGTTCGATAGGGTAAAAAATCCTACCGACCTGATCTTGCTCGATGTTTTCTCCAAAAAAGCATAGCAACTGTGCCTCCCTGCCCGTGCCGGTTTAGTGATGACCACGTCTGCATCGGATAACTCCCTCCGCCTATGACGCTGTCCCTTTTCCCGGAACCCCTGTAACCACAATCCCCGCCAGCCATGCCTTTATTCGGACTGTTATCTGATGATCATGCCTGACAGCATGCCACCCACAAGTTGGGAATAAATATTATCATTATTATCATACCAGGATGACTTGTTATCAATTTAAGGATGGATTTTCTTCGTACCAAACAAAAGCTGTATTGGATGTTTTTCCGTAACAACCGCTTTTTCTACCTGAATAAATTTCAGTTCATGAAGTCCATCATATCTAAACTCGCTTGCACTCTTGAAAACTTATGTCTCAACGGTGGCTCGCAATCAAAACTTGCTGCGTCCGTACCTGCTGAGCAACTGGAATGACATCGTTTGGAGGCTGCTGTATAAAAATGCTGATCATAAAATCGTCGTATGGCCTCGATAATGTGGGACTGCATGAACGTTTTATTTAAACGGACCAGAAAACATGAGATCTCAGACTCATTTTTCTACTCTTTTGCAGGGATGCAATATACTGGGTAAGATTGTTAATGTGAAAGCATTTTATTGTCTGGATGACAGTGTTCACCTTTCTGGAGCAAACTGCACTAGTGAAAGCCCTATTCAAAAACGTTCTGGAATATGTCTTCACGAGATAGTAAACCTGATTCCCCCTTGGAGGTGTAGTGGTCTGGGTACTCAAAAAGCTACTCTAGGAGGAGTGTGTGGCACAGAAATAAATATAAGTACTCTGACTTGAGCACACAATAATAAAAAGGGTCGAACGGAAC
>SJOL01008723.1:776817-853306 GCA_004794785.1 Opisthorchis felineus
CAGTAGTCCGCTTGTATATCCCTTTGAGTGACATTGGGCTATTTCTGTACCGTACTTGACTTGTGCCTGTCATTTCGGTTTCAGAACACACAAGTTGTTGCCTCCATCCGGTCTTCTCTTCTACGTCACCCGACCTGTGCCAATGTGTGCTTTGTGTGCCGTGTGGCTGCAATACTACCAATTTCCATATCTGCTCATTTTAGAACCGGCGTGTGCCGTCACCACATCATTGTAAACGTCGAGTACCGCTGACTTCCTGACATCCACGCTACAGTTCAAAAGACAGCTTGAACTAAGAAAAGTGAAGCTTAGTGAGAATCTCTCTACAAAATATGGGTGACAATTTTTGGAGCTTAAATCCATTCAGTTTGAAATTTAGGTGAGTTGTAACCATAGTGACCCTACCTTGGCCCTACACACTTTCTCCTTTAGTGTACATCTTCCAACTTGATTGTACATGAACATCACTAGTCGGTACTGTCTGGGCTGACAGTGTAATTTGCAAGGTCAGTTGTCCAACAACCCCCCCCCGCCAGCAAGATAGTAAAGGAATGGAATTGTTGAATCATCGACTAGCATAAGGGATCTAAAACCCACACGAACACAAGTGAAAAATCTAAGCGTGTTGTAAACAAGGCATCTTGAGCACTCTATCACTAGACCTTTAAAGCCTATGTAACTTTTGTCTTAGCCTAAAATCGGATGACCACAGTTAACAGAGGCCTACTCCGGATTGAGCCGTAACTTTGTGGATCAATCAAATGAATAATGAAAGCTAAAATCGCCCATCAGCATCTCTCTCGAGCGACCTGAACTGGTTGCCGACAGATATAGCTACCCGCAATCAAACAAGTTTTAACATCTTTCAGTATGGTTTATAGTAGGTAGTGGGCAGTTGCCTAGTATCTTCACGCAGTAGACAACACAACATGTTCCCTCAATAATGGACTCAAAAAAAGCAATCCATCGTATAAGGGCATTGTTGACTTTAGGATAGGCCCAAATGGATGACGTGTTGTCTCACGTCTTCCTGTTATTCACCCTGACTCATGAAATTGTTGGGGAATGAGTTTTGGTGGCTGACGCGACTGCACCCTCTTCTATTCTGAAAACGGACCACTTGGTGAAGGGTTGTCATCGATTCGTTTTGTGCCAGGGCTTCTGCCCTTGAAGGACCATCAGCTGAACCAAAATTGGTATGGGCTTTTTCTCCTGTAGCTGTTTTCAGGGGAAATGTCTCTAGGATTCGCTTCTAATTGATCTTTGTGAGTAGAAATATTTGTGCCCGCCAGGCGAGGGGCAAACTACACACTATTGTGCATTTTGACACTTATTTGTAGTAGGATCCGCAAAGTGGTAGAATCATCTGACGCGCAATCCTTGGGCTAAGGAATATAAGTAGCATTGCTAGAGGGAATCACTACTATAACCGACTAGACAAGTCACCGCGTTCCCAGAGGGTTGTGAAAAATGTAATAGGGAAATGTGCTGCTTTTGACTGAAAATAAGCCGTTTATCAACTGCAAAACATCTGCGGACCAGAAAGTATCGGACGGATAAGGTGTTGGCTAGGGAGCATAAAAACACACCGTTGGGAAAATTGAGCTATCTAGAATTCAGAGGCTGTTACAACACGGGGAATCCAATGCGAAATTATGACTTCGTAGATCCGCAAACCGTCCGACTATGTGTGTGCCAGAGGCACCGTAATTTCCTGCATATTTCCTGGGAAAGCGGCACAGTTATGAGGGAGATGTGATACACATATTTTATCACTCCTGACTGGCTCTTAAGAGTCAGATCCCGTTGAAATATCTGTGGTCAGGTGTCATGTGTTGAAGCGAATGAGGTATCCGTCGTTAAAGTAACATGCAGGAAACATTGGCTGCAATTCTTTCATCTGGATCTCTGCTGTCGCGAAGTGCACAGTAACCGCGAAACCAGTCTAGTTTTGTGGACTTTGCTAATGACAAGTCTGGTGTTAAGGGCTAGGTCAGTTTTCAGGAGGAAGCCTCCATCATGCACCGGTGCTACCAGATTTCGGATGTCATGTGGCTATGACAGAGTTTTCACCAAAGACAATCCAAATGAAACATAGCCTGATTATCACCAGTTTAATGGTATGTAAAACGATAATCTGTGCTCTAGATTACCTGAAATTCAATAAAAAAATCATTATTCCAAATAGATGTTTTACGTTGCGCCTAGTAAGCTTAGGATAAGTGATTGGGTGTTGTTGTGCATTTGGAAGTATACCCATGGAATTCCTTGTAGAAGGACACTGGTTTCCCCGCTGGAGAAGGGGTTTCACTGTATTTTGTAGGGTGAGTACGTTGCCTGAGAAAAGATCGAATTTATGACGACCACAACCTTTTATTCAACAGACTCACCTCGGTTATCGGCAGCGCTGAGTCTTGCGAAAGCTGCTGTCTATGATACCTTAGCGGTGAAGTCGGTAATTTATCTCTGAAACTTTCGGGCAAATTAAGAGATGTCAACAAACAACTAACGGAAATCAAAAGTAGACCATTCAAATAGCTTTTCGATAAAGTCTTTCCGGTTTCTGTATTGGGTTTGAACGATAAATCTGTCATTTAAATTTTACTTGACTGACAATGAATGCCTCTCTAGCTTCATCGCTCATATAAACTAACCATCACCCTTTTTCAGAAGGGCTTGGTAAACAATCGGTAGATTTTTACTAAGCCCTTCTGAAACGATGACTTCTCAATCGGTTCCAAACTTTTTCCAATTGATTGAATAACCATCACCCTCTTTGAAAATTCGACAAATATTGTGGAGATTAACAGACAGGATGTGTTAGCAAATTTTTCCTCCACTGTTGTTGTTGAGTAGAAGGCTTCGTTAAGGGACACTGTCTGCTGTCTAGGTTCGCATAACTTGGCAGCCTTCAAATAATCAGACTTCAACAAAACGGTGATCTCGTGATACGTATGTCGTCGTGTGACTACACCAGTTAAGGTGATTTATTCACTGATTAGGGCGGGACGAAGAAGCAAAACATTGTTTTTGCTACTGCTGCTGCACCTGACTTTTTTGATCCTTCTTTGATAACACATCTTAGCGCCTTCCCGATTGGCCTGATGTCCGCTAAGCTGCAGGGTAGCTGAGAGCTAGTAACTGTTAGCGGTGAACTGCTGCCTATAAGGACAATGAGAATGTGAATGATATACGACTCACACTAAATTTATTTAAAGTTAGTAATCTGCCGCCGGATGGGTTTTCAATAAATACAACGGATTGCTTTGGAGTTCCCACATGACACACATTCTTGGTCCGTGTGATTCCTCTACCAATTTCGGGCCGGATAAACCTTTAAATATTGTTCTATACTTACACCGTTCCCATAAAAATAGCTTCAAGTTTATGTTGCAACTGTATAGCGTGTGTGGTCACATAGTCAGCTGGTGAACTTCATATTCCGTTCTAGCTTTTAACGAACCACACGTCTTCATGTGACCTAAACTGTTTTATATCTTAGCGGCTTCATTATTTCCCGTGTTTCTGTCTGACGGGGAGTTACGAATGAGATACTAGCCTTCCCTCAATCGAAATCCGCCTAATTTATGGTAGTTGTCTCTGCTCTTATTTACTAATGTATATGTGAATAAAATATCTACCCATTTTACTAAAGTGGCCCAAAATATGTACTAATTGTGCATGTGTTCACTCATCACTTTTCACTAACAGGACCCCTGGAAGTACATATTATGGGTACGATCCACATCACTTTCTTTTGGCAGCCAACACAATTTTCCGAAATGTAGAACCACATCATAAGCACTCTTATCGGTGCATAGTCTTTTAAATAAATAAATGCTGGACTATATAAATATAACTTAGCTAAGCACTACGGGGATAGACTCAAGGGCAAACGTGACTATCACAGATGGTTTAGGATATTCCCACCGGTAAGGGCAGAGAGGATAGTGGTTCATCGCTTAAAAGGTTTCGTGACCTCAGTGTTGAGAAAAACTGTACGATGGTAACCATGTAGTACCACCAATTCACAAGCGCTTCGCACATTCATGCACTCGTAGAGACATCCGCTGAGATAGGGAATCGCAGACACAGAAATAGGTAGCTTTCCAGTATGTGGGTTATGAGTTGCCAGCGCAAAAACTTTGCGGTTGCCCAGGTTTGTAATAAGTGAGTGCTAATGTAGGTGCACGCCAAATAACAAGACACTGCAATAAAGAGTCGAAGTTCGGCGATTCAAATGGCTGACTTAACCGCGGGATATCGACTTAATAGTTCTGATCGTTAGGCAGTAATTGAAATGTGTTACGTTTCGTGGTGTCTCAAGTGGAAGTTGACCCAAGAGAAGAACGTTCGATATTTTGGCTCAATTCGTCGTTGCAAACTAACATCCATAGGGACTTAGAAGCAACACTTTGAACTCTATGGAAAGATTTATTTGGATTTTTCTCCATCTTTGTCCTCATGATACCCTTGAGTGGGCGAAACGGCATGTTCTCCTCCACATGAAGAAGTCCAAATGGTATATTTGCAAGTTGTTTATTCGCCACATCCTTTACACAGTGCAACAAAATTCAACAAAATGCATGCAAGCAAAGATGCCTAACAGGGAAACAACCATATGCTCATTTCACTACTTCGCTCGACACTCATTTTACAGGCCAAAAGAAATGGAAATATTCTGAAACCTTGCGGCAAGCACTTATCCACCGTTGAGTGGAAGGCGACAATTAACAATATACAGCACAGTAACATAATTTCTTGTGACCTGTGGTGACCCGTCGGTTCTGAGATGCGCACTCAGTTACGGCACAACTCGAAGGTCGCAATTTTTCCCTGAGATGGCTGATTGCTGCCCCTCCAGTGCATTCATTTATTTTTTCAGGCGCATGTGGTGCGCAACCCGACTTAACATTCTACACTTGCCAGGCTCTTTGGGAGTGTACTAACGAGAAGACAGGGACATCTGAAATAAATCGTCCATTTGCCTATCTTAACATGAGGTTCTAAAACATTCGGAAGTGCTCCACCCAGGTTTCTCAAAATCCCTGGGAAGCAGCAAGTAGATCGCTCTTTCAACGTGTTGATTATGCGGAGTGGCTGACAGTGCAAACCGAAATTTGTGAAATGGTACAGTCAGTTTCTGTCCCTGCAACTTCTCAGCGGAGCACACTACATGAAATCGTGTCATACCGAATAGAACCCATTGTACCCCAAAAAGGCGTTATTCTTCTAATTTTGACCAGTCATGTGTGATAGAGGATAGAGAAGGTGAAATAGAAAAATTCAGATACCCAGTTGATATTTGCCGTTTGTGACACTGAGAATCTCGTTAAATCTCGCGTCATATTGACAAAAACTTGAATCCTCCTATTCCTTGAATATAAGGAAGTCCCGGCAATTATCTAATGGAAGCGTGTTTTTTTCTGAAATGGGGAATAGTTTGCCGTCAAATTCTCCATTCAACTGACCCTCAAAGTCAATAATGGTCTAAAAGGATTCACAAGCTGACGTTCCTTTTGTTTACGTCTCTTCACTAATTCTGATTCGAATTCGAGTTGACAGCTTGGATAATGCCACTTGTCTGACTCTGTTTCGGCTCTGTCGTGCAAGTTCACCATTCCAATAAAAGGACGAGCTGTAAAGAAGTTAGATAAAACCTAACAAAGCAAACACCATGCTGCGTATGCGTGAAATACACTAGTAAACGCTTTCAAATGACCGATCTTTAAACTTTTCGGGTTATTTGACTGCTGTGACTTATTTTGCTAGAGTAAGAGTTACTGTGATGAACTTTATTCGACTTAACTATTAGGTCTGTGTATATGTGTATACGTATTTATGTACTTATGACATAATAACGTTGAAATCAGTGTACTAATAGCGGGTAAATAGTTAAATCTCGTAGAATTAGTAGAACCCTTAGTGTAAAAGTTTCGGAAATCACATCATAGATGTACTGCCAATACAACAGTAAAGTTCAAATGTTACATTTCAATATTTAGTCGTCCGTAGGAAAACTTATGTTATTGTTTCCTATTTGATTGTCAGGTGTGCTCATTTCCAGCTGCTGTTATTTCCAGATGGATAGTGAATCTGAAATCTAAACTCATTATCCACCAGAGCTTGAAGGTGAGCAAAACCGACACAATACGTGACCATAAGAAGGTAATCGGAATCGAAGCCTTCATGAAGATATCTCTTCTAGAGGATTAAAGTAGACTCGAACTACTAACTGAGATATAGAAGCTCATGATCAATCAAAATGATTGTGTTTCTTTCTTGTGTGTGCCGATAGTGATTGTCTAAGATATAATTAATTTTCATGAAAATCTGGAAGCGCTGAAACGGATTCCACCACTTCGAAATTCCTAGAGGATCAAAATTGACGCGGACACTAAGTGTATTCGACGTACTCAATGCAGAAGTTCACCAGCATACATGGTATTTGCCCTGCAATTAGGCAAGAGATGCAATCAACTTATTCGACTGGTTGTGCAAACTGATGGCGTAACAAAATGAGTCAACAGTGATCATTAAGTTAGTTTACCTTCATAGACTACTACTGCATGCATATGAGGTCATTTCAAGATGAATTTATACGAGGTAAACTCTAGTTTTTCAGCTTCATTGATCGCAAATGGCCCCTTTGCACAGTCTGTTTTAGTGTAAACAAAGCATGATACAGTAATTAATGATTGATCAGTTTTCATTGGTCCCAGGAGAAAAAACTGACTGGAGGATATACCGATTAATAAGGATGTTTTATGACTTCATTTTACCACACTGCATTGCTCAATTTTCTGCAAGTAGTTGACAACAATGAAGAAAATGCGATGAAAATAGAACTGACCAACGCTTGGATATCGGTAAAAACGATCATCGACAGTATGACATCAGTGTTCAACACCGATACTTCACTGCCATACAACCATGATTTATTTGAAAGCTCTATTGTGAAGGAAAGAATAAAGATGGACGGGGAAGGGACTTAGTGCTAGCTTATTCCGAGGTGCCTACTCCTCCAGACTTTCATTCAGGCCATCTGGATAGAAACTGACAACAAGAATGCCACTGACATCGGTTGGCAGCCATATCTTGAAGCCTCTCCAACCAGGCGCATTAGGGATCACACGGTCCCCATCCTGGAAGACGAGTAGCGCCGACCGCACCCAAACGTTTCGTAATCTTCTTCATGCCCTCTGCCAGGTCAAGGGTTGGCCACCTCTCTGCTTCCGCCACTCTGAATTGGGTATGGAAAACTACACTCTCTTCGGCAAACAATGGTTAGGCTTACGCAACACGTTCCAACCAACGCAGCTTCTGGTGCTGGTTGGTAAAAACGATACTGTTCCATCACACAGTTTAATTTTTCTTTTGGAGTGCAATGGGTTAAAACGCATTGTGAGAGAAAGGCCATCAGATCCCTTAGAAAATGGGTCCATGTTGTTGATACTAACCTGAAAATGGACTCCAGAAACCCAGCGGTAATATCAGTTCCAAATGAAAAAAACATCAGTTAATTCGTAAATATGAATAATACCTCAGACATCCACTTACATGAATATATACAGGGTATCCACGTAATAATAGACGGGAGACAATGTCATACTTGGATGATTTTCTTTGATTTATTGCAACCAGACTAGGTTGTGTACAGCCTTAACAGGTTGCCATATCGACGTTCACTTTAGTTTTCCGCGTCTATCAGAGAGGTAGAGTGTGTTCCTGAGGTAGCACTTCAAACTTAGGTACATGGTCAACCGCCGTTCACACGCTGTTGCACATATCACCGGGTGTAACCCACAACTTTTGGGGATATTCATGCTACTTGATGGATCTTGGATCAAAATACCCTGAAAGTGATATAAATTTGGAATTTCAATTGGTGAATACCGCTGAATTCCGTTTCGAAAGCCAGGGTTTGGATTATTGTGTGAGAGATTTTCAGCCATCTGCCTGGTGCTGTCTTGAAAAACTGTATGCGCTTACTCTTTTATCAATAAAAAGGGCGTGACAGCGACAATTTAATACTTATATGGTACCACTCAGTTGCAGCACACTTTTCAACAGAAACTGAGATTTTGTAAGACTCTTGCGGACAAGTAGGACAGCGACTAGCTAGTCCAATATCAGAAGAAGAGGAAGAGGCCCGCGGTGTTTACCAACTTGGCTTCATTTTAGGTACATCTTATCTTGGACCGATTCAAGTTTCGAAACCCAAACTGCGTCATTTTTTCTACTTAGATGTTTCACAGGCTCCCACGACATCGTAATCCCTCTTCACATCACCACCACCACCATCAACAATGGATCCGAGCTGTTTTAGAAAAAGTCTGCTAATTTAATTTCCACACTGTAATTCAGAAAGAGGGTATGAAGTTCGGAAATCCATAAAAAATTAACCACATCCTTCTAAAGTCACCACTGGAATACAGCCCAGATAAACAATTCAAAACTACTCCACGAAACTGCGTAACATATAAAAAGGCAGTATGTTACTATAGATGGAAATTTCCCAAGTGACCGTCATCAGCTTCGTTTTGCTTGATGCTCACTATGTAGGCATGATGCTCAGAGTTCGTGTAAACCTGAACTCCAGTCTGCGCATTCATTGCATTAATCACTCATGCACGTGGGGAATTGTTGAAAACCAGGGATCTGCACGGATTTCTCCTCTATTGTGATGGTCAACTGAAAGTGAAATGCAAAGGCGGTCGCAATGTTCATTTCGGCTGATATCATAGATATCGAGCAACGTCCTTAGTTAACGGCGTCATTGGATTGGTCAGAGTTCGCCAACAGCCTTCTAACAGTGTCATCTTCTTAGTTTAAGATTCTAGACCATTGTCATTTGCAGTGCTTCATGGCAAAATAATACTGCCAAGGACAGGAGGATTACCTATCTTTCTGGCGATATTTTGTATAGGGGTGCGCTGTGTAACTTCAGTATGTGGACAGAAATTAACAGAGAGGAATGACCGCAACGTTTGAATTTACAGTGTGTGAAAATAAATAATCCAGAGAGACGGTTCATCACGTGAGTACTTTCCGAAAGCTTCCTTTTTTGCTGCTTGTCCATTACCTACAAAAAAGCATTTGTTAGCAATGAGACTCGGTGGCAATATGAAGCCGAGAGAATGGATGACGAGGGAAAACTAATCTTGGTTCGCAAGCAGATTTCAAATTTATCTTCATCAAGACCACCACATTGGTTGCAATGACAGCAAGATGACTGCTTTTGTGGGATCCTTAATCTTATCCGTTGGTGTAGGAGTAACAAGTTAACCCTCGGATTCATCGGGATTCCTTATGCGCCACTGTGCTAGTCACGATGCTAGTATGAATGTTCTGTGTTCTGTACTTGTGGATGCACAGACCACTGGAAGACGCCTTCATTCACACCTGACCAGTAGATCGATTTTTCACACGCCAGTTTGCTGACTCAACTGCATTGTTGTGTTGTAACTCTAGGACAAGCGATCACAGGCCAGTAGTATTAACTCAGTCAGGATGCAAAACGCAAAGGTGTACACAAACCCTGTTACCGTGTGCAATTCGTTGCGAAGACACACAGACACGACAAATTCCATCTCCACTGGTGTTCAGTGCACTAGTCCATTGCAGGTGTGCACGCGTGAGTGTGTTGAATTCGCATTCGAATGATGCCACTCCGTGTTGGCAGACCTCAGGAGTAGCGTACTCGATTAAAAAAGATAGGCTCGAAAGAATACAGGGATGTTGCTACGTTTTATTGCTATAATAGCTGTTCTCCTTGGTTCTTACTGTCGAAGCGCGGTTAGTCAGTTGGACAGGAGCGTACCAAGCTATCGAATTGTTCACATAGATGGTAAGTCCCGTCATCAATACATCTTAAACTGTTGAGATTTCTACTCGGTGGGAAATAAGTTGTCGCCTTAATTTCCATTCTGACTAGGCTATTTAATGTGAACTATCTGTTTCGACCTTTACTAGATACGTGGTTTTAGCGTAGAACTTAATAGCCTCTGTAAAAAAGAATCGCTGAAATACAACGTTCGATGGAAACTTCTGTGTTAGTTGGTGATCACAACTATTAGTTTGTTATTATCAATGTAGTCATTTCAGCGGGGTATGGAATTCTGCCGATGCGATGGATATTTACTTGAATGAGGAGAGTTTCTGCTGGCCAACTTGTAAACCGAACATTTTCGGCTACTCACTGCTGATTGCCAAAAACGAAAAAGAATACGGTCTGTCTTTGCAACACTAGACACTTCTGGCACTTAATGTGTCAAACTCATTGTAAACATTCAATTGATTCCTTTCAAATGTATGTTTTGATCATCGCTTCGCATGAAAACAACCAACCACAGTCACTTTTAGCCTCCTAAAGAGGACACAACTTAATTTTAGTACCGTTTTTCGGGGTATCTAACTGAGCAAAGTAACACCGAATCCGCCCCATCGTTCACAAGTAAAGCTTGGCTGTTGTTCAACAAAATCAACACATTTCGAAGGTCGACTAGTGTACATTGGCTCATGAAGCAATTGGTTTCATTCACAGTTTTCTTATAGGAAGTTATTGTGAAACGTGCTATGGTGGGGATGTGTGTGTGAAGTTCGAATAAAGCCATCATGATTTAGTAATATAACTGGAAAACAAAATTGCACGTTGAGCCTGCCCAAAAACGCACGTCTTGCGAAATTCAACCGAACGATCGAAATTGTTTAGCAGGATTCCAGTTTTTGTATTCAACGTTACCATCCGTCCTCAGCCTGCTGAATCTGACTGCTATTCTGTGGTTTGAGAGAATAAGTGGCGTTAACTTATGCTTAATTTGGGATTAACTATCTACAGGTGTTTCTTTGGGGTCTTCTGTCGCTTCACCTACTGCTCTGCTCACGGAGAAACCATATTACGTTTAAGTGCCCTAAGCAGGGTAGCACCATAATTAATGACTGACTCTATTAACGTCTGGCTCATTATATGGGTTAAATTAGAGATTCACCACTGGAGCTGACTTATTAAGGAAAGTTGTGGCGATTCAGTGTGGAACTCGAATGCACGTGTACGACGTGGGGGCAGAATCGGTGTTAGCTCGACCGGTAGAGCACTGGTACAGTAAACGGCCGGTAGTGTACGTGTCCCGTTCAAGACCTCTGTCCTTTAATTTTGCTGTTCTATTTAGGCTCATGTTAAAGACTGCATTTGATGTTTCTGAGCTTATTGCTAGGACATTACGGAGAAGCAAAACGTGTCTGTTTGTGGTTTTAACTATCCACTGGGATTGATAGAATTAGCCTGCAACAATATGAATGATAATCACGTGGTTAGGTAAACCGAATTATCAGCATCTTTAACTTGTGATTCCTCACTCTACAGGCCATTTCGCATTGAAGCACAATGTTAGAAATATCTAGGTATTTATCCACCGTTCACGCCAAATGCATCCCAACATGAGCTAAAGCTCGTCTCCAATTGGTATTGATCCTGTCTACGTGCACAGAGTGAAGTCTCCGTTTCATACCGTAATTTTTCTGTGGACTTATCCCAAAACGTCATTTTAGAAACTGTCGAAAAAGATGCCGCCCTCGAGGAGACTGCTTTTGTGGTGGAAACTTACTTATGTCACATTGGAAGTACCGACATATATTTAACGACGGTGCTCGCGTTCAGTGGCCAACCCCATGAATATTGTCCACAAACTATCCCTCAACGTCGGCTGGCTCTCTTCGGCTCGAATAGACTAGACTTGACCGAGTGTTTGGTCTAGAGTAAGCAAGAAGCGCAGTTCGCCAGGCCATCCCATAGTTATAACACGGATAGGACGTGGTCTAACTGGACATTTTTGAGCTTCCGAAAGTTGCAACTGTTTTGTTAGTATAGGCGGATACATCGGATTAAGGTTTCTGGTTACTTGGTCCCTATGCAAGCTGAACTGGGCAGTGTGTGTGGCCGCGGTTATAAGGACTGCTGATCACTCCACAGGTTCTGAATGCCAAACTAATAGGGTGTGGAGAAGAAGAGAAGAGAATATTTAACAACCGGAGAATTCATTCTAGACAAGCCAGAATATTCCACCGCGTACTTACAACAGTGGTTTACAACACCTGCCGACAAGAAAGTTTACATTATTCCGGCTAGGGAAATGTGGAATAAATTCCGCACCAGTGTTTCACTCACCCAGTAATCACTCTCATCAAAGTGAAATTTTTGTATCTCCGTAGGGTTGAACACAGTAAAAGATATTACATTTTCATTTCTTAAATCGGAACTACAGGGAACAAGTGAGCGGATGTGAGAAGCATACTATGGTACACTTCTCAGAACCGAAACAAAAAGTGAAGCATAATTGTGCATTACACAAAACCCGCATTTCATCTGCCTCTATGCCGTACAAGATTATCGTAAAATGCATTTATGGCTACTAGAATGAACATTCATCAACCTACTTCTCTTTGGACGAGTTATGTTGCGTCACTGTTGCTGAGGGACGTTCATTTTCTTCTCTAGATTTGGTGAGTAATCCGGCGACTGGCAAAAAACACAAACGTTTCGGAAGCATTGAAGATGGTAGCGAATTCACACAGTTCGCTGTCCACTTTGAAAGGGACAGTATATTTCTGGGATCCAAGTAAGTAGTAGTGAAAAGTTGGTCGTAATTCCTCCTATCGAAATGCAAACAACGGCAGAACTTAAAAGTGAAATCTTTTCAGAAGAAAGTATTTAAGAAAGCCCTAGTGGATAACTTTAAAGGCAGTGAGTCCGCGTAGTGGAAACGAATTTGCATTTTTATATCCCGACGATCTGGGATCACACAAATATTAGGAGAGGGGAAAATGGGACTCGAGGGAGTAGCACGTGGGTCTACAGTTGTTTTGCCTGTCACCAGGTGTACGACTAGCACACTTCTAACTTTGCGACCTCAGTGCATAACATTCTGATCTAAATGCTTACCGAATTTAATTCCCAACTTAACACGGAAAACGTGAGTTTCAGGACGTCGACGGTGAGCTTACGAAATATACCTGCTGGAAGACCCAATTTTACGCAGTATTATAGCATATATATATATATATATATATATGTATTCTGTGTAGCCAAAAGAATGGTGTCAATTGCAGAGTTGAATGATCTTAGACCGGATGTTGTTTTTTATCGGACTCTTTGTCTAGCTCAACAGAAAGAGGAAATTAACTTAACGAGATGATTTTTATATAGGAAAGCCTTACACACTGTATCCGGAAGAAAGTACAGTCATGACACTTACAAAATTCCGGCCTTATTTATCCATTTTTACCCAGCAACTCTGTGCTGCGCCTGTCATTTGATGAGTTCCACAAAGTTGATCAGGTGATTTGGTCCTTACCTCAGAAGTATGGAGCACCGTGCAGTTCAATAAATGGAAGTAAAGTAAGTTGAGGAAAAGCGAACTCAAGAGGCAGGGGTCATTTTTTCTTCTTAGAGTATTTCTTTGGACTTGAATACACTTTTAAGGGAAACAAATTTGGCATGCCGTACTGTAATTTTCTTATGAGTATTGATTTGGAACAACCATAATAGTCCTCCACTAAACGAAACGACGATTAATTTGACCAAGCGTGACTACTGGATGCCTATTTAAACGTTTTCTTCAGCTATACATAAGAGTTGCAACATATCCCCACGTGAAGTTACTACACCACGGTTTGGCAGGTTATGTATTTGCTTTATCGTGCTCATACGGTACCAACGAATGTGAGTGCGAAGACTTTCTTTGAAGTGTGGCTAGTCTCATCCTCTCTAAATCTTGCGTAAACGCACTCAACTTTTAGGTGTATAAGCTTCCGTCTAGCTAGATCGGAATTTCGCGCGAACAGCCTGCCTTATTTGGCGCGACTTAAGAAATCCGTTTGTTTCACAACGGCTTGACAATGAAAGTGGGTTACATATCCTGATGAGTATAGTTTTAGAGGAAATACCTGACCTGGACAATAAAACTGCGAGATAAAATTCTGTAGGCAATGAATCACCCTGAAGCTGTGTTGTTTCAGGCTCCTATTGGAATTGAGTAATGTCGCATATACTACTGGCCAACAACTGTTGTATTCCTTGACCTCAAAGAAGCTATTAACTCTCTAAGCAAAATAATTTTTCACATATGTTTAAACAAAGAGAAGTATCCGTGCAGTTCTTGCTATTTTTTCCAACGTTTTTGGTAGAATGTAGGTTCAGAGCGAGCTGGTTCGAGGTTTTCTCATTGGTGGAATTGACCACGCCTGCCTTGTAAAATACGAAATTAGGAAAATCTAGCTATCTAAACTGTGCATCAAGGAAGGTTAACTGACATGATCTAGGCAGAAGATCACCAGTCCGCACAACGCACTTTCAGTAGTGTCTAATGTGTCTCTTGTGTCAGCAACGGTCTTGCATCTTTACGAGTTTCGATCCCCTTGTGCCTTTTCGGAACCTCAAAAGGAAAAGCATGAGTCTACTGACCATTTTGCATAACTCGGGAGCCACAAAATCTGTGATTAAATTGTGCTGGAGAAAGTCAATGCACGCAACACTGCTGAAGTCCAAACAAATTTTGTTGAAGCTAGAGTTTTGTTTATGCAAGGCAACTTTAAGACCGGTCCTGACAGTTCGGCCAGCATTTTTGTTTCACTGCCACAAGACAGAAAGCTTTTCTTGAATTTAACGGAACGATGTCTTAGAAAAACTTTGGCAAACACCTTTAATTCACCTGAGTTGAGATTCATTTCGCAGATGTTGCGTGTCAAGGCAACGCCTTACAGTGAACTCACTTCCGTCACCGAACATCTCAGACATATCTTTGTGCATTCAGTCTTGACTGGGAACATTGTGAATCAGTGCGTTTGAACGTCAAAAATAGCTTATCGTGTCCCCAATTTGATTGCAAAATACCTTGTGCTCCTGGCTATTCCACTGACGATAACTCAGCTTTTTGGATTGTTTATTGGCCGCAAGTTAAAAACTTTTGGCCTTCTGCTGATAACAGCCTTTGATGCACCGCCAGTGCGTTGTAGCCCAAGATGAGTCGGGTGTAAAGGTGACAACCACCGTGGGGTGCATACCGACTATCGACCGTTTCAGAATTCTGAATGTCGTAATCTGCTTGGAGTGTTTTCACTTGCCTTCACGTAGTGTTTCCAACCATTTACATCTGAAACAGTGGAATTGAATCTCCAGCACTGTGAAATAAATACGGACAGGTTTTTCATGCTAGAAAATATTGACTAGGCAATGAACTGATGTTTTATCATTTCGGCTCCGTCTTCCGTTGATTCTCATTTTGCAGCAATCAGAATTCAGGAGGATGGAGCCTCGAATTCCACAATCCTATGAGTTCGTGTGACAATTTTTCGCAATTGAGTAAAGAGAGTGAGCAGATATTTAGTGTTTACTTAGGAGCTGATAACCATTTTGTGACTTCAGACGTACAAAGATAAGCACCACGAAATTCGCTAATTATTTCAAGTGCAGTAACCTGTAAGGTAGAAAACGGGATTGCTGTGCACATAGGCATAAGCATTGGTAGTTACTGTTCACACGGAAGAGATCTTTTGTTTTAAGCCTACTTCAAGTAGGTGATATTTTACAAAGGTATTTGATATTTTTATACATTCTCACCCACAATAACAGTCACCCTCACAAAGAATTATTTTGGTTGCTTTCTGTCATCTCTTTCTTATAAAAGGAATCCTCGTGTGATATTCTGAAGGCTTCCATCCTTCGTTTTACATGTAAACAAAAAATAGATGGGGCGGTGATCCATTTATACTATTTCACCATTCTCGTTAAAAAGGTCAACAAAACGAAGTACGAATGTTCATAATGGGTTTAGCTGGTTGGTTTACGCCTAATTGAACTGTGAATCCGTGTTTCTTTCATATCTGACTCAGATTGGCTGTCAGTTCTCATCGGTTTCCCTCCTCGTTCCCGTCGATGACGTATTTTTCACCGCAAACTCAAAAGCCTTCCGAAGTGGACTGTACGCCTGTTTGACAGACGGCTCATCCTCCGAATGTACGCTGCGCCAAGTAAGAATATTTGGCTACTGTGTGATAAACGTGTTGAAATTCGGCTTCTAGCAGCGTGACAAACTGACGCCACGTCTTTAACCTGAAAAGTTTTGCCGTAGGATGAGGTCGTTAACTGCTGCTTCCTGTTTGGCCTAAATGAATCCGGAACCGGGATCTGCTTTGTATGAATATTAAGCATGGATTTCCTACTATACATTTTCAAGACGTTTGGCGACTGAATGATTATAACACCTATTTGTGGATCATTTGATATCGCCCGGATTTTTGTTTAGGACCAAAAGGCCAGCAATGATTGGGGCTCAGGATTTTTCCACCACTGTAAGAAAGAAAGAAATCACTGTAGAAATAATGAAGCTGACAACATAATAAACAGGTTGAACGAGAATCTGGTGTTTCCGTTTCTGAGAGTGATTTTTACCATCTACAAGCCTATAGGGATTCTGCAAAGCAACCACTGATTCAGATTTTAAGTGAAAAAGTATAGTGTATTAAATGAAGCACCATTAAAAAGCGTTACTTTTGCCCTATTTGCTAATTTTATTAAGGCCGCTGATTTGCGTGGACCACCGAAAACACATTGGAAAGATTTGGCACATCGTCCTGTCACCGACTACTCCCAAGTGGTGGGGATCGCTACCAGTAACCGATATCTGTACGTAGCTACGCGGTTTGGCAATAGCAGTGCTTCGAAGAACGTAATAATGAGGATAGCCGCAGAAACAGAAACTGTCTTGAAAGCATCAGGTCCGAAGATCATCGAAACGCCTGTTGGCTCGAATTGGATTATGCAAGACGGTAAGTGGGGCTCGCATATTGGAAAGAATCTGCCCATGTATGTCCACAATGGTCGCATAAGGAAGTCATACTTCTTTGCTCTGCTGCTTTCAGTGACTATTCTCGCTGATCCTGATTAATTAGGGTACCCCCGGCTAATTAGAATCTCACTAGGAATTCCCTTTCTCTCTAGTACACAGGTTACCCATCAGTAACGTAAAAGGTAGACATCGGATCAGAGTGCTGACTAACTTCGATAGAAGGATTCATTGGTACAGTCGTTACTGAGACTATTGATCGGGATGGCGGCAGGTAGGATAATGACGACGATTGCTATGATGACGACTACTAAGATACTGATGATAAGCATGATTCTAATGGTGATTCTAATGGTCACTGATAATGATAATACTGATGATGATGACGTCAGTACATACACCTCTATCTCTGCCAGCAATTCCGATCATAGTTACAAGAATAGGCACCTGAAAATGAGGAGGATACTGGATGATGCTAATGTCGGTTGAAATTTTACTCACATGGACGTTATGCACACCTGTAATGCCAAAGCTGCCCAAACTAGCATTTCAGTAAGCGTGACACCTTGAAAGGGGATAGCGCTGCCCTTTCTTGCGTGTATGAATCCGTAAAGGGTCAGTTTACTTCATTCATCTTTGGCGACATGTCATCCACTGTTGCCATCTGCCACATTTCACTACACCGAAGTTGGCTATCAGAGAACATTAATTAGCCTAATCCTGGGCTTTCCGTGACAAAACATAGAAACAGAAACGACTCGGTTTATCTTTTTGAACGAATTTAACTGGGACTCACCCCTCCTACATTGAACTCTGTCAGTGCGCTTGAAAAATGTTCTTTTAATAAGGTAATATGAGAAAAACCGCATCACTCACCAAATGAAGGCGAACACAGCTTAACTGGTTTAGTAACGCTAATAATGCAGATCGTTTTGGGTACTCATTCAGCCCAGACAACTGGCAGGGGCAATTTCGTAAAAGTCATTTGAAAGCTAAAAACACATGAATGTTCCGGCCAATTAATAGAGAACTGTGTTGAAATAGTATACAACAATTTGACAAAACATACTACTCATAGGTTACTGAAAACTGGGTTTCACTCTTCTCGAGGTTCAGCTGGTAGGCAAAGTCCGTGAGTTTTCCGCATCCTTATGTCCTACTGGAGAAACGATTGAACGCAGTTCGCAAGAAGTACTTTTTCACAAACTAAATTAGTTTTAACAGGGAGTAACTTACTCCCAGCTGGATTACTCGCTTATGACATTCTGCAACTGAATATTCTGTACAAAGGCTGCTTTATGTCTCAGTTGATATGATTTTTTGGATGCTGTATTGTATTCTATTAGCGGGTCAAATAAAATGAAAGGAAGCTTAAGCTAAGAATCAGTTGAGCCGCTCTTTAAAACCAAGCTAATACGATAATCCAAACCCTGTGGTGCTTGACAAACAAAATGTACAAACACTCCTGAAAAGTATATCATTGTCTGTCAAAGCGTTCGTAGATATGAATACTATTTCCTTTTCGAAAATCTTATCCGTGTGTATATTTCCTTTTAAGTTATGTAAACCTGATCCACGGATTCTCTATGCGGCTTTAGCGAAGGCTTGATATTACTGTCAGACATGTCTCCACATATTTTCATTCACTGGGAGAGTTAGTGGTGGGAAGCACCGAAACTCACCCTCATAAGATTCTGCAGAAAAAAAACATTAAGGAGACAACTGCCCCATGGCTTTTTGATACATTCAAAGGATTAAGTCAATATTTGGTTAAAACCACGGGTTTTCTCAGTTGAGCTTCCAGTTTGACGGTTGACTGAATGAATTAGAAAGTGGGTAATTTATAGCTCTTTTATCACCTATATTCAGCGCTGTCTTCCGGGGTCAGGGTGTCATCCGGTTGAGTGCGACCTTGTAGCGCTGCCTCAGATGTTTACAAGAGAACTTCTCACTTTGTGCCTGTAAACCAAGTGTCCAAAAAGACCCGAATATCCCTCAGATCACCTGTTAGCTGAGGGTGTGAACTCAGTGCACCGTTTTAACTTTGTTTAGTTTGGTTACTACTGGATAATTCATCCGTTGCCAGCATTCGGCAATGGAGAGTATTCTCAAAGAGCATAACACCAGCTACCTGGATGCACTGGCTTGGATCTAGCTTAGCGCACCTTCTTAGAAATTCGTTCCTTGCTGCAGTTCTGCTGGCTCATGCCTAGAATCCACCCACAAGAGTGTTCATTTCTCTCTTACATGGAGAGCGATTTTTGGAACGCCTACAGAAACGTGTTCAGGGACTGTGCAATGGCAACTTATGAAATATTTACATATATATATGATGATGGAACAAGAATTTAACGCGTACTAAGGGAGGCAAAATCAAAATGTTTTGTCAAGTGAAGGCTTTCTTGGAAAGCAGCCTGACTAAAGTTTACTAAGGCATTTGCTGAAGAAACCAATAAACCAAAACAAGCCAAGAGGATACTGATTGTTAGTCGAGAGCCTCAAAACCAGATAAATTGGTTGCACGTTTGTTGCTCTCTGCCTACTTATTTGTTCTCTTCATTTAAAACAGATCAATGGCGCGAGCCCAATAAGTTTTCCTTCTGAATGTTGGACAGTCGCTTTCCTTACATTACAGTGTAAGCGTACCTACATTTTCTTTCTACTTTCAGATTTTTTCGATTTACGTATATCGATAGAGGCCTAATCTCTTATGCTTTTTCTTAAAAATACGACCCCAAAGTATTGCCGTTTTGTATGCACCTACCACATACTTCAGTCTTTCAGTAGAATACGGGTGAAAGTACTGGGGGCAACGCTGGATTCTGAAGAATTCCAGTATGCAAATAGGCGTACGCGCTCTACGCCTGAAGCTGCGGTATTGTTCAGAGCTGAAGGGAAATAGTCGAATGATTAGGACTGTTTCTTGAGCAAACGGAGACCTAAGAGGCTTTGACTGAGGTTATCCACCAGAATCTCTTTTAAACAATAAACTAGTCGTTATTTACTCCCTTGGTCTCACAGAAGAAGTTTGTGCTGTCTGGTCGACCCCTTAAGCTGTCATCCAAATGCCAAGTGTAATCAAAAGCCAACCAACATCGTCTTTCCATAAATAATTATTTGTTGATATTTTGTGACCTGAAACACTCGCCCAAAGTTCCACTGGGCGCCATTTACTCCTTGTACTCCGATCTATCAAAATCTATATAGGCGTCTAAGGTACACTCCATGTTTAAGCCAGTTTTTGTGCGAATATTTGCAGATTACAGCTCCATGGGCGTTACTATCTTAGGTCCGCTGTACTGTGACGGCAGCGAATTTAACAGCATGAGGATTAACTTGAATCGACCTGATTTGAACAGACCTTATGTAAGCTTGATTGACACCAACCAGGGCTTGAAATGCAATATCTCACTCAATTTTCCATCCTATTCACCCCTTCAACTATGTATTTTGAAGAAACGTCAGAATTCTTTCAGGTCCTTTGTTGAAGTAATATCACACCCTATCCACTTGTTTATGGCCCATCAGGGGATACTTAGTGGTGATTCCATTCCTTTCCCTTCTTGTTTCATGTGTATTGCGAGTGACTGATGTTCGTAATCGAGCTGAACTGAATCACTTCTTTTCATGAGTCCGCAGTGGTGACTGGACTAATAGCGTTGCCTCGGCTGACTCTTCCTGACTGTCAATTGTGTATGGAACCACAATTAATGTTACATTACCCGCAGGTTGTATCAGTTCTCTTTCCGTAAGGCGACGTCAGATCATCACGCTTGAATGTTATCTCACCTATCTGCCCAAACAACGCCCAACGTTAGATTTGCTCGGGTTAGGCGCGTGGACCAACAAGCGTCCGCAAATAAGCCATTCGATTCTCTGTATTTTCACAGAACGGACAGCCTTTATTGGAGCCTTCGAGTTTCACAACGCCGTCTACTTCATTTTTCGCGAAACCGCTCATGAAGCACTTGAAAGTTGTCAAAGCCAAGTTAGTTTATTGAGCTTTTCGTTTGTTGTCTTCTATAATCTAACCTGTGTAATTCTGATTCGTGCTACAAATAATTATGTAGCATGACAGAGACAATGTTTTTACGAAGGTTTTTCGAGAATTCACCGAGTCTACTTTGAAAGAAATTCCAGACTATCGGAGTCTCGATTCAATGAGGATGCCAAAGTAGATGTTTGAAGCCTATCGGATGAGGTTTCATAAACTGTTTTTCAAAAACGGAATAGTCCATTTGGGCACTTACGTTTCTCCAGTCATTTTAGTAGTAGAAGGTAGCCGTGGCAGAAGTAAGGATGAAAGAGTTTAGTAAGTATAATACTATGTTACTACTCTGTCAGGCCTGTGTTTCTGGACTGAATAGCCAGCAAACACGCAAAAATGTTTCTTTGCACGGCACTACCTGACTATCATTTTGTTCAGTTGACTGGTGTGAATCTTATTTACAGAGAAACGCTAACTGTTGTACTACCCTTCCCCCGTAAACCGTGTATAGCGTAACAAAAAGACACGGTTGCTCTGTTGACATTTGGATATCATGAGTGTCGTGATAGTGTTAGGAAATAATTGGAAAATAGTATAAAATTTCAAGACGGAGCCAAGCGAACGTTTACAACAGTAGGTATTTTAGTAGGAAGCCAGAACGATTCCAAACAGTTGTTGGTGACTGCTAGGTAAATGCTGTCCATTTTTAACCTACTTCCTTTTATGCCATCCCTGGCCGCAAACAGTTTACGCATTATGACCGTATGAGAAGGCATATACACCGCCTATGTAACTGTCACCAATTGAATTATCAACGCTTTACCGCTAACTGTTATATTCACAAATGTGTCTTGTCAGCAAATTTAGGTTACCAAATCTTCACCAGAACGGTGTGTCGTTGCACCAAACAGCCTTAATGTTCTCAGCGGACCTCAGTCCACGCGATCTCAGGCATTCCAGTACCTGTTTAAATGGATAAAAATACTCTTATCCTAAGCATATAGATTTACCTGAAGGTGACTCCAGTTTGGCAGGATCGTATACTGTGCGAAACGTCACTAATCGCCCCTATTTTTACTGTCACTGGAAACGGAATTTTTGGCCTCTTTCAAGTTTACGTGTGAAGAACTCCCAGGAAGTTCAGGTTGCAGGGAGAACCGAGGCGGAGCCCTACTGGGATCACCTGGTGGATCTAAGAGTGAGTTGCCGCGTGAGCTCCAGCCAGCATATGCGATGCCCAATGATTCAACCAATGGAGTCAAGACTATAGTATTTTCAGTCGTGATCATCTCTCAGTACCTTATTTCAGCCGGCTGAAGGATGGCGCATGAACTGCCGTTGTTGGAACCAGATGAAGACATCACTTGTACAAAAGGGATTTCTTGGTGGGCACCAGGTGCGCAGAGGCGAAAGTTGCTTACTGGAAATGTTTACGTGGGCGTTTTTCCAGAGGTTTACTCTATTGGGGTTTTAGGGAAACTCGCTACAGCATAAAGAGACAAAATTGCGTAGGCAAGAAAATGCCCAAGTAAAAAGCACTTCATATACAAAAGGTCCTGAGCCGCTGTGTCTTCAAGTCTTCAACGGAAAGTAGTGTTTCAAGTTTCTCACAAAGTGGTCTGTCAGTTCGCCTTTGAGGGCGCCAAACGTGTGTAACAAATGCTCGGAAATGTTTCTCATTAGGAACGAGGAAAGCTCTCCGACTGAGTGGAATGTGCATAAACCGAAAATTCAAGTGAGCTGTGGATCACATCCTCTGGAATCACCACTGGAAGCTACTGATATTCAGTGAATATAAAAGTGCATCCTTTACCACCTACCTGGCTTGGCACGTTAGCATGGTAAAAGAAAAGAAGGATCTGTGGTAAGTGAAGGTATACTAAATGCTTTTCAATCGTTCGAGGTTGTTTGACTAAGCTGACAGCTAATGCCAATGTCTGTCTACTTAGTCATCGATTTTCTGGGAAGAAAACGCAAGAAAAGTGAAACTCAAGAATGACGGCTCTATAAACCGTGCTGCCTCATTGGCAGGGTCATCGTTTTATGCATGAATATTTGGTTATCAGGTATTCCTAGGCCAATACGAAGCCTGGGGGCATGGTGAGGAAACTTTTCTGCAGCTGAAAGAGGCTTTCTAAACCGGTGGATTGATAGGGTGAGGAATTTTGTGATGTGTAGTGAAATTTAGGGGAAGCAAGTTTCGTAACTGTTTTCGTATGTGTGCAAAACCCCCATATTTTGAGTGAAAAATGATAACGCACACCGTATACACAATCCGCAAAAAGCAAAATTTTCGGAAATTTTCCATAAACAAATTTGGAATGGAACATAATTTGATAAATGATGCACATTTGAATGTCTGAGTTGAACTGGGGTGAAAGAAAAGTCAGGTCCCCTTATTACACCATCCAAATAAAATTTTTTCTTTTGCGGGCCATTTCACATGAAACGACGATATGGAAATTGTTTTTCCTATTTTGTCTTCATAGGTTACTGTATCCCGAATTGGAAGAGTGTGCCTGGTGAGTCCTGTCCATCAGCTGTTTATCTTATTCAATGTGAAACAAATCGAAATTGACCCGTGTACATCTTGTTACTATACTTGCAGTCTGATAATGGTGGACCGCGGAAGAAATTGGAAAGTTTCACAAAAGCTACTCTCGTTTGTCCCAGTGAGAACAATGCAGAAGGAGAGTCGACAACCTTCATTTTCAATGAGGTCCAATCAATACAGATAGATCAAGGCACCAAGACACTGTTTGCAGCTTTCACAACTTCAAGGTAACTAGGAGTTCATAGGAAAATTTCGCCTTTTTATGGCATCAAATAGTGTACAGATGTTACTCGAAATCGTCAGATTCAAAGTTACAGATTCCCTAACTACTGATTCCCTCCTACATTTTGCAGGTTCTTGAGAAACTGGTGGGTTACTCGGAGGTATGATAATGGAATTTGAAAAGAGAAGCGATAAGCAAACGCCCTCTTAAATAGCAATTCTCTGGCTGGTTTACTACACGACAAAGCCTAAGTAGTTGCAGTGAAGCCGATGTGGGTAATAGGGAAAAATGTGTTACTCAACACAAGGGATCGGTGGTATAGCTCACCCCTAGGTCATGTGTGAAATGCAGTCCGGTATGTGTCCGCGTTGGATGGGTGTACTCATCGCAAGGGTGTTTTTGTAGTGTTGAGTGTATGCTGGTAAAGTGGTCGGAGATTAAAGGTCAATTGGGGACGGCTCAACAGTCTCACTTATGTGTATCTGTTTTGTGGTACCTGGTAAACGACGCGAAATGCCCCGTTCATCTGCGACTAAATATTTCGCATCAGTTCACTGGGATAAAGGAAAACATTGAGTGAGACATTTATCCCCAGGGCGAACCGGCTAGCGTGACGCTTTCTGTCTTACCTAGAAAAATGGCGTACTGCTCCCTTCATGTAAGTAGCACCACACTCACAACTCAATCGGACTAATATCCACAGAAGAGAAATAGAGTGGTTATGTGTATCTCTAGTAAAGTGGTGGAGTGGGTCGGTAATACTGATCCGAGGAATCAACGTAAACTGCAAGCAGCCTTTGAACTACTGTTTGGGCTGCCAGGTCCTCTTTTGAAAGAAGCACTAGTTTGGACTTTTTCCGTTCTTTTAGTCCCCGCTTTATGCTTTGTGGACCGCCTAATGAAGTAAATCAGGCTCACAGATCCAAGAAAATTGGATATTCCATAATGACCACACAGGAAAAGAGCCTAAACAACAGCCCCCCTCCATGGTTAGACGTTTTATGTCTGGCTCAACCGATAACTAGGACTTCAGGCTGGGGAAAGTGAGATATATGCGATGCAACTAACCCTTTGGGGAATACAATCCACAGAATAGTTGCCACTGTTACCCTTTTCATGAGGTCACTTGACACGGTCAATATAAAAGCAGTAAGCAAAGAAGGATTGATTTCGAATTTGTCCAGCATTATCGAAAAAGTGTTATCCAAATTTGAAACTGCGTTTGATGAGCTTGGACTAGCAATGGAAAGCGGTAATTAGCATTCGACTGGCAGGCAAACAGACCCATTTCGTCGAACAAGATTTGGAAACGTCCTTCCCAGAAGCTTAATACGGCCTATTGATTACACTTTCCTCAAGCAGTTTCAGTAAATCCCGGTGGATTTAGAGTGCAGAATAATTCCATTCTGCCCACAAATTCAGCCCCAGTTCAAGTAAATCATTGGTACCAATTTTGAGGAGGCACCCTCAGAAACGAAGGTCCTATAAAGCCTCAGTATGATGGTGGAGTTTGATTGCAAACGAAACCATATCCAAATATTGTTGGTAGTGTGAGGAGGTTCTGAGATTTTAGTGAATATCTCCTTCTGTAAGGGAAGCCAGTCTACGCTGAAAAGCCGAGAAGCAATTTGAACGGTTCGGCCACCAGCAGTTGATCAGCAATGTGGTTAGCTCGCACCTTGATAGGATAAAGCTCCACGCATCCTATATTAACATCCTAGAACGCGTAATGTGCCAGTTTTTAAACCTGTTTAGATCAATCTCCAAATGTATTCAACACGGGTTTACATAATCTTGAGGTATTTGGCATTAAAATTTTGTGGGCGTTGTCTGAGTACGGTAACCATGAGGTTCATTATCCAACTGACTTCTTCGTGTATGATTTTGACAACGAAGTAGCCGCATTTTTGAAGGTGACGTTACCCACAGGTTATGGAAGACATCTCGTGTATGGTAGCTTTCGTTTACAATGCTGCAGAAGGTAAGTTATGTTTTTCTTTAGATCAGGGTTGTGTTTTGTGGCGAAGTTTCTTTCTTATTTCTATGATGCCAAGTTTCTCAGTAACAGATGACGATTCAATATCCTTACTGAATTGCACATGATAAGCATTAAAAAAATTCTACAGCCATTTTGCCATGTTGAAGTTCCATCCCTCCAGGTTCCGTGGTGTGTGCCTACCGCCTTACCGACATCGAAGACGCATTCAAAGGACCGTTTCACATAGCGAATGGACAGGCGACCAAATTCGAAAGTTCGGGTGATGTAAGTCCTGTAGAGAGCAGCAGCCTACAGCCTTTCTCATTTCTTCCAAAATCATCTGGTCAACAATCAACGAATAGGCGAAAAGGTATTTTGTAACAATGTCTTACAGCTCCTCCAAACGCCTCACAGTGTTCTTCTCGATGAGGCCCGAAATGAGCGAAGTCCGGAAACTCATCCATTTACAATAAGCGGAACCTGTTAATGTCCATGTCTGGCTTAAGGAATCTGAAACACTGAAGCACCTTACTCCATTTGTTCAGAACCGGGAGAGAACACGGTTACGAGAAGTTATAATTTCTTCTACTTCCCACAGTCGTCCACATCATACGATCGATTGTGGAACACAAGTGTGATTGTTCCTAGCGGGCTAATGGAATGAAATGCAGTCAGCAGGTGTTCTGCAATCGGTTTTGCTGAGTTTCTGGCTGAGTAACAATTAGGTGGTTGATATTTCATTGCGCAAGTCATGTCTTCTGGCAGTTGTCCTGTTGTTATTTTAGATAGACGACCATCTATTCTATCAGGCTGTGTTACCGCAACTACAACTGAACAGGTGGATGACGTGGGCTGCAGAAAAAATATTTTCCCCCAGGTTGACTGACTTGAACTTCCACTTAATTGTGGCGTAAGCAATCGCGTTTCTGTCCAGCGTTCACAACTATATGATCATCCTTAATTGATAGTTGCTGTACACCTCTACAAAACTTGTGATGGCAACAGCATCCACCCTGTCTGCCTGAGGGTTGCATTTTCAGACGAGGTGTTCTGGGTAGCTAGTCCATTGCAAGGCTTGTTTCAAGAACTCTTCTTTCTGCTGTTCACCACATGAATAGATATTTCTTGCGCTACCAAATAGCCCTTAAAGCTTTGTCTATGTTAAAACCGACAATCTGAAGGCAGTCAACGTTATCAAAATCAACAATGAATATTCGCTGTGAACAAAAGCATACGAAGTTTCAGAAGACGATGTGGGACATATAGCGAGATGTTTTACTAAATATCTGGTCACACAAGTCCAGTTGAAGTAGAGCTGCGCTAGTAGGAATTAGTTCAACATCAGTAGAAAACATCTCACTGACATACCATGAGACCCGAGCATCGAGCCTATGCTTTATACTGATCCGAGAATCAAGAACCTGCTCAAGAATTTACTTTCAGCCCGCACTTTTGGGCTTCCGTACACCAGTGCGCAGGCCGACCTCATTTTATAGCATAAGCTTGTGGACAGTAGAGCTACCGTGCGAATCGAACGTGACGGAAGTAGATGCGTGGTTGGCAGTGGTCCATCGCCGGCCGCCGTGAACGTCTAAGATCGAGAACGCACTGAGTTCAGTTAATTCAATACACTCTTGTCAGCTTAACTAGGGACACGGCTAGTTCTTCACTCCTACATATTAGTTGGGACGTCACCTATGGGAGATTCCAACTGGTCTCAGCAATTAGGCTCATCCTCATTAGCTAACTTATCAAAAGGAGCATATCACACGTTTTCTAAACTGGGGCATCAAAATATTGTTCCCGCACTGGTGATGAATGATTTATACAGTGGAAAGATAACTTTTCTTCATTTTTCTTCATTTACTAATTTGGATATTTGATACTCTTATATATCGCTGACAAACACCAACTATGGCCGCATTCTTATGCTTCCGATTGATCGTTAGCTGTCGTCGTTCCGGTTGTTTGCGAATGATTATTCAAGTGAATACAGGCAACTGTCACCAAGCGTGACGATTCCTCATATGGTCTTTTCCATAAATATTAAGAAAAGTAATTGTGATTAATGGAAATTTTTGAGGTCTCTCGCTCCGTCTTATCCTATGTGTCAGTCTTGTTGCCTGCAATTGATAGTTTGACTGTGAAACGTTGCTAGAAATGATGTTTTCTGCATATCCACGGCTGAGTTATAGGCCAAAGCAAGATCAAGTGGGTTTCACCGGTGGGATGGAGCACCGTACTCATAAAACAAAGTGTTAAAGGCGGTGGCCCACTGACTACTTTAGATAAAAGGCATCTAGAAATACCTCTAGGGAGGCAAATCCTCTGTTTGAGCAACCACGGTGTGTCTCGTCTTTGGATGTGAGTGCTTTTTTCCTCACGGAGGAGTTGCAGTGAAAACAAGTTCCGTTCCCGAAACACTGTTTCCTCAAAGGAGGTGCTCTTACTTGAGTAGTTCGCACAGTGGAGAGTACTATAATTATTTCGGAACTTTATGCTCACGAAAGTTTCTAGTTGATAAAGAGGAATCTAAGTGAAAATTGACGATGGAGCCAGAATCGGCACCTTTTTGTCATTGCTTATCTGTGTTTTTTATCACCCGTATTAGTGCACCCGACCAAACATGAATGTGTTCTCCACGCACCGTTTGATGTATCGCGTCATCAAACCACGACAAGGATATGCCATATTAAAGAAAGATGGAGTGCGGTGAGTTTGTTGGAGCAGCGTAGTAATTTGAAGAATAACTTTTTGAAATGAAAGTAATCAAGGTTAGCGTTATATATTGTCTCATTATTACAGCCAATTCAGTGAGATTTCGAGGAAAGTATTGATGATAAATTTTTTCGAATAGAATAGGTATACGGATGAAGCTCCAGACTACTCTGAAATTACTGTGTATGCAGTTTGTGCAAAAATCAAGGGGGAATAGAGCTTTCAACAGAATTGCAAAGCAGAAGGCTGTTTATAGTTTTTGTTGTGGTCAGTTTTGCGATTAGTGGTGTTCACATTCACATCACTCTCATTTGAACAGTCGTCAACCTTATGCTCTACTTGAACCCAAATTGCACAGAATTAACGAATTATACTCATTTGCATACCAATTTGGTTTTGACGGGATACTTAAATGAAATCCAGCTAAATATCTCGTTTATGACTTTCTTAAGCAACTGAATGTGCTGCACCAGGCCCCTCATGTTTCGGTTGGTACAATATTCGAGATATCGGGATAGGTTTTATTGATGTTTATGATGTTCTGGAGAATGTTGCTTAAGGATATCATAAACGAGAGATTCGACCGGGTTCTAGTTGAGTCTCCCGTCAAGACCAAATTGGTGTGCAAATGAGTGTATTTCGTTCATCCTTCCTTGCTTGTGTCTAAAAGGCACCAATGCACGTGAATTGGGGGGAGGGGATTGAGAGTGTGATCCACATTGGCCCAAAGTAGAGTGGATATATGTTGACCTGAGCAAGCGAAACTGACGTGTATGTTGATGTACAAGTAGGCAGTCGTTAGGTCGGGTTGTGCGCAGAATAAGAAGGTAAAATGCATAAACGTTTCGCTGATGCACTGGTAAAAATCAAAACATATTTCACGACATTGGGGAGAGAGATTAGAACGGAGCAGCCAGGCACAGAATACTAACATTTTCTAGACATCCATTTTATACGCAAATCACAAGGTAGTTCGAATTGCAACCTGTGAAGTCTGTAATTCACGACCCGCTGTGTTATAAATGGCTCAGCTCACAACGTGTAAGAACGGAGGCCTCCGGGGGTTCCATTAGAGTAGCGACTCTACTTGCTGTATGATTGGATGTAGTTCTACTATACTACTAGCTTAAACCTGACTGGATGCAGCCATAATAAGGTAAAATCGAAGGGCGAGCTATGAACCCGACACTCGTTCTCGAAAATTTGTCCCACAGTCATAATCCATTTTTGGATATATATTTTGATCATGATTACGGTGTCAGATACGTATAAGTATTGTTGTATGGTTCTTTTTGTTAGTTTGCGAATGCTTTTCAACACAGAGCAATTTTATTTTCGTGGGCGCTGAAAGCACTAAATTTTTGGGTAACATGGTTTACTTATGAACGTAAGCAGGTTCTCTGCTTAACCATTCGTTTCCAATAGCTAAGGAACGAACTTACATAGCGATGGTTAGCGACTGGACAAGGTTAATTATGGAAGCTACTTGATACCTGGACAAAATTCAATATTGAAATAATACACCAGGTATGAACTGGCATGTAAAATAGGTTGTATTTGTTGCCTCTCTTCTATGGATTATAACTGTATGCGTGAAAAATACTGCGATCCATTTGCACGCTTTTGAGTCAGAGGCTTATCAGCTAATCAACTTCCTATGTACAGAAGCACTTCCAACAGTTAGATCAGCACTTATGCTCCGTACCCGTGGAGGAACCTACAATATTTTGCATGTTTATCACAGATTAGTTGGCGCATTTTGGCTTATTCTGTATTTACCAGCGCTCAGAATTTCATTGGTATGAATGGGAGGGACCTTTCCATATTCCATTTCCATGATCAGCCTTTTCGAACCACAGAGACAGCATACGCTAGTAATATTTTCATTTAAGTGGGATTGCTTGTAGCATCTTTCGTAGTAAGCAAATCCGTTCATTGCTTAATTTTATGTAGGTTGAGCTTATTCGATCAAACTCAGAGCGTACCTCAGAGTTGTACACAGCTTAATAATGTTGTTCAAAGTAGAGAAATCGATATTAGTGAGGAGCATTCCTTATTCGTACTGATAACTGCCACAGAAACACATTGGAATTCCAACTTTTGATACAGATAAACTCGAGATAGCTTAGTGGTGAAGGTGCGAGCTTACTGACCGGAAACTCGGTGGTTCGAACCCAATCTCAGAATCTCGACTGCTCTTGTCTAGGCTTGAGCAAACTGGCAGCATTTGTGCTTCCTTCCGGAGGACATGGTAGCTAGACGCCGAAAGAGTGTGACGGTTAAACGATTATTTGTTTTATTTTGTTGCAGATGGTCTCGTTTGGTGGTTGATTGGGCACCACATACACCAAAAACGGATAATAATTTAGTACTCTTCACGATGGACACGAAGGGTATCCTATCAAAGTGGCACGTATTCAAGGGTGAAAGTTGCCTGATTGAGCAAATTCACTTTCAGCTTCGGTCAAAACCCATGGATGCTCTACAAATCGTGGGAGTGGCAATTTTGCCAGTCAACAAGAACAGTAAAGTAAGACTAAGCAAATTAGACCACAGTACGTAAAGTGCGATTTCGTTTCTTCCTGGCCCACAGGATATTAAATGCCTTATAGTCTGTGTACGCCCTTCACATTTTTGTGCTATAATTGGTTCCAAACGAATCGTCAGTGTTTCAGCAATCACTGTATTTTCATTGGAAATTCGTTCTACCAAAGTTAGTGTTTGTCACCTGCTGAACCATGAACACACCTCTGCCTCAATCGGTTAGGTTGTAGCGGTCCAGTTAACAAGTCTTAAATGAGACGTACTTTTGACCTGCGGAAGGTGGACAATTGTGAAGCAAGTTACCGACTGTGTGAACGTATGCGCTTGGAATGCTCCTTGGGCTGGGGTACATTCGTTCTACAGGTCAAAGTGACACCAACGGTTGTCCCTTCTAGTGATAAGACTTCTTATTGAATCTCTGCTGATCCGGTTAAGAAAGTCTCGTACTGAGAACCGTCCCTCCGGAAGATCCTTTAAGAGGGCATTTTACTACGCTTAGCTGGTCTTATTAGTAGACAGAACCTCCATCGGAGTGATGCCTGTGTGGATAAGCAGTTTGAAATGGTTTACCGCGCCGAGTGTTGCTTTACTGGGCGGTCAGGAGTTTTCTGTGGCCTTCTTCATCGAATTATGCCAGCGTCCCTCGAGCATGATGGACAGCGCAAGATCCGTTTGTCACTGAACTCTGTGTGGAATAGTTCTATGGCGCGCCACTGACTGGCAGGGGTATATGTGGCTGATCAACTCCTTCTTTGGAGTAATACGGTGCTGGTGGAAACTATGATCGTCAGGAGTCTCTTAAAGCTTAGTTTATCCGGAAAATAGGTTAGATAAGCATTAGACTACAAAATCAAAGAAAAACGGGACCATTTGTCGTCCAATTGCCTATAACTGATTAGTTTACTAATCACTGCAGAAACGAGCAATAAGAACTCACAATAAGAAACTATCCAAAAGTTTGGCCGAAAGTGAGTTATAGATTATTCGCTTGTTCGTAGTGTGATCCACTTGAATGATGTCCGCAATATTATTCTGGACCACTGCTAAGAGTGTGCACCGAAAGTGAAGAAGCGAAGAGTGGAACATATGGAACACCAGGCCATCAAATGTATATAAAGATAGAAGATAGATAAAAGAAGATAAAAAGATAGAAGAAAAACAAGGTTGTAGTTGTCTCAGAAAGATCAGTTACTGAACAGGAAAGTTTTTGCACAAAAGCTGCAAGAAGTTGCTTTTGAAGGACCATCGTTTGGTTCCGCTCAACTAACACTGGAGACAAGTGAGGACTGCATTATGTGACGGAGAGTAAACCTCTTACAGCCAGTCTGAAACAGTGCCACTTTCTAGTGCATTCTACGTAGCGTTTCAAGAAACGGCACTGACGCAAGTAGCGTATGATTTCTGAGACTGACAACACATTTATTTTATTTTCGTCAGTTGGGACAGATCCTGTACGCATTGGTAAAATTCACTTTCAGTTGCTTTCACGAAAGTTTCTCCAGATAATGTGTAGAAGTTGGTTTGGTTCGCTTGATGCTGGATGTGTGCGTGTTAGTATGAAACGATGGGCGTCCTTCAGGTTCGTCCATTGCATTTCATGCTGGGTAGGCTTTACCTGGTCGGAGAACTACCGAAACTCTCCCTAGGGTCGATGTTTTAAAAAGATCTTTTACTGGAAAACTATCAACCGAAGATTGTTTTTGTCATTAAGTTCCTGTTGAACAAGCTCCTAACAAACTCCTCCCATAAAACCACTTTCATATTTCCTCAGCAATAATAAGTGATATAGCTTCTAGATTTAGAATTATCTCTGAAAGAGAAGCAATCAAGCTGCTTAAATAGCGGTCCAGTTGGACCCATGGCTGAATGTGCTGAAAAATTACACAGTTGAATTACTCAACAAATCGCAACAAATCAGTATGTTTACCAGTGATCTGTCATAAATGTTTGATGGCCCTCATCAACCTGATTTGGCTCAACTTGTCTCAGAAGTTGTAAGTTTTCGGTTCAGCGACAATGAGTTCTCTTATCCTCCGGCGTAAGTCACGGTTATTAGCCAGTTTTAGATACATCATTTTAGTAAGTGTCTAACTGTACACATCATTGATCTTAGACTATTCCGTAGTTTGCTTCCCACTAATCTCGTTGAATCTCACGCTAATTCGATGTACATACGCTGGCGCTCTTGTTTCGCACCATACAACCAGCCGCACAAGCAAAAACAAAGCCTACTCACAATCGTCTTCTCGAAATACCTTCTTGCTCAAGACAAAGGTTCGCTTCCGCCTAATGTCAAACTTTTTCACATCTTGATTACTCCTGAACTGTGAACCTCTGAACGACTATCTCAAGTTTTGTTTTGACACATGTTTTCGGCTTCCATTGGTTTCCCCTGCCTTATCTAGACTCGCTCTGGAAAACAAAAGTGAGGCATCAGCAGTGTAGATAGATGAAATTTTGTTCCTATTTATGACAAATACAGGAAACCGAGCAATTCATCCGTCATTATCTCGGGTAGATAATTGGATTAGTAAATTGCCAGGAGATTTAGATATGTATTCAGGCCGTGGCGAGCAATCCGTATTAGATAAACGTAATCGTGATTTATTCAGTTCAGCTGACTTCAATTTTCTCCCCAATTTCGTGAAGCACCGATTCTGGCTACTTTTTCCGATGACAACGGGGCCTAATGCGGCACAGAGTTCTTCTTTTCTGCGTCCCATACTCAAAGGGAGTGTGCTCCGGCAGAAATTTTCCATTTGTGTATTAGCCCTCGTTGAACACCTGAGTGTTTGATCAGTCCTCGTAAAACGATTCCAAAGGAAGCTCTCGATGTTTATATAGTTGCAATTCGCGTCTGGAAAATTAACAACAATTGTGGACACACAAGAAGTTTTCCTTGATACCGGATTCATATTTTCAGTTCTTTGGCACTTGACGGGAAAGGATTAACTCTGCGACTGATATTTTCATACTGGAACGATGCTTTTGGGAACATCGCTACAGCATTCTTCCAAAGGGCCCTTCAACAAAAGTTTTTTATGAAAGCTTTAGGTAATCGCTTGAACTCATGAAAGCAATTTACAGCTCCACACGGCAATAAGCCTACTACCCACATATATGATTCAGGTGTCTTTCGGGGTTCCATTCAATCCGATTGCTCCTTCTCTTGGTATGTAAAAAGTTGTCCGATAGCCAATCATCCCATCGGCTGCAAACAAGCTGATTACGTTATCTTTTGTTATTCAGCCTCTGACCCTTTAGGATGCCCCCACTTAACTTTGCAAGTGCGAAGTTAAAGTGCACACAAAAATATGTCAACCTAACATTTAGCCTATAGGTCCTTAAGTGCTATTCATTTGAATATCTGGCTGCCCGATTTTTCACACACTGACCTAGACAAAACACGTTCACTCTGTATGGATTACGTTTGGAAAACTTTTTTCTCATCTCTGAAACTAAAATAATTTAGGTTTCACGGAATCTTATCCTAACATTTGTTACCGTTTATGTTTCCCTCTTGTTCAGCGAATCCCTCGTTTTTTATTAAGCCTGAAAGGAAAAGACAATATTTCAGTTACTTTGACTCCTGGACTCCCACCTTAGTGTTGTGGGCTTGTCAGCAGTATTCTGTTCGACTTTATCGTTTGCATCTAATTTCAAGCATGTGAAAGGTTATCGAGTGATCACGACCATCACTTTAAAGGCGTTTCACTACCGATTCAAGCTACTTCCAAGCCGTAAACCGAATTATAGAAAAAGTTCTGCTTGCTTGCTTGTACACCGTGAGACACCCAACAGAACAGTCTCACTATTAACAGTTTGTCCTACAGTTTGCACTATACATATTCAGCAATTTTGCTTGAAATCTTTGGAACGGGATTGGTGGGAAATAATTCTCTGAGTGTATGATTGAAACGGATGAGGAACACTTCATGAACAAAGTAAATGCTAATTTAATGGCATTTCTTGTTTTGGTATTTCGGGAATTCTGTCTATTTCAGATCCAAAAAATTACGCCTCTAAGGAGGTTACATATCCAGACAGAATACCGTATTTCACTGTCCTCTGTGAGAAAGAAAAAAACAACAGTGGTGAATCCACAAAATCCTGATTCTGTATCTAAATCGATAGTATTCTCGAACGAAACCCCCAACCAGGTAACATAGGACAAGTAGTTCTGGAAACATCAAATGAGATGTTTTTGTTGGTGGCACGGGGTTGATCCGGATAAAAGCGTCTTGACTGTTGTGTTGCCATATTCCATGCCAGAAACTATGGCAATTTTCCTATACTTGGAATACGCGATACGGTTTGAGAACAGACCTTTATTTTTCTAAAACAGTGTTTCCACAAGAGGCTCCTGTCTCCCACTGCTAAACTAAAACACAAAGTCCTATAATTGCTCCCGCATCTGGGAAACACCATCCCTCCGAACTAGACCAGTTTTCCCCAGTCCCGCTAAATCACAAGTGGATTGATGAGCAAAGTACAAAACACCCAAAATGAATCGGAAAATATTGAAAATTTCACTCCTACTCCTCCACGGTTTTTGAGGAACCAGAAGAAGTGGACTTTGCTTGACATGGTAGTGGATATATGATTAGCTATAATGAGTAATAATGTTCAAACTGTAAGTTAGGCTTTATTGGTTACCTCTCGTGCACATTCGTGATACTGACAACTGAGCTAATGGTCCCATTACCTGCCTGTATTACAGCTAGATGTAACAGCTAAGATGCAACTAGGAGTATTGGCCAGGAGTGAGTGGTCCAGTTGTCTTCATGAGTATTTGAAATAATTCTTGAACTTAGTCGCTCGACGAAGCTTAATCGCGTGACCTTGAGAGAAATGATATATTCCTGTCCCTCAAGCGTAAAAGTTGGTTAGACAATAACCCCAGGGTACATTGCACAACTAGATGCTTAAGATAACCATTGAAAAGACTACAGTACCATGAGGAATAAAGTCACAGAACCTTTCACCTGATTTTTACAGCTTGTGATAGCTCAGTTAAGGCACGAAATTAATGACTGGGAAGTCCGTGGTTCGAACTCAACTGCGGCATCTCTTTTGCTCCTGTCTAGGCTTGGGCAACCTGGCAGTATCTCAGACCTCGTGCTTCCATCAGACGGCTTGAGAGCTGGACACCGAAAGAGTGTTGCGGGTGAACAACTACTTCCCCTACTACTACGCCATGGGCGACTTATAAAGCGTTCTATTCATTACACCCATGAATAGAAGACAGATCACTGTCACAAACCATTCGTGCCAGGCAGCACATCCTGCACACTAGCGACAGCCAGCTGCTGCTCACAAAAAGAAACGTGGACTTCGCTCTATTTCATGTGTGTAGAAAGCCCTAGTAGCTACCAACTTTAAATAAAAGTCTAAAGGGACACCAGCCTTGATGAAAATCACGTTGATATCTCGGAGCTGAACAGACTTACAGGATGAATATTCAAAACGGACCATGGTCTCGTTTGTCCGTGTGCAGACAGGCAAATTCCACCAGCGCCATCCCTACCCCAAATAATACTTAGATGAGAAGAGAGATAGTGAAAGGCCGAAGATGATCGTTCGATATCATTGTGACATTTGCATGTAAAGTGGTAAACACTACGAAACATTGGGTGCACAGTTGAATCGTGCCAGTCAACATCGGCGGAATTATTATGCTCGCGACTGCTACGCAAAGCTGCGTGATGCTACGCAGCTGTAATATTCTACAGAAACTAATTGCAGACAAGGTCGGCACGACCGTGCTGCGTCACTGGTCGGTAGACCTACTTTTAGATTTTGGTTATCAAAAAGACTCCTTTTTTTATTACGAATGCAGCTCGATTACTCTGACAAACTCGGCGTGGACAATTACCATAACACCAACAATTCAGGCTAGTTTCACTCAATTTGCTGTCTCGACTCTGAAGTCCACCAACACACGCAAACGAAATGCGAATCAGCCTGTCTACTGTCCGAATACAGAGTGTATGACAGCTGACGAATATGACTGCAGCCATAAATCAAAGCGTTTATGGTTTACATCATACCGGAAATGATGCTATTTGTGTGATTTAAGCGGGTCAGTCAAGAAGCTCGGTGGACGACAATGAACATCGGGCTGACGTCAAGATGGCGGCCAAAGATCGACATTTCATGAAAAGTGTGCTCTAAAATGTGCTTCAAATGCAAGCAGAAATAATGGTTTTCTCGTAAATAACACTGCCTGAATCGGGAATGACTTAGGTCCTACGGAAATCTAGATATTATTTCTGGATCTCCTTCCTTATGGGGACATTGAATCCGTGAGTCGGGCCCTATTGAGGAGACCATTGCATTCTATCACTTTATTGATGTCACCGTCTTCTAAGAGAATTTTATTCCTGACAAAGCAATGTAGTAAACAGAGTGCAACCTCACATACTCCCAAACCAGTTCAATAACAGAGCCAAAATATCCCCCGAGATATGAGACAGGTACACTTACATAGGAGAGACTTAATATATCTCAACTTGCATGAGGAAACATCTTAGGCTTAACTCGAATTGATGTAACCTAAATAGTGATTGAAATACTAATACTGACAGTTCTTTTTTTAACTTCCGATCTCGCAGCAGTATCGATAAAAATAAACGGGACCCGAATCATCCTGTAGGTCTCGTTGCACTGCTACCTACTAGGACACAACCGAACTGTTCGTCTGTCAGTTGGCGACCCTGTTATATACGTGGTATGTAGATAACACGTGATTCAAACGGGTCTATGCCTCCTTTAGCATATGCGTTGCAAATTTTTTGAAGTCCAACTACCAGTGAATAGGCAGACGATTATTTACTTTTCACGATGCTCTCGAAGGACCTGTCACTTTGCGGGTAGTTCAAATCATGACTTTCAGCCACTTTCTCCTAAAACTCGAGCACCGCACAAGCTCATTTGTAAAAAATCAGTAGAATTGGAATTTCTCAATGCGTTCCCCGTTAAAACTGGAATTACACAGTACAAATCATCACACATTCATGAAAGTTTTCGGCTTTTTGGATCCTTTCGCAGTTTTCCGCCCAGTTTGGAGTTTTGAAAATATGGTTGTTTATTTTTCTTTGTTGCATAAAAGTCCCCCAGCTCGGGCGCGTTAATTGTGGTGACCAAGTCGGACGTATTTCGTTTACCAGCCTCGCGCTGTGGACTATTTGGGCATCTTCGAGAAATATGCGAGACCATACAAGATCCGTACTGCGGATGGAATATGCAAACCGAGAGGTGCGAGGAGTTGACAACACAAACAGAGCACACCAAACATGTGGTCAGATTTGATATGTGTGCACCAGACTTGAAAAAGGAACCAAAATTCTCAATCGACGGACAATGGGGAGCGTGGAGTGCATGGTCTGCTTGCAGTATGTCTGGACCAACCGAAGAGAAGGAAGGTTGGATGCCTGAACACAGAAGTTCACAGCAAGCACAAACTGTGGCGCGTTCATTGGAAGTTCATGGCTGTCAGTGCAGATATCGGCTTTGCTCGGCTCCTTATCCATTTGGCCAACAGGGTAAGAAATGTATGGAGGGGCCAGCGGCACAAACAACAAACTGTTCAATTTCGGGCGGATGGACAGTCTGGAGTTCCTGGTCTGGATGCGAACCGGCTTGCAGACCTGCAGAGACTTCTTCTCGTCAAGAAGATATCTTAGTTCCCGCACGGACTAGGCAACGCTGGTGCTTGAACCCAGCCCCTCTCGGTCCACATGGAGAACAGTGCATTGGAGCGGGCAAGGAATCTCAACCATGCATCGGTCCGCTGCCGATGTGTCTAGGTAAATTGCGCAACTCATCAGATTAGGGAAAATCCAATCGAGTTTGCTGTCATATAGTACCTGTAGTACCTGACGAAAGGTGGGAATAATTAATCAGGTAGCATACTAGATTTGCACTTACCGTGTTCTTAACGCCACTTTTATTCTGGTCGAAAAGGATTCGGATCGAACCAGCCTGCAGCATATAACATTGCATCCCTCTGGAAATAACAGCCCTCAGATGCGCTCCCTATTTGCCAGTATTTCTAGGTTCTCGAGAGATAAAGAGAAGTATAAGTCTGAAATTCCTTGGTATAAAACAGCCCAAGTGAAACACAAACCATTGTATGATTTGTATATTTTGACTGTTGACCTGGTTTGATGGAAACTACTAGAGAATACCTCTAGACGGCAAGGCGCCATTGCAACTAAAACCACCGGAACTTTAATGCACAGATGGATGTGTGACAACCTAATGCAGATGCAATATCTGCTATTATATCCTGCCTGCCAGAATTGAATGCGCCCCAAGCAGGAACTCAGCTAGTTGAGCCGACTCTAACCCTCTATCAACCATCCAACGAGCGGAGACGTTTATTGCAGTTTCGTTCGAATCACTCAGATGTTCTACTAACCATCCACCGGATTTTTCGCTGTTCTGTGTTACTGCCTGTAAACCTGCATAAAACTAACTAGCTGGCTTACGTTTAAGAGATTGTTTTTTTTTCGCCTCCGTTATAAGAGGGTTAATAAATTTCCTCGTGACCTACGAGTATGACTTTAAAGATACAACGAGAGTACTGGGTACATGACTTGTAATGGCTGCTGTTAAGTTGACTGCACTTCATCATAACAGCACTTGTTAGCGAGAATTATAACCATATGGTGGCGAAGTGTGCTACCTTTCAAAAAGGAAGAAATCCATGACGCTCCCAGTAATCACACATTTAGTTCTAAAACCGGACTACATGTGAATGGTCAAGCGAAATTTGATCCCAAGTGGTCAAAAACCATCAAAGAATACAACGCCACAAGTCTAGAAGTTTTCACGTGATATCCAAACAACAATTTGTACACCAGCCACGCACCTCCAGCCGTTCACTTGAAGTTAACTGTGCGATTTACAGTGTCTGATGATGGAGTTCCGTCAATTCCTATTAGACGTGATTTAATTCCACACTTCTGAACTTGTCTGCATACTTATCCAAGGTTTCTGGGTTCCGAACACCATAGGATTTGTGCAACGTTAAGCATCGATTGCGGAAGTCATTTAACGAAGATTGGCCTGGTGGGACCGTATACTCATTCCTCTATTCAGAAACAATTTTTGGTATGCCACTTAGTGCAACACCGATAGCTTAGGTTTGTGTAGATAGCCCGCAACCCAGCTGTTCTGCTCAGCGAGTAGACCAATGAACAGGTCTGGGAAGTCAATTCAGGCATATGGTACAAACACAAAGACGTTGGTGAGGGGGAACACTGGAATCAAACTTTATACACGTAGTTACGAGGCCGATATTTTTCTTCGCCACAACTCTACTTCCAACAAGTTAGGTGAACATTTGAAAACAAATGAGTTGGCCGACTTAAAATTCCAACGTATTAGTTAGTTAAATGGTTTCTGTGCCTGCCTATAATGGGGATTTTTGTCCACAAACTTTTCTATTTCCCTTCTCTGGAAGACCAAAATCTTCCAATTCCCGGTTGGTCACAATGGTCCCAGTGGTCCGATTGTTCAACCTCTTGTAATGGTGGGCGGAGAATCCGATGGCGCCAATGTATTCGAGAGGAAATGGAAAGTGCCCCACCAAAACTGGATAAATCGACCTACAAAAAGATTATTAGAGAATCACTGGACAAGACATTGTGCCTCGGGGAAGCTTTTGAGGAGCAAGAATGTAACACACAACCTTGTCCGGGTAAGTTCGAATTTTCTCACATTGGTACAAGTAGGAGAACGGAATCGGGACAGAATACAGTTCGGTCGGTATAAAATACAAGGAGATAACATTTGGGTAGTTTTTTTCAGGTGAGGATGTAAAATATGTGGACAATCAGAGTAAGAATAGATAAGTACACAAATAGGCAAGAATAGTGCTTTGCCAAAGAGAAATGTTTGGTAGGTCACTTGCAAAGTAAGCGTGCGTTTCCGAACAAAACATTTTATGCACAGCGACGGGTTCCCGTCATCCTAATTATCATGGCTTCAGCAAATTCAATATGTCCGTAGTCCACAATAAATATCACGATTGGGAACATTTACATGGATAACTTAGGTTTTTGCCATACTGAAAAATGGGTGGATTAGATCCACTGGTTCAAAATACCTTTCTTTGTTCAGACATGGTCCTACGTAGGTGAAACAAATATATTTGTCATCAGTTGGTGGCAGATGTCCAGGACATTTTGTTGATCGTGTGCACTGCGAACTATTGTCAGACAGCTTGAAAGTCTGACTTTCTCTGTCTGTACTGTACCTCCCTGTGAGGCAAACTCACAAGGATGGATTGAAATCACTAATGCACTGCATGCACAGCTGAATAGCATTCAAACACAGTTTACTTTGCCGTACAAAGTGGTTATACCTTACTTTATTTCAAGAGACTCGAACAACTAAATATGCGGTAGGGACTAACGGATTTTGCGAAACTCCTTTGCTTAGGTCTGGGCCCTGTCACCTATCGGCTATAAGAATACTGCTTACCACGATGAATGCGCTTATCGTCATTTACTAATATTATTTCTAAGAGCCGGCCATTTCCTTCGGTTGGTATGAGCTTGGGTTTCAGATACTAATGACAGTTTTTCTGATAAATCGGAATATACTCATAATCATACTTAGAACTTAAGCGTGATCCCTGGATTCAACAGATACTTGGTATAAAGCCACCAGAAACATAATCAAAGGTTGCATTCGTCAGCAGGATGGTCTTGAATTTCTGAGGAGAACGAAATGGCGACAGGCTGTGTCACTGTGTTTTGATGCTGTTTTTTGGTGGGACGCAGTCGATACAAATCCAGCAAATCCATCTATCGACTACAGTCAAGCACTTGGATGTACAGTTTACCGAAAAATGTTTTTGACTGCATCAGTTATTGACCACAAGCCAGATGTTTTTAACGGACTGTCATAAATAGAACGATGAGTCTAACCGGCCGGTCAGGGGCGTGACAGGTTACAACACAGAACACTGTAAATGAAGCATTGCCCAAAAATGAGCTCATGAGTCGTCCATTAGTATGACAAGTATAGCCTTTAACAGGCCACCAGAAATCTGTTCATTAAAAAATGGTTTACTTGTGTGTGCTAATCTTTGAATGATTATCATTAAAATACTTAGTCAATATTGGGGAAAGGAAAATATACTGGGGTTATTTATTCTGAGTAGCACTGACGTAGTCTGTATGTCCACAGACCACAACGCAGAGCAAATCACGATCGGGCCAATAATAATACAAGAAAGGTATATACCAATTAGTCATTCACATGACAGGATATCAGATACTCTTTAAAAAAACTGTATAAACGCAGCTAGGCACGGAGGAAGCACCCACTCGACTGCGCACTGACGATGTCTCCTCGATTGAGGAGGAAAAGTTTGCAAGCCAACTTCGAAGCCCGGCAAACAGATCAACGACCATTTGATCAACCACCAGTCACTGCTGATCAACTAGCCTCAGCTCAGAGTGAACTATGTTCAGATTGTCTGTTATGGACCACGACTATTGGATGCTTATTACTAGTGATGCTAAATTATGATGAAACGCATGTGTGGTGATCCTTAGGCTATGATCATAGGTTCACTCTGATCTACACAACCAAACCTCCAAAAAAAAGAAAATGATTAGGAGTTCCTAGATACGAAAAGCACTTGCGTTGTTCGTTTTCTCGAACCTTAAGGAAACGTGACAATACACCGAATGCCCTAATTTCAGTGAACAAGGTGACCTCGGCTTGGACCACTTGGTATGTGGCTGAAGGCGACAAAGCCACGGGAACTTTGGAACGATGCTACCGAGTGGAATGTGTGGCAAACGTACCAGAAGTAGACAAGCTGCAAGCAACTATGCAGTTACAAAATGGCGAATGCGAAGTTGGTGCGAACGGAGTATTAATCTGTCAGGAGCCGAGTAAGTCATTCCAGTTGTAGTCTAATTGAAAGTTCATCGGCAAAGAGTATGGAGCCTGAAGTGGTAGCCTTTTTGCAGCTACTGTTTTGGCACATTTGTTCAAAAAATTTCACTGATGCATTTTTTAAATAGTCTTAGTACTACACTTGGCCGTTCTCTGGATGATCGCTTGAGCTCGATGTAGTTCAGTGGTTGAGGATCGAACGTCAGTGGTTCGAACCTGATCGGGGTATCTCAGCCAATCCTGTCCAGGCTTCAGTAACCTGGTAGTATCTCAACCTTCATGTGGTATGGTAGCTAGACACCGAAAGGATGTTACAGCTGAACGATTATTCGAATAGCATTATTGACCGCTTGTTAAGAAATGAACATAATCTAGTCTGCTGAACCACTGGGATTGGATTTACGTCGGGACACTCCCCTCTCTTGTGCTAACTGAAATAGTTCGTTGCTATCTAAAACCCTCTTCTCCAAGTGGGGAAATCCAATCCAACCTTGTAGCTCCGGTTTCTTCATTTTTACAATGAATATGGTGCATTTCTTGCGGTGGACAGTGTGAACGGATCCGTCTTTCGTATCGCATGGACAGTCCTCACACCCTGATGCACCTAAACGTGGGCCCCAGAATAAACGACTGGTATTACTTACGTATACATCTAAGGCCGTAAAATTGGTCGGATATAAGAGTTAAGTACCTACTATATCAGAGTGGGTGGAGAGCACTTGAATAAACGTTCTCATGCTTGAGCAAGTGACACTTATCAATTTTTCAACAAATAGCATGTTAAATGCCCGTGCTGTATCAGGCAGTGACCTGACTTCTAGTATATAGTGACTTCAAGCGTGCGCATGGATAACTTAAACCTGTTGGTACTTGCTAAATTTGCACCATCTACGGATGCATCACTAGATATGTATTACTGAGGATAAAGCCCAGGGAAAATAGAACTCAGTGCTTGCTCTTGGATACATAGTGACGGACGCAAAAGGGGTATTCGAAATGTAATGGGTTAACTTGTTTTGTTCTCTTGGGTTTCAATTAGTTGAGAAAACCGGCCAAAAAGTGAAGGCATTTTTTGTTCATGCCCGTTCATACCTGTTGAAATTTGATGATTGTCATCATACCAAATGTAGAAGACATATCTACAAACGAAACAGAACTAACATTGAAATTCCACGAAATACCACCACCCTCTGTAGCGACAAGTCCAGTCAAAGAAACTGTCGGTAGTGAATCCTGGCTAGAAGCAAATCTGGAAAATCGTTGGTCCGTATGGACTGTGTGCAGCAGACCCTGCGGGGGTGGAACGCGATTTCGATGGCGTCCAAGAAGAACCAAAAGAATGACAGCGACAAAAGGAAAACAAAGTCAAAACCCTGAGGTGGACAAACAGGAAGAAGCATGTAACACACATTCCTGCCCAGGTATGTCTACTGTTTCATTCTGCTCCAGATTCGGTATCCGAATCATGAAATTCATCAAGATAATGATTCAGGTAATGAAAGAAAGGACACTGGGCTTCAAACACTCATCAATGAAAGAAAACCCAAATTTTTCTATGGGTTAAAGCAACTAACTCCTCTGTACGTGAGTTGGTATCCCATAACAACGAAGAAACCGAGACATTTATTCAATCTAATATCTGATTTCCTATACTCCCAGAAATCGTATTTTACGAAATAATGAAATTTACCACATTTATCGAAGCTGAGTGATGATAGGCGAATCCGCTCATAAACCAACTTGTATCTAATGATCAACCGATTCAACAAGGTGCTCCCAGAAGCTCAGAACTATCTACTGTAAGTTTGCACGTAAACCAAAAACACATTTTCAACTACAAAGATGCATTTTCCCTAATATCTTCTATACACATTTAATTCCAGTGTGTGAGCTTGCTTTACCAGAAGAGTTGGTGCTCACTGTCCGGGGAAATACGAGAAAAATGTTGTGCACAGCAACACAAGATTACAGTATGAAAGACCTGTTTACCTGAGTACAGGGAGCAAGGTTCACAATATACCCAATGTAACAGCACCTTCTCTTCTTGTTGGCAATTATTCTTCCATTTCTTGGGAATAGTAAACAATTTAAGATAAGATAATCGTTCAGCTGTAGCACCCGTCCGGTGCCTAGCTGCCATGCCACCTGAAGGAAGCACGAGGGCTGGGATACTGCCAGGTTGCCCAAGCCTAGACAGGGGAAGTCGAGAGGCAGATGTCGGGTTAGAACCACGGACCTTCCGGTCAGTAAACTGGCGCTCTAACCACTTGAGCCATTTCGCCCCCCTGTAAACAATTTAGTCGGCCGCATTTTCATTCGTTTCAGCAAAGACGGTTAAATCCATAACAACATCAGCGGTCGTAAGCATGAAGAAACAGACACGAGGAAAGGTACAATTCGTTACCCTGATTAGACATTCAGGAAGTTGCATCACACTAATAACGATAATTATGGTTTGTGTTCATTAAAGGTCATTGGAGTTGCTGGACCCACTGGAGTGCGTGCACAGAACCACCGTGCTCAGAAAACCGTGGGGAACAGCGCCGGTACAGGAGTTGTCTAATTCCCAGCTCCTTGACCCTTCCGTTCGGTGAATCACCAGATATAAACCTGTGCAGTGGTGGCGAAGAACATAGTGTGCAATCTCGGCCATGCGAGGTTACGGTAGAGGATGTTCAGTGTCGAAATACCGCTGTCAACGTGATGCTGAAATCCAAACGAACAATGCCGCTCGACGGAAACACATCTGAATCAACGAGTGGTAAGAGGATGGAGTGAAGAATTTTAATGTATCCAAGCTCACTAGTTATCATTCTTTGGAAGCTAATGACCATCCAGTCGCAACAAGCCTCGACTTCCTCACAAAGAGCAAAACGCACTAATGTTCGTTCGGCTGTCCAACTGTCCCCTTCAAGCGAGTTACCGATGTCTGACAATTCCTCCTGCCATTACTGTGACAGTTTTTCTCCCTACCCGTTAGGCTCCTACACGTTATCCTCAGCGAATCCACCTCGTGGTCTTATTTCTGAATCGTTGACTGTCAACTTCAGTGGTCTGAAAAGACACTATTTATGGACGAAACCTGTCATAGTTCGCCATCTATTTCATAATGACCTACTTATGTAGCTTGTTCTTTGTTTGACCTACCATGGATTGCCTATTCTGATTCAGCCAATATTATTTTCCTTCAAATCCTATTAAGTGTACACTCGGAAAGGAGAGGTCACACCTTGGGCCGCGTGGTCAGACTGCTTTCGTCCGTCAGGTTTGGATTACGATGTTCGAGTTAGAGCCCGCGAGGATTGCCTGGATTGTGAAGTTGTACAAGCTAAACGTTGTGACAGCGACCAGTTTGTGCCAGTGGCGGAAAGTGAGTCTACTGATTCATGGTGTCACACATCGAGATGTATCAGTCGGTGAGTGAAAATTTATTTCCTCATTCATTTCAGTCTTGGCCGCCGACAGCGCGATTCACAGTGCCGGTCAAAAGTCCGCGCAGCCGGCGAAAAACTACACACTTACACATGCCATTGTGGTTGCAGTTTTTGGAGCTCTCTTGGGAGTGACTGTCGTGTTAGTACCATATCTAATCTATACAATGACAGAACGCAAACAAAGAGAACAAAGAGACAGAGCGAACCGCTCCCAACTATGGCAAAAACTCGTGAACGATAAGTACCATTCTGATCGGAGTTTACCGTACATCTGGGTTGCTGAGACCGACGAGGATGATAAGAGAAACAGAAAGCAATTGAATAAAAAACGGATGCCGAGTCATAGGGAAACGGTCACAAAAACTCGATCGAACTGGAACCCAGTGGAGTCGGGTGGGATGTTAGATACACTACAGAACCAAGCAGCGTTATCTAGACGTCCATTTGCACATCCAAGTCTTACTCGCATTCAGGCCTTGCATAACGATCATAGGACGAGACCTCCAATTGAAATACCTTCTCAAGAAGAGCATAGGAGAGATACAGGCCCCAACAACGGCCCTGACGGAATTTCGCTATTTCCAAATTATGAATCGGCATCGCCAAGAGTACAAACAGGAGCGAGTAACGGAACGAAGCCCTATGGAGTGTCATCGAGAAGCCTACAGTCACAAGTACTGAGCAAAAGCCAAATAAATGGAAAACCGGACCAGGCGGTAATCTACGCTTCAGCTCCATGTCACTGATGCCAAAATCCCGAACATGACTGTTCTCGTCGTTACAATTCACCGCTAGCAAAACAGTAGTACAGTATGAACACAGTAGGAAATTGTTTCCAGATTCCGACTCAACGATCTGTTCCAGCAGGAAGGATGCGATGTGTTCTCATATTATAAAAATCAACTATTTGGGTTGAAAAATGTTATCTTCACAAAACAACCTTATATTCAGATCCAACAGAAAAATCAGGAATTGAATGTATCCTGTTCCCAGGTACATCTGGGTATAAGACACGTATAGGTGGATTATACTGAAAACAAGCCCTTTGAATTCCAAGTTAATCAATTTATGAAATGCTTTATACGAGGGACGCATTGAAGGCACGCGATTGTTCTCGCCTGGCGGTTTAGTCTTGTTCAACTGCCGGGTAGTTTTATCATAAATCTGACATTCACTTACTATTGTATTTTTTGCCGTACGCTTGGTTGAGTACAGACTCAGGACCGTTGTTTCTTGTCTCAGCCGCATTATGTTTACCTCCGACCCCTAAGTTCAAAGGCCAAATCCATCAAACGACTAATTAGTGATCGATGCAAAGCTCAGACAGTCTGTCAAACTTGAACATGACAAAAAAAGGTCACGATAGGATCAAGCAACAAGACGTCGTGCCTCACAGTTAGTCTACGACGTCAAGCGTAATCTAGTGCAATTCTTGTGGATTTGTTTGGCACCAACCCCGTTAGGTTTTCTAGATTACGAAAAGTACACAAACAGGCTACTCTACTGCCTCCAAATATGGAATATGGCAGACAAATATCTACATACCTCATAGCTTCAAATAAACATGGTAATTCAAATTATCAGGTATTATGAATGTGTTCGTGCAGTGAAGCACTAGCCCCTGTTAGCTGTGGGACATGCGTCTGCGTTGGTATGGCTTCTCCTTGTATTAGCATCCCGATCAGTGATAGTTCATACGACATAAAACGTCTCCTGGAACTTACATTGTTGTGAACAACCACCCTCTTTCTACAGAAAATGATAGTGTATGCAGTTGTGTTTAAGATCCAGTGTATTCTCTTTCAAAGATCAGCGTTGCCGACAGTTTGACAGAGTCACTAGGACAAATCTATTATTCACACAACTTGAACATTTGGCATCACGCTGCTTGGATAATCTAGGAAGTTGACCGAGTGTCTGAGACACGTTTCCCTCGTGAAAAATGTTTCATGGATCGGGTTTTGCTGCTTTAGAAAAACGACTGCTTTTCTTGGTTGAAGCGAATCCTGGAGTTATGAGTATTTGGAAGCCACAATCTACGGCACGTCAATTCAGTTAGATTACTTTCTGAAATTCAGTCCGGCTTATCCAAGCAGCAGGAATAGAGGGGCAATTCGAACGCCTAGCCACCAAAGCGACACATGTGTAGAAACCCAACTTCATTCGTGAGTGAGATTACGCATTTGAATAAGCGCTAAGAAGCAATATCCCGCAGTTTGTCGAGCGTGCACCACGATCACCCAGTTCATGCATCGTAGTCACGCAAAAGATCGATCCAAGTGACATGGTTCGAATCTTTTACTGGTAGCGTGGATCCCAAAGTATCCGTTCCGCATTCTCAAACCTCGAAATACCCACTACTTTCCAAATGAACAATGCAGTAAAAAACAGACTGTCCGCAGGGATAATCCGACTAATCCAAATGATTATAACCAGAAGTGGCAACCTAGGGGGCCAGATGTGGCAGTAACCACCACATGAACGGTAACCATTCGAATAAACAGGTTTGCTAACATAACTTTAATTTTATTCATACACGACAAAATCAGTGGCAGACAAACAGTTTGATATTCCTTTTAAACGTTCTGAGTAAAGGTTCAAAGATTCTTTAAACCGGTTTGCAATTTAACGTTTTCCTATGCTGTGAGGTGGCATCCTAACCTAGTAGACTGACATCATAGGATGATAAATCGTACGTACCACTCCCGGTAGGCGTTAATTTACTCACATAACAGAGACTCTGGTTTCGTGGGCGATGATGGTGTTTTCGTCAATGAATGGCAACCACTCGATGCATCGGTTCGACCAGTTCATGAATAATAATAACAATAATAATAGTAATGTTTTGGCTGTAGCCCTAGTTCATGTAAAAAAATCGATCTGGTACAACTCTATTGGAGATTTTAGGGAGACGAAAATCCAGAGGTTGATCAGCAGAGTCAAGTTGGGTGGCAAATTTTCCTCTCGGCTACATTCAAGGACAGGCAACTGCCTCACCTGCAAACCGAAGTGCTTGCGCCGGAGTTGTGGTTCCTAATTCTGAAGGTGAACGCACACAATCTTGAAGCGAGTTGATTTCCCTCGAAAACCAAAATGTCTTCCAACCTAAAATATTTATAGCTGGTTTGCGAACATAGCACGCCAGCAGTCTAGAAGAAATCAACCATAGGAATTCCTGCCTTCGGTTACTTTGGATTTGTCAAGCAAGTTACTCGTGATAAACTCTAGTAATTTGTCATTCTACGCATCAATGAACCAACGCTATGCATACTAGGTCAACGGTATACCCACCTATCATGTACATGAGAACATGCAAGACGTGAAGTGGCGACTGCCGACAAATGCAGTGAAGCTTCACAGCTAAAAAAGATGCCGCCGGCATTTATGATTTAAGAAGTCATCCCATCCCACCGACTTTGTTGGTGGTTGGAAAGCGCAAAATCATCAATTCAATCAACAGCTTAGCAGTGAAATGTCAACTGTATAGTGACAGAAAAGATGTAGCGGACACCAAAGTAACACTTGATAGAACAAATGCTAATACAAGGTTTTCGTCCTGTGAACACAGAATGATAAACAGGTCAATCAAGGTTTAAAGATCAATCGGCAGTGTGAAGTTGCTAGAGCACAATTTAATGAGGGAAAACAAGAATTTCAGCAAACTGTTACTGGTATGTTGTAAATATTCAAAGTTTTAGTTGGAAGTATTTTTTCCTAATAGTACTGACCACTCCGTCCTCGAATATCACTCAAAGATTCAGGATACAATCCAAACAAGAGTTTATCGCATGGAAATGCGACATGAACATGTTGGTTATTGAGTGGACTGAGGCGAGGTAATTGGGGTTAGGGCGCGAATTTACTGACCGGAAGGTCCGTGGTTCGAACCTGACCTCTGCCTCTCGACTTCCCCTATCTAGGCTTGGGCAACCTGGCTGTATCCCAGCCCTCGTGCTTCCTTCGGATGGCATGGCAGCTAGGCACCGAAAGGGTGTTACAGCTGAACGATTATTATTATTATTGAGTGGACCGTGTTTATGATAATCACAACCGGGATAACGTAAAAATAGCAGGATGTTGGGAATTCAAACTGTGCAGTCCGTCAATACACACGACTATGAAGTGGTAGGCAGTCTTGTGAGTGTGAGATTACTTCCGAAGCGTGACCAAATTTGGTATATCAGAGGATTCATGATTAACATCATCTAGAAAATGACCTGAGGATGGTCAACAAAAAAGCGCGCAAGATGAGACAGTGAGCGACGACGTATTAGCGATATCTTGTGAAAAAGAGAAGTCTGGTCCTTCTAGCATCCGAGGTTAATTACTCACTGTGATAACTGTGTTCCAAAGGCAATGAAGTGAAGGGTAACATAAAGTATAAAAATATGAATGAGTTCCTCAAGAACTAATTGGCATACCAAACTAGGAAGCGGGAAAATCGTTCTTGAACAGGAACCCCTCACCCCACCAAGAAGTGGCTACTTTGGCCAAGTTTAACGGGTGGTCCTGTTTATCCTGTAACGGCCTGACGACCAAACGTAGAAGGGGAGCCGTGTTTGCCGTACTATGTTCTTTTAGGCAGAGTTGAGAAAATGTTACCACACTCACACAGTGAGGGAAGTCCAAAATGCGTTAAGCGGCAGTTCTTTTGAATAAGTCGAAAGACGGAGGCAGTAGTTATGTTGGTTCGGAGGTGTGTGCACTCACAGTACCGGTTTGGAAGGCTTGCAACATCCCCCTTTTAGCTTTGTATTGTTGCTGTACTGCAATGAAGCATGAGCTTTCACGATGTGACCAATTTTTTTTTAGAAAAACAGCTATACTATGTAGTGAAGCCTTTTCGCAAAGGTCATGTATGAAAAGGTGCAGTGTTTGGATAATAAAGAACCATATAATTAAAAATATCTATGCAACAAAAGGGGTGTCGTTCGCAATATAAAAAAATACAGACAGCTGAATATCTGAGTGACAGGGTTCACAAACGCATCACTGCCACCGAAGCGCGCCCGGCTATGCTCAGAAGCGCTGAACTCTGTTGCTTTGGCTCAGTTTCTCCCGCCACATCCAGTGGTTCCTTATGGATGGTCAGAACGGCATAACTGCCAGACGATTGACCACGTGACACGTGTCCCGGATTGACACACAACACACCTTTGACATCCTATCAAGAAGAAAGAAAACCCAATAATGGGGTAACTGAATGAACACCACTCTCCACTCGCATTTTTCTACTTTGGTGGGTCAACGGAAAAAACCCAATAACAGCTTGATTTGATGTGCTAGTCATTTTTTAACAGTTGGTCTGCTTGGACACATGGTGTACTGTTGAGAGGCGTCGAGGAAGATTGTTTATGCACTTATTAAAACGCACTGATTTCGCTCAATAAAATTAGTTTCCAAGAGCGAATCGAACTTTTTCTTGACCGATTTCCGGGGTCACGACACATGGTCCAAGATGCCGTTAGAGTGTGCTTGATATGACTGTGGCATCACGTGCGGCAACATACTCTAGTATACCAAGGCTCTTTGTAATTGAATATTTCTAGATGAAAACAAGAAACACCCAGGTGGATCAGCGTTACACGAGTGACTAGTCTTACGTCCATACTTCGCATAACCAGCGTAAGCACGCTTCAATCACATCGTAGTTTTGGGTGGATACAGTAGGTATCTTGTCTGTGATAGATACTGACCTTGACAAATTGGCGTAGTCGAGATGGAACAATTAGACAGTGTGGTGTGATTGGCATCTGTGCACGACGATTCCACAAAGGATAATCCAGAGGTAAGTCATCAGATGGCGGATGAATGGGATAGAATGAGCCAGAGGAGAGCAAATGTTGACACAGACGAGAGATTCGGTCTCCGGAACAGCTGAAATAAACAGTATCGTATATAATTTTCCATTGGGTTAGAACGTGGTACAACAGGGCCAAACGTCTCGAAGAAGTTGTCATAAAAGATGGTAACACGAAGATCTATTATGCCTTAATGTTGAATTACGGAATCGCAGATTGAAACTAGTAAAGATCGAATGATCGACCCGAAGTGCTCCAAACCAATCAGTGCATTACTGTGGTGAATGAAGTCTCTGATTCCGAACTGTTACTAGCCATATTTACATAAGGAACAAAACACGGGTTCTGGTGATTCAATTTCTATCGGGTTCCGTCGTCGTTTGTTTGGAGCGAGAGGAACGTGAGGACAGTGATTGAAACTCTGTAGTTACGAAACAGAAGCAGATTAGGGTAACAAAGTAGCTACTGAACATGACAGTTAACTGATAAATGGCATTCACAACTGCTACCATCCTCTTAACAGATGACCAAATGAACTGCAATACAGAAATAGCTATTTACTGCAACTCTGAAAAGCTGGCAAATGCAGGCACGCTAGGGAGATGCTTCATTCTGGGAGAAGCAAAAGCCCACCTGTTGCGATGGGATATTCGCCATTTGAGAAGGGGTCGTTAGAAAGAGTAAGTACTATAATATGACATCTCCATTAGTGAAGACCTGATAGGTAATAAACACACAACACACCGCTGGATAAATTTAGTGAAACTCGGCGGTCCGCTCAGAAGACCCGAGGAAATTGGTGTTCTGCGGTCAAACAATACAGTAGCCGGTAGAGTAGCCTGATATTAGGAGTGTGTGGTTACCAGTTAAGGTCTCAATAGGCGAGGCTGGTAAGGACATCAACATACTTAATGAGCGCAACTTAGGGAGGGTAAGCAGTGGGTTACTCGATCCATCTGACTCGAAACAGCACTGCTGTTCTGATGTTACAAACCTGAGAAATGCTTGAAAATTTCGAAGGTGGAAAACTTCGAGTTGCATGCGCATAATTAAACTCAACTCTCTCTCTATCTCTCGCTATTTCGTACTTTTTACCCATTATGTGAAACATGTTTACGCCTCATGTGTACGAAGACAGGTGAGGGAGAGTAGTCTCACGCTAGCCCGGATGTGATAGTCTGTTGAGCCGAGTACATTGCACGCTCGCAAGCCTATACACTAATCATTTTCCATTGATAACCGACTGTTTAATCTTGAAATTGAGCAAAGGGATGATTTGGTTCTCTGTGAAGATAACTCAAAACGTTCTCGAAAAAATGGTGATTACTTGATGACCTGCTTCTGTGAGTGGAGGTTGTCCCCTCAACACGACAGTCTCCTATGACCTGGCGACAACGGATGTTAACGGTTTTAGTCAGAGAATCTTTAAATAAGGCAAGGTAAACGGAACAAACGGTGTGCTTGTGAGAATTGCACGAAACGAACTAAGCACTTGGACCAGTTGAAAAACTGTCAGCAACTAGGCGAAATCGGTATAAACAACGAAACACCCACCAGCAGTATACCAGGTGTGGATAGAGCTGAAGATAATTACGTTAGGTGGCGCGGACATAAAACATGCGGACACCATTTTGTATTATACATGGAGTTGCAGCAAACAAGAGCTAAGAGTGTGGAATTTCATACAATGGACAGAAAATGTGCATCCGGCTTAACAGTGGGCATGGAAAATGGACAAAATAAGAAAAACACCTACTTGGAACTGATTTCTTCACAACTCAAATCGAATGGTATATCAACGGATGTGACACCGAACACATAGTCACCGATGCGAAACAGACACGGGTCCCAAAAGAAGTGTGCGTTTCTATAAGCGGATATCTGTAACGAGCGATAACGTTGATTCTTAAGGTGAATACATAGCTTGGACGGAGATCAAGTGAAAAAGAGTAAAATTATCTAAAATTACCCAACCTCAATCGGTTTCCAAACGCATAGAACAAACAACTGAATCCGTGGACAATCAATAAAGCAATCGAACGAATATATTCACAGCTGTTCCGTAGCTCAACTGCTTTCGATGTGCGTGATCGGTGATGACGATACGACGGTCGCAAATATATCGCTACACTTGCAGTTATAGACTACAATCTGTCCGGTCACGTTGGGACTTGTCCATTAGTGAACTGTTCCTTTATCGCTATATCTAATCAGTACTGGTATTTCAGGCCGCAAGCTGAAATATTATTTAAAACGCTACCTCCATTTTTAAGATGAGTTTGCTGTGAACGAAACCGAAACAGACTCATCTATTTCATTGATTGTTTCGCTGACAATGATCTCCTTAAGGTGAGCTGATCCAGTCAGTCGCAATAATTCCAGCAACTGCTGGAATTTTTATATTGACCAGTGTAGAGAAACACCCAGCTAGTGCTACTAACCCTAGACAAGTCAACCTGACCATAGCGATCCGAAATACATGCAAACACCAGATGTTGCAGCACTTAAAAACTCCTACATTAATCGCTCAGCGACAGTACCGTACCACATCTAACTGACTGACTAAACGACGGGAGTGTAGTGTCAATTAATCGCGGGTGATTTATCGTAGGCCAGTTTATTGCTGAGGCATGAGAATACGCCAGTCAAGCAGCATATTTTGTAGCATTTATATATATATAATGGCGGGTTTCCAATCAGACTGTATTCCGAAGGACTTTAGTATTTACATTTCGGTTCTCCCATCTGAGGAGGAGTTCCCGCAGATCATGCAAGTAAAACCGGTCAAGAACCCGACCACGTAGTCTTTACACTCTATCGCTGTCATACGGTGGTAAAGACAACAAAAGTTCCAATACAACAATCTTGGTGTCTACGCACAAGTAATAATTGTTGAAGACGCGTCCTTGAAAGCGACCAATTGTGGTTGCTTTCGCAATTCGTGCGTTTACACTATTGTCAAGTGTCAGGTTTGAGAGTACTGCGCTGGCAAGATAGCAGAAATCCGTGTAGCACACTATCTCCCAACTACTTCGTATGATACTTGGTGTTTTGTGGTAAAAGGCTGACAAGGAATAAGTGTTTAGAAATATCAATTTTTAAGACAAATCAAGAGGTCACTGAATCGAACATCGACATCTGCTGGAATTCCGCATCAGAATGCGAGAATTAGGCGCAGTTATCCGCAAACAGTAGAACGAGGACGTTCGACTGGCCCAGCAGTGATGTGGCCAGGAATCGCTTCTAACTGAATAAATAGCCAGCATATCTGTATTGAGTTGACCTACTGTTAGTACCGATGCCGCTTTACCGCTCGCAGTTAGGCTCTCCTACGGCCAAGAAGCCTACGCCGCGCGATTGGTCAAAAGATCGAGCCACTTGCGGGTCAGCATCAAGGCGAGCTCTGATTGGTCCAAAGTCTGGACCCAACAGCCAATCGCGATCCAGCATTCGCCGAATGCCGGTTGCCAATGTTGCATCCAGAAGACATCAGAATTTCCAGAATGTCGCCGCATACACGTTAGAAATGGCGCGCTGTACAAGTGTTTTTGACCTGGTTTTGGGTGTTAATACACGCTGTGCACTTTTGGTGGTTGTTTTGACGGGAACGCTTGCTTGGAAGGTTCAGACCGAGAACTACACCTACCAACTTCGCGATGGCGGAACACCACTGCGCAGGTGGTTCATACATAAGGGCTGATTCTGCTACAGTTGTCCGTCCTCCGCGGGCTCCCTTTTCTTTCATACAAATTACCTATCGTTGCATTTTTGAAATCTCGCTGAACGTCTACCATCTTCCGTATTGCCCATGGCAGGTGGAAAAGTTCCTTTTTTACCGTCAGTCCTCTTAGCTCAAACAGTTTAGCGGAAAGGCCTCCAATCCAATCGGTCTCCCGTTTTGTGACACTCTTCGGTTCTGTTGTCGTAGATTAGTCAGCCAAGTGAATTTCCATTGTATGTTGCGGCAGGTGGACTAGATAGGTCAAATCAACATACCCGGCTGGTCGAGGGTCTCAAAAAGTGGTTATTCCGTGCTGTCAGTCAGAATTTGGTAAGCTTTCCACCGGGTTGTCTTCTGTCACTAGAACACAGTGGACTTCTGGTCCATGTATTTCTTCAGTTCGGTAATGAATTCAGTGTGAGGATGACAATCCACGTACGATTGGAGCTTTTGAATTCATTTGGGAAGTAACATCAAGTATGGTAATTTACATTGGGGACAACAGAACTACATGGTTGATAATCGCGCCAAATGCGATGGAAACAGACCAATGAACAAGCGTTCCTATACGGTTAGTTGGTAAAGTAAACGCATAGGGTAGTTTGACCTGTGGCGCCCACCTTCCGATCCACGTATTTCCAATCTACCGCGAGAACGGTTGAGTAGTGGGAGATTCTATCAGTCACCGAAAAGCGCGCATAGCCACGAGAAGCGCAAAACACCAATCCACATCCAGTGCTGGTGAAGAGTTTCCTTCATAGGAAGTTGACAATCTCCTACAAGTGAAGTTAGCCACTAAAACGAAAACAGCGACCAGACATATCCACTGACGGGTGATGGGAGGCAAAAGTGCCTATCGACATGGCTTTCAATCTGATAACAATTCTGCGGATTTTAGAAAGAAAGTTCAAATCGTCAACGGACTACGTAGTTCTGGCAGAATGAATAACCAGAATGAATAACTGTATTGAAGGATGGAATCCAACCTTTACTCAGGCGTCTAACTACGAATACCATAGTTTTTGCAAAATCATAACACTTGCAAACAACGAAAGACATTAAACAGACCTGACGCTAGTTCTACGTCAATGAAGAGCTACAGCCTGTCTAGGTACGAGTTAATCACACTGCTGACCAGTCAGTCGTAGCCGAATCGTGTATTTTCCGAACACAAGCCGGGATGCTGCTATTCCAAAACGCTGGAAATTCGTGAGATGTGCACTGCTGATGACTCCTAATAAGCACGAAAGGGCTGTGCACTGCGTCTTGGTTTTTCAGCACACTGACTTCACTTAAAGGATGAAATATCCATTTTAGCGTTACAATTGGTCACTTCTGGCATTGAGACCATTATACATTAGGCTTTGAGTACAATAAGAGATCTAGATTGATGAGTGACATGGCCACTCGGTATAGCTTATGTGCCCATCACCATAGAGACGCTCTCGATATTGACATTGTTTGAGGACGCCCCAAATTTCCGAAACTTTAGAGATTGCTCAGTCTGTGCTAGTTAAGTTCGTGACTGTCTATAAATATTACTGGAAAACCTTCCTTTGGGTGTGTAAAGTTCTTTCACTTGACTACCAGTATATCTTCTATGTGTAGGAGTCAGATTCCCGTCACTGTGACAGCAGGAAAACTATGACATTGTATTTTACATATGGAAGCACGTTTGAACTCCACTGAGCTACACGATGATCTATATCCCACTCACAAGTTCCGGTGTCTGTTGTGTCCAGGACTGATCAAACGGGGGTGTCGGATAGACGGGATCATGATGCATTTCGCGCCACGAAGGAACAATCACCAAGTGAACATCCAGATGACTACAGTATTCTGCCACTGAATTGATGCGGGTGTGAAAAAGCTCCTCGTAAGTGGAATCGTGATAGACCTTTGTAGAGCAAGTTAAAACAACAGGGGAAACGTTAATATTCCGTTTAAAAGTATGTGTAGATTATCAGTTTTTTGGTTGCGAAAGGCACTTGAAAACAGCAAATTGGTGAGCAAAAAACATCCATCGAAAGTAGTGTAACCAAGATCGTTATTTTTTAATTGATTTACGAAAACACAATAGCCGAGGAGATCCCAAGGTGACAGAGTTTACAGGTGCCTACGATGCTGACAATGCCCAGTTAAACAAAGGTGACAGATAATGCTGTTGCTCACACACCTGCCAGTCGTTTACACGTCCAGCAGTGCAACACACCGGATTCCATTGGTAGTCTCTTGCTTAAAAAAAAACAACGGAAACATGTGGAACTTCGGCTTAATCAACCTGAGGCGTCCATCAGTCGGTGGAAGGACAGCAAATTCAATCAGGTCGCCTCCTGTTGCTCTCATTGACGATAGTCTGAAACCCTAGTGTAACATGAGACAACTCCAATTTCTCAAATGATTTCCCATATCGCTACATCCATTTCATGGGGCCAGGTTTGGTAGGTTGAGTCAGTTTTGTGTACCAATTGCAGTTTTCACTTCATACCTCTTAAACAATGCTTCCAACATGTGGTTTTCGCAGGGAGAAAGTCCAAAAACCTTGTGTGTAGCACAAATGAATTGAAGTTTATCAGCCACATCGTTTCAGTGTGTTCCTTGCCTGTAAAAGAGTTAGAATTTTCCACGAAACTTGACATACTACAGAAATTGGGATGTGAAATGCTGACAGGAAGGATTAACGGTTCGAACGCATACCAGGTTCATGGACCCATGTCTAGGTGTCGAAAACCTAAGAATACCTTTGCGTCCCTACGGAATGCGAGAGTGCTACGCGTCAAAAACACGCCAAAGTTGATCCATTCAACTTGATTACAATACTCCATATGATACCTTTTTGGGGGTCACAAAATACAGGAAAAAATATTTCGCCAAACGCAGCAGCACCACGTTCTATTTTGAACCTGGATAGTAGACAGTCATGATAACTCTTAGGTTACATGGTTTTATGTAAAACCATACGGATAGGCAAGTCATTCAACTCCTGATGTTCCCACTCTCAAGTGTTACAGTGCACTGCAATTCAAGCTTCACCGCACACACAGAACAGTTAAGTAGGTCCAAGAAGTAGTCCATCCATTGTTGAACTCCACTGCACTCGAATGTCAGATATCTTCCATAACCTGACCACGAGTATTAACAGGGATCAATGAACTTCCGTTCAACCACAGGAAGGATGGAACAGTCAATAGAGTAAGTAAATTATAAACGAGGGTTAGGTAAAACATAAGTTATCCAAGGTTAAAGGTGCCTACGAATTTTAATCGGAGCTGAGCGTCGTAAATGAGTAGTGTGATATCACAAAATCAGTGCCCTTGAAGTATGGTATTCTGTGACTTACACAACACGAAACTCAGCGGGCAAATTAGAACTCAGCGTACCGGCCAAAAAATATGACGATCGCCACAGGCCACAGATAAGTGTCATACCATGTTAGAGATAGTGAAGTCAACTTCCATTAGCGGTGCGTAAGAACCTCAAAGTGTTCATATGATTGTCTTTACCTTGTCTTTTCCGAAACTCAGTAAAAGTGGTTATGGTTGAACAACAGAAAATTCTATTGAAAACAGCGGTTGCGCATTCGTTAGACATACTCTAAAGACCCTAACCTAGCTGTCGCTCGAAAGATGTAGACTACACGGACACGGTACTGAAAACTAACACCTACAGTGGAGCTTAAGACAGCGTGTAGAGTTTGGCAATTCTCGTCCGTAATAATGGGACAAGAAAGCCTTATTTAGGCTGTAGTGTTGACAGAAGGGTTCGTTCCATCGACTAATAAAATAAGTTGGAAGAAAGTAAACATCTGTCTACCACCTTGCTGCCCGTGAACATGGATAACTCGGTCAGCACGACCGAAAATTCCACTAGCCTACAGCAACTATTTTGATCCCTTCGCCCAACTGATTTGCTTTAGTTACAGGAAATCCATAAGTACACAAACCGTAAGATACACGGCGATTCATCAGAAAAAAGCATTACGCGACAGCTCCCAAAGTACAGGGAATGACCAACAAAATTGCATTCACTTCATTCCATATGGGATTCTCCTTAACTTACATGCGTTATTTTGGCTTGTGCTACAAATCACGAAAAGAGTGGTGCTTACAAACTCACTTTAGCCTGATTTGGGTCTGCTCAAGTGGTGGTATGAAAACTTGGGCCACCTGTGAGTAGTGTGGACTAACCTTCGGTCTTTGTTGAGATATCGAATTTGCTGTTGAATGTAACATATGGGATCACTGTTATTTACAGTAAAGCCTGGTTTGTATTAGGAATATTTATCGTCACCCATAAAGCAAACATTGTCTCCGACTCCGTACTTGCCCATACGTCCTCCATGTAAGGAAGCAGTCTGTACAAAAATGACTCCGTCTACTCGTGAATTTCACTTGAGTCGACGTTTGCTGAACTTTGGTGACACATATGTAAGGCGTTAGATAAATCTACAGCTCCCCAACAACGCATCATGGTAGTTGGTAAATCGGAACAAAAATGTGAACGACGCGGTGACTTAGAGCGATAGGTTGAACCCACTCCGTATCGTTCCTATACCCGCTGACGTAGTTTTTGCCGGATGTTTCTACCCACACAGTCATATAGGACTCCGCGAGCAGACGTGTCGAGATCACGCGTCACCTGATCTGCAAGCCTGACAGAACGTAAAATAAACTTTAGTCGTCCGGTGGGAAAACGATAAGTCAAACGACCGAATTTCCTTCAGGTCATTCACGACCAATTTGCTAGGCAACGTTAATGGATGCTTACTTGCACAGCTGAGTGTTGGCAATCAACGAACGGGCCAATCATAATGAGAACATGTGGTCGATTCTTCTTCACAGCGCGTAATAACGTCAGCAAAAGAGATGGATCGTTTGATGCTGACAGGGTGTAGGGTCCACAGGCAACCATCACATTGAGAGCTACGACAAAGAGATAAGGAAACAGAACGAACAGAAGTTCAATTCATTAAGCCAAAACTTTCCAACTGAAGGGTACTTACTGAGCGGTTGATCAAAAAGCTATTACAAACGAAAATTCCTCAGAAGCAATAGTCCTAGGTAACGCAGATGGACCAAAGAGAGCATTAGTAGAAAGTAATTCCTTTCATTCAAAAGGGTGCCGGAGAGAGCTGACGCAACGCCGAGGTCTGGGAATCCCAAATCGAGGAATCATGTGTGAACCGTTGTCAGGGTAGTATCTACTGGTCTTTCGGTGGCCCCATTTTAAAAAAGCAAGTTTACAAACATTCGTCTGGCTGAAGTGTCTAATGTACAAGCGGCCAGGATTTCTTTTTAAGCATGTAGAAAAACAGGCACTTATTGCTCACAAACTTATTGGGTGTTATCCTGAGCATAGCAGATCGCGGGATGATGGAGACACCTGGGTGCTTATCGTTCCTCAAATTGAAGATTGAACAGGAAAATGAACAAACAGATGGCTCTACCAGCATTCCGATAAGACAGACGGGGCAAAGTGGCTGAGGCTTGTCACATGGAGAAATCGGGACAAGTCGGTATCACAAAAAACTTATTTACAGGGATCGGAGGATCGATAACAGCGTCAGCCAAGACATCGTGTGCGACCCGTCCATAGACGAACCAAATAACCGTTTTCCCGTACATTGTGTTAGGGAATTACGATGCAGTAGTTATGACGAAAGTTTGGTCAAGTCCAGTCGAAATCTTTCCTATGAAAAATCCGAAGACCCGATCTTGGGAACTATCAGATCCCCTTTGAAGATGTTGAGCTAGGTTGGATGAAAAACGGATTATTTAAAGTCAGTCAACAGTTAGAACGAAGCATGACCTGTTCTCACGGGGGTCCTTTTTTAAAGATTCTCACCAGAAAAATTCTGAACGTACCGTTTTTAGGTGATGGGTACTCTGGAGGCGGAACGACGGGTGCCTAAAATAGAAAAGAAAAAGTAGATACGTTATGGTAGCAAGTGACGATGAAGAAGGATAATAAGACATGTAGTACGGAGAAACACGAAAGTAAGAAAGGTGTGCTGGATAAGTTAAACCTTGTGGTAAAGTCTTCATTTGACGGTTTCAATAAAATAACGTATAAATCAGAAGAAAGATGGATATGGTCAGTCCGGACAAAAATGGTCTGACTGAATTTTGAAAATTATTTCTTTACATTGTGTGACCACAGAAAACTCCAGAGAACCGATAATGGATGCCCACTGAAGTTACATCGGTGTGGCACTGGTAATTTATATTGATACCGATGTCTTGGCTTAATCGAAATTTAAAATTCAGAGGAGGAACCCTTCGTCAGTGACCAGGACATTCAATGAAATCGGTTTGGGTTGTCCTTCACCTACTCTTCTCAACGTTGTCTAAAAAAACTAACGGTATATTTCTATCCACGAAGAAGCGGACGACGAATATCTGAACACACCCTGAGATCTCTACTTCATGATTTTTGTGCAATGGAAACAGAAATCGACAAGCTCCGAGAACTGCACAATTCCCTGTGCAATCTTGCAATCACTACGATGTACGGTCAAAGAACATGGCTTTCTTTCTCCACGATCTAAGACACCTTTCATCTACCTACAAAACACGTTCTGAACTAAGACCAAGGCTTCATAACCCTTCTTCAGAGCAATTGATTAATGCCACTAAGAAGTTCACTCCCCACGAACAACCGTAATCTTTTCACCACTGTTGAGGAATACTCCAGATTCGTATATACATCACTCTGTCCTGGTATGCCCACCTACACTGACATCAGCTGCCTCAGTCAACTGTTTTCAATCTCTGAGATTTCGACCATTAGCCAATCTGATGGGGATTCATCATTTTTGTCTGCGGAACTTACTAAATTTTTATGTGGCAAAGGGGTGGTCAGTTTGGACGGCTAGGTGGGACTCCTTGGAAAAACGTGTCTGTCACTATAAACTAGAGATCAGCGTCGGGAAGTACACTAAACTGGTTTCAACTGGACACTCAAATGAACCCCGGCCGCATGTCGCGTTTATGATTTCCCTCAAATTAGTGCGATACACAAAGGACGCCTCATGTTTCAGTTGGTAAGATATTCAATATAGGGTAATATATTTCCTTGGTGGAACATGCTACTCATAAGGCTGATGAAGACTATTCAACAGCCCTTTCTGGGGCTCATTCGGTAGCGTGTTTTCCGTCCTATTAAGTATTGGGGAACGGTTGTACTCGATTCTCCCCACTCAGTGAGGTCACTTTTGTGCATGACTACCAACTCTACACCAACTGAGTGTATGTCCCAGCACGTGGGGCGTCCGCCGAGCTGCATTATCCATCCGGATGAAAGTTCGTCGAAGTACGACTCACTTGTGAGAGAAATGGGACTTGCGGTATGCAACTCAGTGTATTCTTATATTGTCCATACCGATGATAAACAAGAAAAATTTCCGTTTGTCGTTCATATCCCATAAATGCAGAAGCATGCAATTTACTTGGGCCGTCGGTAGGTTTGTCACGGTTTGCAAACCAAACAAACAATTCAAACAATTCAGATACTAGCACAGAAACCAGTGGAACCACAGGCAGATCTGAGCATTTGTCTTCAACAACAACAACAATACCTTTCATGCTACTCACAATTTACGATTCGTCAATGCATAAGTCCACTTAAGTCTGGGGTGAATGTCGTGAGTATCCTCCTATAAAATTCCGATACTTTATTAGTCATTTCCCACTCTGCGTTCTAGCTCGCACGTGTTATTAGCCGAGTTAAATGCTGGGCATTTCTCTGAATCCGATGTTCGTTTTGCGTTTAACTGAGGCCGTATACAGTGATGAGAAGGGGCATCATACATGTTCGGCACCGAATTAGTCACCCCTCGTGAAGTGAGTGTCGCTGCCTAATTTGTTGCGGTTCTAAATGTCCTCTAGCTGTAAAAAGTTTAGGAGGACCAGGACTAAAGTAGCAACGGTGATAAATGGACAGACTGTGCTAAAGCTGACTCGCCATAATCCTACAAGCTAGAACATGATAAACAGCTGGAAATGTCACAGCGGACGCTACTTGAATCATTTTAAGGTAATGTAGAAGTGCTCTTGTAAATAGACAGATGACGAACTTATCTCATAGCCCGCATACAGACGGCGTATAGGATATTCTCGTACAGAACAAGTGAGTGGGGAAAAACCGATGCTACAAAAGGAAGTCATATGGATCGACAGAACTCGGAAACAGCATAGATTTAGCAAAATTAACTACTTACGAAAGGGAAAATACGGCTCCAAAAAGCTGTTTGAAAGGCATTGGTACAAGACAATATACAGAAAACACTGAAAGTCGAATGCAAGGAAGTAATCGTTTTCGTGATAAACTCACTCAAATCTCGAGTATGGAAGATTCACTTGAGCGTGCAACATGATAACAAATAACACAGATTTAGCTTGACTTAGTTGATTGGTTCTCCTTCTTCCTTAAACCTCGACCAACCTCGTAACCTAGTCACTTTGCCTGCTCAAGATTCTGCGTCGAAAGCGAAACGTTGCCCAGCAATAAGTCTACCGATTGTTACCAAACTTTTCCGAAAACTAACCTTTTGCTTTCTCTGTAGCTATACTCTTCCACAGGATAAGTCAACCACATATAGATCATCAAATGGTTGGACGGAAAAACGCTGCTGACGTAGAATGAGTCACTAGGTTTGAGCATCGAGGATGATAGATCACACTCTGGCAAGAGTGCACACAAACAGAGTACTGGCAAAAAGGATAGAGTGCAAAGATGCCATGCAAACAGCTAAAACCTATTGATTGCAAGTAAGTTTGTACGACAAGGCTTACCGAAAACAAATCGGTAACGCACAGGAGTTGTCCCGTTGGATTCGAAGCTCGTACTACTACCGGCTGGCCAGCATAGAGAGAAAAGCTAATAGATCGGTCAGAAAGAGGGAACTCTAGTCGGGTGACGCCTTCCATACTCGACTGCACACCACTGACTTGTCGTAGCCCGACGAGGCCAACGTTGTTGGACTGGAGGCGTTGTTTGGTCAATTCAGAACAGCTTCCGAAATTTCCGTTAGTCTTATATGCAAGCTGTGTCGCGGAGATTGTTATAGCTTGAGCAGCAATGCGTCCACCTACCAGATGAGGGGATTGCAGACGAGCACATGTAGGACGAAGGAGAGTAACGCGGTCCATGGGTTCTGGTTTGCTACAGACAGGCTGGGAAGAGCTCATCTTGATCGGAGTGCGGACGAATATGCCATTAAAGTTGACCCTGGAACGAGTGACATTACCCAAAAATTGTATTTTTGTTTCACCGGCGCGAAACTGATTGGAAGAGCGGACAGTAAAGGTAGAGGACTCTCTGTAAAAAAGTACAAAGATTACAACACCAAAATGCTTAAACTGTTGACACGTTTTGGTCGCTGACCTGTTCTTCAATAGATGTCATGGCGGTCTTACAACAGAGCCCTCTTACTCTCTGCCACACCGGATAAACAGAACCATTTAACATCGACGAACAGATTGGGCCACTGCCTCCAAAGCGTGGCTGTCATTTCGTTATTCTCCTCGTCCTCGGTAAACGAAGCGGGTACCAAAGTGATTCGGTAAATGTTTCGTAGCTGAAAAACTAACTAACCGACTGACTGACCGAGCCCGGCGCCGAGCCTCTTGTCACTTTCTAGCAAGACTGCCTAGCTGACGCTCCTAGCGTACCAGGCATGTGTTGGGGAGGTTCGCAAAGGATTCTGGGTTAGTTCTACTTTTGCTGCCTTGCTCTAACAAGTTGCTAAGATGGCTTTTCCACAATGATTTTGGAAGCCGCTGGCACCTTGCTCTTGGCAGTTTTCTCCAGGGAAATAGGACTATTCGCAGTAGTTCTCCTATTCCATTTCTTTTCACATTTTAGCAGGGTCCTCCTGCACCACGGTTGTACGGCAGTTAAGCACTGGTTTCTACAACTGGTGCCGACTACCGATGATTGTGATGATTAATTTCGCATTGCTTCCTGAAGGATGCCCAGCGTCAGTTAGGAGGGGATGAATAGCTAGGCGGCAAGCCAGTAGTCGGGTTGCTAATGGCACTGCCAAGTCGTAGTACGATAGTGAAACCGACCGGGTGTTGTCGAAGCAAGCTTAGCCCAGACAACTCCCGTCATGATTTGGAGTGACTAAGCTGGCGACCAGTCCGTATCTACGTAGGTATGCACGCTCACTGGTTGCACAGGTACAGGCGCCTGTGGTTGTGGTTGTACTCAATAAAGTACGCCCAGCTCCAGTGTCCCGTTCCATTCCGTTCAATTCAGTTCTAGTTTATTAATCACAAACCACGTACCAAGAGTACGTCCTTCCCGGGCACTGGAGATTATGGCATAATCAGTTGGTTGGTGTATATAATTCTAGTTGTCTGGATAAACAAGGAATTGGGCATCTATGCGTTGAAGCAACAGCGATGCAGGAGCACCACTGACTGCGTGACTGAGCCACATCCGCCATTAACCATTGATCAGTTGAGTTCGAGGATTCCCATCCAGTTGCCAACCCGACTGAGTTTGCAGGCTAATGCTCTCATACTCCGTTGCTACGTCATAGACTTCCGTCTCTCGGTCACTTTCACTCAGCGCAAGGTTTAGCAAAAAGAGCCCTCTGAGGTAGACGGCCTTCTGACGTGTGATGTCCCAAACAGTGTAATCTGGAAAGAATGAGTAGTCAAACTCCGAGTGTTCTTACATAGCCTAACCAAACAGGTGCACTCCATTACGTTGAACTTGGACCGTTAGAAAAATCGTGAATGGGGTTTAATCCGACTACTGGACCTGAAGAAATTGTAGACGTTGTACATGAAATTCTTCAAGCGTTCTACTGTGCCTTCAGTGGAGCGCCACACAGTAGTGGACACACAACAGCCCGATACACTGTAACCTTGGTGTACAGGCGCAGTGTGGTCACTCCAAAAGAGGACACATCCTGGCAATCCGAGCATTTGATTCAGTATCGACTGACAGCTCTGGAGACAGGGTGCTGTCGAGATATCATCGTGGTAGCACGCTGTCATAACCACTAATTTAGAAGGAAGGTGCCCCTCATGGAACCCGGGCAGGGTTGATAGATGATAAAAGGTGATTTGAAGGTATTTATCTTTAGAACAGGATGGTATGTTACTGAGGCAAATTCTGCGATTATTCGCTGGAATTTCGCCTTCTTAGACCTAAACAAAAACAAAGCTATCTGCAAAAGGGTGCACACGGAGCTTCAACATATGCAGCCCCGTTTTGTTCATAAAGATCCTCGATCTAAAGCGATGACTGTCTAAACTGTCCATCCAGATTGATCAAGAGGATACTGGATGCGCAGACTAGCTTTGAAAACACGAAACTATTCCGCGACAATCGCAGGCAGATCGGTAATGAAACAAGTGGGGGCTGTGCCAATTTCGAACTCGACAGAGGTGATACAGGTAGGTATTCGTGACTTCACGTTGGGTTAAATGGAATCAATATCATTAAGTTTATTTACGGAACAGCGGAGCTACTGCAGGATGATCCACAGCGCCGCTTGTTCAGTGAGAAAAAACTCTTGTGAAATCGGCAAACATTGTTCTGTTCTTGACGTCCTTCTTGTTCCAAAGACAAGATTGGTCGTGCTGCATTAGCCTCGAAGTCTACCACATTGTTCTTCGGGAGCATGCACGTTCGGGATATCAGCGTTCAGCCGTTGGACAGAACGTCGGAAAGGGTTTTACCTGCGGTGCAAAAGAAACATTCGTCGACATTAGTAGCCTGTCGGATTTTCTGTCCTTTGAGCGATACGATGGTGAGGTCCTTTACTTCTTGTGTGATATTTCCAGGTTCCCAGATTGTGAAAACAGGCGAGAAGCTTCGTGTTCCAACATTGGCCTACCAATTTTGAACACGTCAGTAGGTAACCTGACTCCTCTGGTAGCCTTGCAGTTTTTCAGTTCACTGCTGTTTATCAGTACATTACTACCATAATGAAAGTAATATCACCAGTATACACAAAGAGATCTCTCGCTAATAACACTATTTTGCGTTCTTGAATGGTTAACAACAAAACCAGGGTGCTCTATTCAGGAGTTTCAAGTTCCTCGTTGGTATAGTTTATAGAGATCGGAATATCGGTGTGGGGAGAAGTAATAGCGACTACTAAACCAAGCATGTCTTCCAACAAGCGACAATTACGATTGGGTGAATAAGCAAGTAAGAGTTTGGCGAAAAGTCGATAGTCCTCTGGGACAAGGTAATTCAGTCGATTCAGTCTATCGCAAATATCCAGTTGAGTACCAGAATCTGGAAAATGAACCACAAGGGAGTCCATGCATTACTTCTCTCTTACCTAGCTCATTAAGATGTCTGGCGGGCCAAAGATAAAAGGGAGTAGCCCTATACATGCACATCACCGTACAGGTGGAACCAGAGCCAAAATCCTCGTGATCTGAATGACAGCAGGCAAAGTGCTACCTTACCTTCCACTCGGTTGTGAATCCGAAATAGGGTCTGCATTCGGCGTGATCAAAGATTCGTCGGGTAGGTCGTTCATTGCACGTTTAGTCAGTTCCCAAGTCCAGTTATCCAAAACTGAAAAACAAATTGTGCAGATTCTAGGAGTTACTTGACGTATAAGATGAAGTTCATGAGATTTTCCCACTGTTCATGAAATGTTGTTGTCATTCGATGGGGTGACCGAAGTCGATCCTTTTCGATAGCGGTTTCTCCAAAAAGGATTTTACGCCTTAGTTCGCTCACTCAGTTGGTGTGTCCTCCAGTGTTACCCAGTCGAAGTAACTTCGAAGTGTTTGAATGAGCGGAAAATAACTCCCTCGAAACTAATTAGTTTTCCATCCACATCAGTGAAGTGAACGACAGATTTGGCAGAAAATTTCTCCTACAGGATAGTTTTTCGGCGAAAGTCGTCATCACTGTATGTATGGATGCTTGGGGACTATGAAAAATGGTATTCGGGTGAGACATTTGCAGCAAAATAATAAGTATCTACATTCCTATCACTGGAGAGCTAGCATCCAGTCATGGAGCGATTATTCTATCAGTCGACATGAAAAGAAAAAGTGGACTCAAGTTTCGCTCTTGGTAGAGCTCACCGGCAGTAAATGTTCAGGACCGCAACCGTGCACAATTATCCACGGATGTGAATACATGGACAAAAAAGCACCTGGAGGCATGCGTGCGTAGCTAAAATGATAAATTAATCCAAGTCTTAATCAGAAGAACAACTTGGTGCTTAGGGAAAAACGTACTTTCCGCCTTCTCAAGGGTCGGTTGGTGCATGTATCTAACCGGTGCATGAAAAGGGTCTATGTCACTGATAGTCCATTCAACAGAAGGAACGCGTTCCTTCGCGGAAAACGGTGCTGTACTTCCGGCGATAGACAGGTAAGTACAGATTGGCTCGCTGCATGTATTGGCCTCCAAAGAGATGTTCTCTAAACAAAGAAAAATGGATAAAAATAGCCAAGGAAATGCCTTTGTCTGAAGACCGTGGAGTTCCTGGCAGCTGAAATTTTGGGACAGTAGAGTTGGGTATGTACGAGCTGAATAGATTCTGCTGTTCGTTCTGCGATTCAGTAGCCATCCTTAAGCGTAAAAATGAACTACAATAAAACGAAAACTTACAACTCTTCCAGCATTTTCTGGGGTAGAATGTTCACCTTTGGAAGCGCGGCCGGCACGTTTTTGGGTGCCCTATGTCTGGAGCTCTCCAATCGAGCGGAGATCTGATTATGTAAGAGGGGATACAATACAGACGTACTTCTCTATCAAAAAGGTCAACATGCTTCTGTTCAACTAAATCGGGTAACTTTGCGTTGCGCTGGAAAGCCACGTATTTTTCGACTAAGGAGGCTTCATCCACATCCCACTTCAGTCCTAGTTGGAAAACTACAATAGTAGAGACATCACATGAGGATGCACAAACAATATACGTTTTTGTAGCACATTGGCATCAGTGGTGCGCAGCCCAAACCCATGCAGTTCTTCAGAGAGCACGCTAGTGTCCTCCATCTAGGTGAACAGAACTGGACACTCGTATGCTAAAACCGAATGCGGAAATGCAGTTAGTGAGGGGAAGCAAAGTGCGATGCGTATAAGTATTCGACTGTCGTACAGGAGAAAAACTAGTCCAAAAAAAGTGACTGAAATTTAAGGACGCCTGGGCTTCACTGTTAGTGTAGCAGATTCGAATCTTATTGAACGCACCCAACGGTAGAAGCTTCTGTGAACGCAGCAATGATTTCGGGAGCTTTTCCAAGCCACCTCACCATTTCAGGTAGACGTAGTCGCCTCAGGGACCGAAGTCCAGACACAACGCCACTCGTTTAAAGAGCCCATCGCGGCAAACCACGGAGTGACAACGTGACTAAGAACCCAACGTGAAGGCCATACTAACAAGTCGCACCTACGCTGTTGTTGTTGCTAATCTGTAACCGGGAATAAGATGAATGCAAGAGATGATAAAAAATAATAATCGTTCAGCTGTAACACCCTTTCGGTGCCTAGCTGCCAAGTTGCCCAAGCCTAGACAGGGGAAGCCGAGAAGCAGAGGACGGCTTCGAACAACGGACCTTCCGGTTAGTTTATTCGCGATCTAACCACTGAGCCATCTCGCCCCAATGCAACAGATGCTTACTGTGAGGGCAATGCGGTTAAATAATGTCTCATTTGCACATAGCATTCTGGTGGTAATGGTGACGTTTTCAAAGTGTGCGGCGACTTCCAGACAAGAGAGATCCTCCTAAAAGAGGATCCAAATGCCTCAGAAGCAACAAAAGCAGGAACAGTTTATAGGCGGTTTCCGTTTCCGCAATCATTGATGGAGCACATCCAAAACCCCCTACATTTTGTCGGCATCCTCGACACGTCCAGAATATAGCACCAGGAGTGGGCTGTTAACGGGCAGCTCACGAAAAATGATCAGCACTTCGGAGGATTCCACAGAAGATTTATCACTCACTCAACCTTAGGCGACGTTCAGAACTTGTAATTTTCCTGATCTACTACGATACATCAATACTTTCGTAAGCAGTTCTGGAGTACAGACTCTTGAGTTCCATCGAAGAGCGAAATGAGTAAGAATGACCATATTTTTGCCTCCTGATAAAAAGCTGGAGCTATGTTTGACATGTTGTTAAGATTGTGAACTAAGATCCAAGAAAACTGTTACGTATCTGAACGGGTATGATCAACGGCTAGACGCGGCTTGAGAACGAGCGCACAAATCCCCAGCTTTGACGCAATCCCAACCAGCCCTAGCGCAGAGAGGAGAGGAAACGGACCCTCGAAAGGGAGCTATTACTGCCTCAACCAAAAGCGAAGCACGAAAAAGGCAATGTCCAATAAGAAAGAAGCATGGTCCTTTCGGAAAAGGCGCGGAATCTAAAAATTCAATTTTCAGAAATAAAATCGCCAATAGCTCGAAAAGTAACTGTTTTTGGGCATACTGATATTCTCTACAAAAACCGTCTTCTGCACGTACGAATTTCGCACTTTCAGGTTCCGGCCTGCCGTAGCAGCGAATTTCCAAGTGGAAAGTGTTCAACAACAAACCTAGCGTGCGATTTCTGAACATAGGGTTCTGAGCCGCATCGGCTGCTGATTCGCCTCATCCTATACCCACGCAAGAAGTGCACGAATGGACCTCAGTTAAACCTCTGAAACGATAGGCCTTCAATTACTCCTTAGGCTCTCTCTTTTTCAACCGCAGTGAAACAAACAGTAAGCATGTATCTGCATACAAAATAAATTTAGCCATTGTTTATCTCAAAAGGCAAAAAACTGAAAGGCGACTACACAGCTCCTGTGAAATGCTAGCATCACCATGGCAATACCACTGTTAACACTGGTGCTTCGCCGTTGTTCTATGTTCATTTGGTTATAATTGAAGTCTTAAAGTGATAAAGAGTGGGTGGTGAGGAATCTCGTGCTAGTCTGCCTCCAAGACAGCCTGGAAAGAAAGCGCTAGCATGGTCTTCACCGACAGAGCTTAACCGCCATTTCTCACAAGGAATCTGGCTAAGCCCGTGTCACGAGGACTTCACCCCGGAAGGCGAATAGCCAAACTTTCTGTAATTTTTTCGCGACTTTCTGCCGGTCACGAGTTTTACACCATGCAGTTTGCACCTTTCTGAAGGAGATATGGAGCAAAACCCTTGTCTCGGGAGAGTATGACTCGGTAGGAAATGCATATCGCAATAATTATCATCATGTTTTCTATCATCACCACCAATACCGTAATATAAGCGCCCAAAAGTGATGCTTCGCTGTCGCAAAAACATGGTTTATTTGAAAGCTTATGTGAAGAGAAGAATAAAAGTGAATGCAGAAGTGACTTGTCGTTAGCCCGGCACAATCACTCCAAGGTGCCTGCGCTTCCAAACACTCATCCAAGGCAAGCTGGATCGAAACCGACAGGAAAGCCACTGACATTGACATTGGAGCCGTATCGTCTCTAATCATGCAGTGAGGATCACGCGAACCACATTCTAGAGAATAAGCTGCATCGATAGCACCCAAAATTTTCGTGACCTCAATTACACACCTCTGCTAGGTCAGAGATTGGCCACTTTCCTGCTTGCAACACTCTGAACTGGGTAGGGAAATAGAACTCTCGTCGGCAAACGAGGATTCTGCATTTGTCCACCCAGGAGTCCTGAAGGAAACGTCGTTCATACTGGCAAAACATTTCTACCTGGTGTTTCATCAGTCGCTTTACGATGGCCACCCTCCCTCTGTTTGGAGGGAAACGATTGTCACATCAATCTGCAAAACTGGTGACCGACCATCGCCTTGCAGCTACAGGCCTATAAGCCTCACTAGCGTGCCGTGCAAGGTGATGGAACCCATTCTGAAACGAGCCATCCCAGGCCACCTTACTACTAACAACTTGATGTCTCCAGTTCAACACGGGTTTCTCCCAGACCGTTCTTGCGTGACGAACATGCTCGTATTTATGGACAGCTTAACCCAAGCCAAGGACGAGGGACTCATATCAGACGCCATATTTTTCTACTTCTCAAAAGCATTCGATAGAGTCCCATACGTCCCGCTGCTGTACAAACTCGAGTCTTACGGGATTCAAGAGGAAATTCTACGCTGAATAAAGACGCTGTTATCAGAAAGAACATTCTGAGTGCAAGTAAGCTTGGCCTACCCTTCCCCAGCGCCGGTTTCCATTGGAGTTCCTCAAGGCTCCGTCCTGGGACCACTGCTGTTTCTGATATACGTCAACGACCTTCCAGACACTCTTTCGCGTCTAAGTCTACTTTTCGCAGACCACTTGAAATCCTGGAGTTCCAGTACCAGTGCCCTCCAAATGGATGTAGACTCTGCAAACCAGTGGTCACTGGACTGGCACCTTCCTCTGAATGACGAAAAGTGCGTCCATATGTCATTCGGAGGAGACTCAGCTAACGCCTTTGTCCTGTATGGTGAGAATGGACCAGAAGGCATCACGAGGATAGATGCCAAAATTGAGTCGGGTATCTGGCTCTCTTCAAACATGTCCTTCCCACTGCACCATGAGAAATCTTTCCTAAAGGCATTCGCTGATCTACAGATGATACGGCGCATCTCCTCCTGGATTACTCGCATGTGCTTCCAAACACTCCGTCACACCGCTTCTTGAATATGCCAACCAAGTTGTCTACTCAGGACGTACGAAGGAAGTAATGCTTATTGAGCGTGTCCAGCGAGCTGCTACGAAAATGATTGCCGGAACCAAATCCGTGGAACATGAAACGCGTCTCGCGGTGCTTGGCCTTTCCCCCTGAAGTATCGTCGCCCCGACGTGATCTTATTACTCAGTATGAACAAAATTCGCCCAACAGGTTTTTCACCGTTGACCCGGCAAATACGGTGGGGACATGGTAAGAAGCTTTTCAAGCTCTGAGCGCACACTTTCGTTGTGCATTATGTTTCCTCATTTCGGGTAGTTGGTGTGTGGAATAGCCATCTTCAGACGGTTGTCCACGCTCCATCTAGAACCCATTTCAGAGCGCAATTGGACACTTTTTGTGTTAATCCTCGCACTTGCAGGCTTACTGCCCTGCGCTGAGAACTTAAAGTGTAGTGCTACACCATTATTTCGCGTGTGCTTTTAAGGTGAACGGCAACCGCTGAACGAAAAGAATAAAACCGACACGAGAACCTTAGGCGAAAGCCTCGATCCCGTGTATCAGTCTGTGAATCCGTAATACACGGATTAGTCACCGCGGCCTTTATTGTTGGGCGCATGCTTCGAGTGAAGTTTTGGTTGCACAACCGAACACTCGCTTTCCAATGACGCCATTGTTGCTTTGCTGACGCTAGCTTACGCGAGCTATGGCCCTGAGACAACTGCGGTCGATGATCTGAAACCGTCTAAGGGGAAGGCTCCGAGGACCGCGAGACGCGTCCCATAATCGACGGATTTAAGGCCGGAAACCATTTTCGTAATAATTCGTTGGACGCGCTCTGTGAGGGTTACGTCTTCCTCGCGTCCTGATTAGACGACTTGGTGAGCATACACATGAAGCCGCCTGACGTAGGCCATCGCAAAAACGACCCGAGCCCAACAGATTCGTGCACTGACCTTAACTGTCACACTACGTTGGGGAGTAACGAAGCTCCCAATAGATGTAAAGCTCTCCACAACCTAGTGTGCCCTCACCCGGATTGTGGGAGTGTCCTGTGGCTTCAGGCTACAGAGCATGACCCTACACACTGTGGAATTAAAGGACACTACAGTGGACTGGACGGCTTCAAACGATTCATCCAAAACACCCTGCGCCTTTTTTCTCCTTAAAGACGAGCATCATGTCATCTGCATGTTCCAGTTTGATAAGATTTTCGTTAGCAGCCATTTGAACACAACTCTCTTCAAGATAACTGCTTTGAAGATAACTGCTATCGATCATAATGCTAAATAGGAATAGTGAGAGTGGCCATCCTTGTTGGATACGTTGTGTGCGGAGGCTTCTGGAGGCAGCAAACCGATGCGATATGTGTGGGTGGTCCCAGCTGATGCGCGCAAAAGATCAAAAGAAGTCTCCGTCGAGGGAGAATCTAATCGATGAAGACGTTTCCCTTATTTCCAAAAAACACAGCTCGAACCGTTTGGGTGAAAATCTCCATGGACAGTTTAGCCGGTCACCCGCTGCTCCGCCGTATTCCAGACCCGCAAAGCAGCTCTGGACAGTGAAATTAAAACCCCCGATGACTTTGATAATAAACAAATGACGTTTGTCCCCGAAACGTCATATAGGTGCTTGTCCTGACGAACTCCTACTCGCTGTGTTTAAAAAGTGGGTTAAATCCTCACTCAGCGCTCGCCCAATTTTTTTACATCCGTCCAAAGCAAGTGAGGCGAATCGATACTGGCGGCCGCTCAGTATTCGCACAATGGAATTGATTTTCGAACGCGACGATATTTTCAGGATTGCCACTTCATATTGTACAATGTCTATGTATAATGAATTATTCTGCAAATTATCCACATGGGTGATTTGTTTAAGTGAGCGACTCTTCAAGGTCATCAAACACCACTGACTACGAATACGTTGCCTGGTGTAGTAAGAAAACGCGAATTGCGGAAAAAGGTGAATCACTTACAATGGATGAAACTCGCAGATAGTTCTGTAGCCGAAATACTTCGTTGAACTTTCTAGAAACTACATGACCCTTGTGGATGCAAAATATGCGGAGGTGCCACCCCTCTAAATAATTTTTGCTATTTATATCTGCATGACTGCTCGACTATCGATGTATTCAAGTACCTCGATAATTGGTATCATGATTATTGAAATCGCGGAAGCCGCATGCATTATTGCCGGATAAATCGTACCAGTTTGTTGTTAAACAACAGAGGGTTCTATCATAACTTGCGAACCGCGCCAGGGCGACCATGACGTCGATAATAGCGGACAGCTTAACGAACCTAGCTGACGCACACGACTAACATGCGACTAGGGGTCCACAATGCCTAATTAGCTGGTCAGCGCGCGCCCATTTATACTTGCGAAAGGTCAAAATTAGACGCTATGAAGGGTTGAATTGTATTGGTCGGTTTGCTGAGCACATATGTCCTGCCGGGAAGCGTATGGCCTTCTTCGTGCGGAGTGTTCATTGAGCCATTGACGTCCTGAAACGAGAGAAGGAAATAAGTTAGGTTATCGAAATATCACTACGAGGCGGGCGGCTGACAAACTGGGGCCAATACCTACCCTATAATTTGGGCACTTCAGCGGTTACGGTGTCGCAGAGGCTTGTTTGCACATCGCCATCTTCAACGGCTAATTCGCATGCCTACTGGCTATAATCCTCAAGAAAAATGGGGCTTACATAAAATGCACGAGGTCTCATTCACAGGCGAGCTATTTGGACCTGATGGGTCACATGAAATCATCGTCGCCTCTGTCCTCTAGCTGGTGCTCTACAGCGTTAGTCGTAGTAGTCAAACACTTACTCACGGCTGTCGATTGGCCCCTCCTTGAACCCAGACACAGACTTTCGGGACACATTGCGCTGGGATTCTGTGCTTCGGTCTACATCGACATCATAAGACGCATTGTTTGCGGACCGGTTAGCAAGCACACCTTTGTGTTTTCTGGACGGGCCGGGGACTAAGTACCGAAAATAAATTATTCTTCATGGACTCATATTTGGAACGAGCCTGAAGAGCATCACCGCATAGCTGGGGATTTTCACCATTACAGCAGTCGATGTGATATGCTTCGCAATCCGTTGCACACCAGTGGTCACTAGTACTATTCGGCCGGTCACAGAGCACACAAAAGCCCAAGTCT
>SJOL01008723.1:883250-905175 GCA_004794785.1 Opisthorchis felineus
TGCTGACATGACTGTAAGTCACGTCGAATTGAAATCCACACGCGACCTACTGTCAATCCGATTTTGATAATTTTAGAAATCAAGTCCAAAACTGATTTGTCTCTTTGATGTAATGTCCATGACACAGTGATTTTGCAACCCACTCTGTCTTGGTTTACATAAATCAGTAGTAATTTTTTGAGTTCAAAATGCCATTCCATAAACGACTGGATAAAATAATGATGTTGAATGTCTATGAGGACCATGAATATCCCGAGGTTCTATTGCATTAAAGATAGATACAATATATCTTTCTTCGGAGTGGAGAAAGAAGATTTGGGTTGCCAACAGCATAGTGACAGTGCTACAAATTTTAAGTCAACGATATAATGGATATTTTTGTGGTTAAAAAACGATAAACGCTTGCCGGCTTCTTTGGAGCGCTATCGAGTCAACCTGGCATAAATCGTCATGAATGAAGAACAGAAGCAAATAATGGCTAATTATACCCATTGTAGAATACGAGGCGTATTCTGGGAAGCCCAGTTGAGTGGTGTGCGAAATCACAAGCCAAGAATTACGAAATCTTGAGATTTATCAACAAAATACGATGGCCCTTGAGAGAGGCATTCACGTGAATGTGTACTGGATCTGTTCACTATGTTGAAATTCTCTACCACAGAGAGCTTTAAGCCGTCAGGGTAGACAACGTCTTGTTTTCAAATCCTTCTGATAACGAGATACACACCATGACATTTGTGTGACTATTTTACAGCATTATGTGGCATAAAAACGAAGCTGTTTGCCGAGATTTTGAGAAAAATATGTTCAAAAACTGCATATGCAGGCTTTTTGTCGATGTCGTTTGGGACTTATTCATCCAATCCCTCCAGGTATTCACCTAATTACGGTCTCATTCTAGGCCCAACGTGATGTAAGTAAATGCACCACAGTTACAAGGTTGAAACAGGCTGCAAAAGACACTGTGAGGTGACGCTAAACTGATGATGCTGGGAAACAAATGACATGCAGTATTTCAGAATGCTTTTGCAACCCAGAAGTTTTGCAACATCCTAAGAGTAAACCCTGGAATGGCCTTCGCAGCTTGGTGTTGACAGCTGCTGGGGCAACAATCTCTTTTGAGCCATCCAGAGTCGTTATCTGAATTAATGCAAAACCGAACAACTCAGAAACAAATAAGTCTCTGTTTGACACTATTACCGAATTGAGATATCTCATGCATCCGACATACAAGGACAATATAACTTATGATCTCCACACTAGAGGGTGGGACTCTTGGGGCAAGACCATAATGCTACTGTGGGAAAGATAGCACATTACACGCTATACTTACAGTTTGAATGCAGCGGTAAACAACAAAAGGGAGGGCAATGCTGATCACGTGGTAAGTAATTGTAGATTGCGGAAAAAAGAACTTAAAACAACGAGGCTGGATGTACCAGCATTTCAGTGATTGGTGCCAGCCGATCTGAACCAATAATGATGTTTATTCCCTACTGGTGGATGGTATACCGTCAGGCGTTATCATACTGGTACAGTCAGTAACAGCACAACTGACTTCATTTGTGGGTGATAAGGAATGCGCAGAAGCCGGACAGTCACATAAGTAGTGTGCACTGTAAGACACAGATGGCGCCACGCCTAAACCGGTACGATCAAAACGCAGTGGACATAAGGAACAGAGGCACACTATTGTTAGATTTTTCCAGCTTGTAGGGAACGTACCACATTGGAGCAAAATGAGACCGTTACATTTCGGTAGTCGCGGTCAATAAAACAGCGGGGGAGGCAAAGCTCAGAGGTACAACCTAGCACATTATAAGAAACTGTAACTCACAAAAAATGTGAAACCAGAGAAACGGATCTAGGGAGACAAGAGTATTTCAGCGATCCTGCCTGCCGAACCCAAACTCAAAACCACTGCTGAGGTTGCGTGGCCTTGGACAGTTGAGCTTATGGCCAGGGTCAAGAGTAGAATTGGGGAAAGTGATGTGGAGAAATCCACAATGGGGATAAATGGTAGCTAGCATGGACGGCGGAACTCGATAGATTCGCCGTTGACTCTGTTGGAGCAGAGTCACGTGTAAAAGTTGATTGGGAGTGTGAGGTCGTGCTAACGCATAGGAAAAAACGTGAACTGTTAAGAAAATCTGTGAAGTTGTGTGGATGACTAACTGAAATACACACTGTGATGATAGAATTAGAGGGAAGTGTTAGGGTGGATTAGAACAAACTCGCCCAAGATGCGGCTGGGGCAAGGTAAATAGGTTGTTCGTTTGCAGCCAGGGTTCCCAAAGGGCAAGAGGGGATAGTCCAGAATATGCAGAGAATAGTTGCGGATTTGCCTTCATATTGGGTATGGCAGTGCCGCACCTTCATTGCATTGACATATTTCGTCTTTCGGACAGCCCCGTAACGGACGTCACGGTTGAGTTTATCGGACTGTGGATGTGCAATTCCGTGGACAGCGAGATTTCGGGCCAGCCAAAGGGATCCACACAGGTAGAACAAAGCCCATGTCGGCTCACAGGTAATTTTGCTTCAGTTAACGGTCCATGTGGATGACAAATAGAGACCAGATGGTTATGAGAAGTCAAATCTGCAACTACTAACGACTGTACATAGTCCCTCGTAGCCTGACTTGCCCACGCACAAAAATAACAAGACTACCTTTGGCGAATTGTGTTTTTATTCATTGGATGCACCGGTACAAATGTGATATGTAGTCATGCCTATTCTCTTTTCCACAGACCATGTTCACACGGCATTTATTCTGAAAGGGAAAGGTATGGTCAGTTGCATTTCGTGTATATCTTTGGTAACAGCGTTGAAACATCATAGGTTAGTAAAGTTTGATACGTTAACTTCCCAAGCGCTTCATAATTCCCATTCTCAAAAACAAACGGTCAGAGTCTCGACTGCGGTCATCTCCAAATTCGGTGACTCACTATTGGATGCAAGCAATTTGAAGCTAATGAGAGGCATATACAAGGCTGTCTTACAAGCTACATTGAGTTGTGTGAGATCTAAATCTTATAGCAGCGGAATAAATCCCTGCCCTGGGAGGTATTCACTTCGTGAGAAATTAGATAAAATCCTCGTCATCCCGGAGTTCGAAGGCCAGGTCCACAACACCTGTGCTGGTAACTGGGCTTCAACTTACCTGTCTCCATCTGCTCCGACGTTGGGTAGAATATTTTTATTGCAGCAGCCTTACGAGATGGGCTTCCGTTGATCGAAAAAGTTCGTCATTATAGCACGTCTTGGCTATGGCTAATCACTTGGTGGACGGAGGGCTGCGTTTGCACGACTATGGAAGATGGTATGATTGCTGTGTGCGCGCTCACCTGGTGGACGCGCCCGAAGATCTTATCCACACAGTGGGCAAGAATCATTTTCATAGCTGTAGCCATGATATGGCAATGAATCCCGCGGAAATCGGCAATCAGCAGGGTCAGTTGACTGGCCACAGAGATCACATTGGACATCGTCTGTCAGCGCAGGCCGCCACCTAAGTTGGGGATATTTGTCCTCCAATATCAAAGGTTGATTTTTTGTGCAGTTATCAAATGTTGATGTATCATCATATTCGTTCGCACGATCAGATGCTTCATGCACTTTGTGGCCTTGCGTGGCTCCAGCAACTCCAATTTGCAGACCAACCGTTCAAGCTGCTTGTGCAAACCTAATGGTAGTGACTGTGGCTTTGGCATCAGAAATCAATGTATACTTTCTACGGGCGTTTTCTATTCTTCTAGGTACCGCTGATGAATTGGAGATGAACTAAGGAGAACGAGTGGCCTCTGAATACCGAATGCAGGTGCACGTAAGATAGCTACATAGATTGATAAAAGGTGCACGGGCGGGTACCAGCCAATGCGCTAACCGTTTGAGAACGTTTGGGGATTTGTACCAAAACTAACTATTATTACCAACGTGTTTTTCACCTTGAAGCGATCCGTCTGATAGTAAATCAGACACGTGCGAATGTGCCTAGGAAAGTCAATGGTGGCATACGCGGCGGAACGTGTGCCGGCTACGGTTGAAGAATTTCTGCAAAGGTGTTACAACTCAGTAATTGAACATATGTGTTTTCGGATGGCTTGCCGTGCTTGAAAATAGCATAGCATTTTGTCGCAGCCAAACACATCTTTAACAGCCGGCATCTGCGGCATCATCTTATCCATAACCAATGTCTCCCGACTGAGTACTGCTCAACCATCAAATCCTTAAAAAAGCTGAACAGCCTAAGCAAAGGTTTTAAACTCTCGCTTTGGGTAAAGGCATACATGACTGGTCACCCGCTCCCCATGATATCTATCACAAGGAAGGTGTACGGCTTGTACCTACACTGTGAACGTTAGATGCCCTAAAAGAATCTGCCGAAGACGTACGTAGTGGCAACCCCTACGACATAGGAGAAGACGTCGAAATAGAGCAGTTCGCTGCATGCGAGAAAACCCACGGAGCTGAAATTATCGCCGTTGGACTCCACCACCTGTATAAGGCCACATCGTCGAAGTTTTGCTGAAGCTGACGATATGTTACCCACCTCGTTAGAAAAAGTTAGCAGTGGCACACGTAACTATGGATCGTCGGCACTTGACGCGATAGCTGTAGACATCCTGGGTAGTCAGCAACTTCCAAAATCGATATGCAACGTATTGCCGAACCTCCAACGACGGGTCTCGTACACCATAAGCAAACCGCACTCGTTTAATTCACCGTCTGTCAGGCGCCAGTTTACAGGGAGCCTGTCAAAAAATTTCTAGGTAAGTGGCTTTGCTCCAGGTTGTAAGAAACAACCATCAAAGGGTCATTGTACCGGTGAACACAAAATCTCACCGGGCACCCTGTATAGCGGGCGCTGTCTGTCATAAACAAATCACGACAAACGTACTAACTGTAACGAATTTGGCGGCTGGGACTTTGTGTAGCAGGACGCTGGCTACAAAGATAGAAAGCCTTTTTTATAAAAGTCGCTGCTCATTTTTGAGCTAACGGGGATAAACACACGAGCTTATTGCTCATTTAGTCCTTCAACGTATCTTTCAATTAAATGAGGGACAAACACGCGGAGAAGCTTACTTCTTCATGAAATCATCCCACAACTTCAAAGACAAATCACGCTGAGCCATGCCAGCCATTATAAATATGCGTTCCGCGACCATAGTGAAACTTGAGTACGTTTGGACAATTTCAGATAACTGCGATTGCATGGGGAGATTTCGAGTCATCTAATATATATAACCAACTTTCAAAATTTTGTGTTAAGTGTTTATTCGTTGAAACTATGTTTTCAGGGAAATGTGCGGTGTGCCTAAGGATCGGCTGGGGATGTAAGGTTAGCAGAAAACCGATATTTTTCTTTCATTTTCAGAAATAAACTTCACCGCATATCTGTAGCAACTGTAAACTGCTATTTGACCTGCTCAGTATCATCTCTTCTCCATTTCCATATTGGTCGCATGATTGTATGCAGTTTGTTTCAAAACACACAGACAGACTCCTTTTCCCTCGAAAGGACTGCGCTTCTGCTTGTTGACTGCTTTTGTGACTGCTCGTTGGATAGTACTTGCTATCGCTTTTTATTCAATACGAAGAATAATTTTAACTTCAAACACTAGACGTATCCACTCACATCAGTGGATTACTACTGTGCCTTCAGGAGATTTGAATAACGGGAAAATAGTACCCTCTCCTTGTTGTTTTGTGGTTCAACGGAATACGAACCTTTGGAACATTGTCTTGTGAACTGTGAGTTGAGATTTCCTTGGACTGTCATTCTTGTGACTTATATCTGACTGACATCAATAGTTAACCGCTACATACTTAAGACCTCCCACGCGCGGAACCTTCGGTATATATCCATCTAAATTGTCATTTTTGCATCGTGAATACTGTCATCAGAGCTACTACCGCCTTGTGAAGAAATACGCTTTAGTAATGATATCCTTTCTAAAAAATAAAATCGGTCTCATTTCTGGCGTTGTGTATCCTTAGAGTGTTTCACAACGGTCTTCGCAAGGGCAGACAAGAGCGTGAAAGCATGCATGCAGTGGCCGGAAAATCTGGAAAATATATCGGAGACTAACCCTAGATTCACACCGAGGACTTGGCGTTCACAACGCACGTGCTAATCACACTCCAACATTTCGCCACATATCAACGCTGGTGGGAACGTTGATCTGGCTATCTGAATCTATGTGGAGCAGTCATATGCTCGGGTGTGGCTTGTACACGAATCAATTCTCGGGATTGATACAAGCCAACATTCTGATGGACCAGTTTGTGCACAAATCAGAAAGCAAGCGTGCTCAACCATGGGCCAAGTCAAGAACGATCAAAAGGCATATTACTATCAATATAAAGAAATATGAGTAGAAAAACCCGCAACAAAGCCATCCACCTTACTTTTCAGGACATATCCTGGGACATTCATGTTCCAGGAAATCTAGAAATATCTCCCATGTGTTACGCGCAATTCAACAACCCACCCACAAACCACTTGTTATAGTTGCCAGCGCAAAATGTGTCCGCAAATGCTAAGATGCATCTCACCGATCTCCAACTTTCCTTATCCGTATTATTCAATCTGTGTGATGTTTGCTTCCGTGAAAAATCCCCCGTATTTGAACCATTCGGTTTAAGTTATATGGAAGTCACATTTTTGCGAGAATTTCTGCACTCATGATCTGGTTAAACAGCACAGTCAGTTAGTTTAACCAGAGGTAATCATGATTTCTTGCAACATGTGATCGGCAGGAATTCCTCGTGGTGCATTACACCTCTAGATAGTTGGGTGCTTTAAATGGCCCCAACATATGCAAAGGATTTGGCCCACTATGTGCATCTCAGTGTTTGGCACTCAGTAAAACAGGCAAACAAATTCAGGCTTGTAATACGGCCACTGCATGTAACGAAAATTTGGGAAAGAGCGCAAAATGCTACCGTGGCATGAATAACTTTTTAACGGAAGTCTACGGAAAAGTGGGTACACGGACCATAGGAAGACCCATTAGTTGATAGCGCTCTATAAACATGTAAAGTCGAAATCGCTGTCGGATTACACATTGAAACAAGCCTGATTTAGACGCGATACATCAGGGAAGACCAGAAACAGTTGTGCGCCACAATGGCACCAAGTGCTACTAGTGGTGGGCATATGTTTTACGACTGTCTTCACAGTAGCGGATGCGGGCGCGACAAGCCTGGAAAACAGTGTGCAACGTCCCCACCAAAAATCTGGTCAGTACTGTGTCGTCTTCGTTGTTGGTGTGTTCTGTGGTTGCCTCAGGTCCATTGAAGTGAGTGGATATCTGAAGGATCCCATTCAAGATTTGTTCGCTGACATATCGGACGCCTGGACATTCCATCGGTCCGATGTCACTTATCTGGTAAGTTTTAGATGCTACCATTTGCGGTGCCTTTGATCTGACCGTTGTTAAACACGTCAAATATTTTCCGCCCTAATGTGCTTGTGACGCTCTGTGGATGCAAGTAGAGATTTGAAAGGTCGACTGACCTTCTCTGACTTCAATAGCCGAACTAGGACTTACGATTGTTTTTGAAGAACTGAACAAGAAAACCATGTCAGTTGCTCATTCTTAGAAAAGAGTTCCCTTCGAACTATGTGCACGCGATGCGTTTGGGTTAATGAATCGGTTATTATTAGTTGGGTTATTCTTTGAGCCACCAGCGAGGGTCGGAACACATACAGCGTAAGCAATTCTCATCTGCTGCTCATGGGTAGCTTCAACGTTTTTTTACACGCAGACAAAGCACATCGTGGGTCCACCTTCAAAAACAAAATGCCAGACCCGATCTACTCGATGTCGCTGTTCATCCATGTGGCTTAATTCATTCGGTGCCAGGATTCCAAAACCTTATTCATTCTGGACGTTATTCCGATGAACGCGGAGCCAATCGTGGATACGCTAACGGGCGTTCCCCAACTTGGTCGCAGGCACATAACGTGTTTTTTATCACCAAAAGAATTTTTCGTGGCACTCCTGACCTTCACACTGGGATCAAAATTAATATGCTAGGGCTACCATGCTGGTGAGTTTAACAACTGGAAATCCACTCAGTTGCTGCCACCTGGAGACGCTTAGACAGCATTAGCTCATTAAGCGCATGATCGGCATTGTGTAAAAGGAGGAGATCTGCCGTAATCTTATCTGCCCCAGGAGCCATGTTCGTACCACGACAAAGTTAATGTGAAAACGTGCGTGTTTTTGGTGGCAATATAAAGGATCAAGAATCCAAATGGAACGATTACAGTGCTCTAAGGAACCATTTAACGCATCTGTCTGTGAAGGAANCCCCGCCGCTGCAGAACCCGATTCCTTTTGGCAGAAGTCATGGCCACGCCGTTATCCACTACCCCGAAAATTCCTGCGCATATGGTTCAAAGGATTGTCTGGCAAATTTCTGTTGGGTAAGCAGTCTGATCAATCCAAATATTGTCCTACTGCACTAGTACTGGTGCCCATAAGATGGCTGAACTCAATTTACTGAATCATTTTTCAACACGCCTTGGGTGAAAAAATATAGTTCCCTAAACAGCATGGCTTCAGACACGGGAATATATGCCACACAAATTTCCGGCTGAAATGAGAGGGCTGAATCAAAGCAGTTTGGGCAGACATTATGACGAACATCACGCATCAGGGCTTGTAAAAACTTTTTGATAAAGTATAAAACATTCACGCTACCCACGGAGTTCAAGATTTGTTAGTGATATGAAGAGAACATCAGCCAAGCCAGCGAACAATAACACTCGGAGCTAGAACCTAGTCGGTCCAGGAGAATTGTCTTCTCATGGAAAGCCACCGATCGGTCACAAGATACCAAGATTCCCCCTCGATGCAGCCGTCAGGCATCAGTGTTGCGATGCGACAGAGAGAGAGTAATACCTTACGCCCTGTGCCCCAAGGTTAGGCCAAGAGCGTGTAACCAGATCGGTTGGACTATTTAGTCGTCAGCTCTGGGCAGGGTCTCCAATTAAAAGCGTACTGTTCGATGCCTTGCGGACCAGAATTTTGGATCAAAGGATCAAGGTAGTTCACCTCAACCAATCCCTATTTCTCTGCTTGGTCACCCGAGAAGTATAATTTCACCGCACAGTCTTTGCTAAGTTGGTAGGACGGTCAGGTCCTAACAGACAACTTGACGATGGGTAATACTGTTTCTACTGGTTCATCCTTAATATATCCGATTTTCATTTGGTCTCCTTTGTCTTCTTCTTTGGGTTTTCCCGCTCAGGCTTTTAAACTATCAAACGCGATAGAATAAGTTTCATCAATCTCCCTAATCATCCAGCTACACCACAGTCACAACACGAACACGAGTCTCCCACGATGAAAATTTCTTCTGGCCAACTCCAGGTGATTTGGTAACACCATAAAAACATTTGAGTATTTTCCAAAGACTTACACGCAAAATCGTATGAAAATTTTCCAAAAATTCTCAAGGTTGTCTTGGGCATTGTTTTAAGCCGAGCCTTAGACGCACACCCAAAATTCTCTGAAACCATAGTTCCAAGGATGAAAACTTTAACATGAAGTTGTTGCATTTGATGGTATCTATTCAATCACCTAAGATCTCCCCATGCGGCCGCAGTCTTGTTGGTAGTTATTTAAACGTACTCAAGACTATGGGCGCGGAATTCATATTTTACTAGCTTTGCATGATGTGTCTGTAAAGAGGGCGGGAAATTCAGTGGAAAAGCAGGCTTCTTCGCATGTTTCCTTTTCTATTGGATCTGGATATAATCTCAAATCTATATGAGCAATAACTAGACCATCTATATTCCTGCAACTTCAAAATGGGCCAGCTATTCGTGGGCCGTATAGGAGAAATTTTCTATCGTTGCGGCAGGCGTCCAAGGAATTCGTCACATGTAGTAAGTTGTTTTTTCCATAAGAGTCACCACGCGCTATACCGGGTGCATGGCAAGGTTTTATCTTCAAAGGCATATTAATTTCCTAATAGTGCTGTTGAAAGAATTAGTGTGTTTATCGGCAGAACAAACAGACTGTACAATGGGATGGCCAGCGCTTTGAAGTTCTGGAATAAGTTAAATGGACTGGGACGGTCTTGTGGGCGCTTGTAACGATCGGTATGAAAATATTAGGGATACGTTGAACTACCGGCAAGCCATCTAACTGAGTATGGCAGTCGCGGTACCCTCATCGCGACGCCGTACTTGGGTTCGTGGACAGCCACGTACATGAAGAGCTTGGGTAACTCAGTTGGGGTTCTCATGGTTGATATGATTGGTCGTGGGATCGTGTCAACCTAAGACCAGAATTGTTCAAGGATATTCTTGAATCTGTCGAGGGCGCATGGTGGTTTATTGCTCCCATTTAAATGAGGCAATAAGAGAGCCGGGTCTACATTGGGGACCCAAAATAGGAAAGTGTCAGAAAGTTCTGGTAGAGGGCACTGTGGTACGAGTTAGACTGCGGCCCGAAGTAGCAGGCAGACAAGTGTTCACAATTTCTAACTGCTGCAGTGAGGCGACACTGCCCGATTTCAAAACCGGTAATCGATATGCAGGTGTAGATGATAGGTATGCGATCGATACGAACGGGTGTGGGTATATGTGATTATAAGGGTTTTTCATCGGCTTAGTTGTGCGTAACTAAGGTAGCCCGGGCTTCACAGGAACATGAGATTAGAGAAAAACGTGTCTGGTGGTGTTACGTGTTTGTACGATGAGGTGACCTCAGAATGGCGTAGTTACAGTCCAAAGAAAGGCGTGCAGCTTTGCGAAACGAGCTGCCTCTGAGGGTTTATACCGCGTGCATTTTGTTGAGTCTCTGCTAACACTTTTTGCTTTGCCATCAATGAACATTTCGATTCATAGGAAGATTGCCCTATATATGCTACAACCGTAGCAAGCTCAGGCCGGAAACACAGGCGTCCGAAAAAAGTTGCTTCCACTTTAGCTTTCCCTTCCTGCATTGCAAAAGGCGGATTAACAAGTTCAGCATTCTCCATTCCTACTTAAGCTCGTGATCAATGAGATAACGAGACAAACGCCGAAGTGTCTTCTGAACCCCGGTTTTCAAATATCTTATGACGGAAATCTTCTCGATCGGGAATGTGCAGACATCATTCTCATCTTCGGAGAGGGAGAAAAGGTGTAGGTGTTTTTGGATGAGCCGACCAAAGTCATCCCGTCCTTTGGTATGCACTTTGCACCCACAAAGTGTAAGGTTATAATAATAATGTTTCTTCCCTACTGGTAGGTGGCATACCGTCAGGCATGATCATAACGTTACGGTCAGAATAACGCATGAGTTTGTTCGTAGCTGTGGGCGAAAGTGTACAGTCAAGAGAAGCAAGGGAACAGTTGCGGGTGTGCTATCAAATTGGGTATGGCAGTGCCATGCCATCATTGTACTGACATACTTCGGTTTCTGGACAGCCCCTTAACGGACTTCATGTTCGAGATCATTGGGCTGGGATGCACAATTCTTGGAGCAGCGAGATATTTTTGGTTGGCCGAGGGAACCCGCAGAGGTAGAACAAAGCCTATGTAAGATCGCAGGTATTTTTCTGATCTAGGGCACGCAGAGATGTGGTGTGGTTACGGAAATCAAACATATAAGTACTGATGATGAACCAATTTATCTGGAATTTATTAAGTAAGAATGTGGAGAAAGTGAATGTAAGATAATTGGGCACCAGACTCTGAAGCGCTGCTCCTGGACATGCAGTCGCTGAACACGCCGTTTACAGTCCAAAGAGAGGCACACTAATTTGTGGGGCATTTTATATACATTCGAAGTTGTATTAGCTTTGATTGTAGTGTCACGGATGAGGTCCATGCACGAATCTGCAAGGCCGCGTTTGCGAATTTGAAACACTTATGGCGTCAAAGCGGTATGTCCCTGAATATCAAGGAGCGGGTGCATCAGACTGCGGTAGGGGCTGTCTTGTTGTATGGCTATGAGACTTGCTCGAGCAGCGGAACAAAGACGTCTTCGGGTGTTTGACAACCGTTGTCTCAGAACCGTAGCTCGTGTGGGTCAGTGTTGGCGAATCCGTAACGAGGCAGTTAGAAAACGATTTTTTGGTTGTACACCAAGGACTTCTATTGAAGTAGGTGGGGATGCGAGGTGCATGTAGACCTTGGATCCTAGGGCTCAAGTCAATAGCACTTGGTCTTACGACTGACTAGTATACACCCCTATTTAGCTTCAACTTCGCTGCGTCCATAATGCATATTTTTGCCTAAAACTGATATCCAATCATCGATGTACACACGGCTCCCTCATCATCGCCAATGGGATTAATTGGGCAACTAGTGAGTTTACATTAGTACAGCAAGACTCCAGCTTCAGCGTAGACACCAATCTGGAATTGTGGACAGCGGGATTTATTAAGCACTTGGCGAGTTAGCCACCACAACTTTGTTTGTGTGTTGTATATACGAGTGTATACGAGTCGTAATTGATCATACATTTTTCCTTTCAAAAACCCTGTCGAGTGATAGAGGCTTCCTGAAATTGGGAACTGGATTTACTACACAATAGGTTTGTGCCGGTGCAACCAATAAATAGAAACATGATTCGCCAAAGGTAGTTGTGTATTTTCCAGGCATGGGCTTGGCAGACGGATGACATGTATGGATATGAGGGACCGTCTTTGGTCGTTGGATTGGTCCATTATTTATAGTTGGGGCCTCATAGTCATCTGGGAGCACGGGTACGGGCAGGTGGTTACAATAAGCAGCCAAGATGGGCGACGTAGAATATAGTTGAGTATGGCGACCCGTTGTTGGCCATAGGATTAGGTTACCGTGCATAGGTGAGGCCTGATAATCAGCGCCGCACGTAGACATGGGCCTAACAGTTACGATAGGCAGTCCAGGTGAATGACAAGGACTACAGTTCTCATGGTGACCGCCTAATGACGCATTCCACGTATAGAGCGTCGTATTCCCAATATGAACGATAATAATGCGTTGGTGATTTACCTACAGTTATCCTCTGACGCCGTACTGTCCATAGGCTACTGATGCATATCTGGGAAAGGGAATCATCTAAGGAGATGGCTCTAGCATCCCCACTGCACAATTCATGCTGTTGTCTAACAATGTTGTACCTAATGGAAGCTGAGTCCCATAGGAAAATGTGTTGTGACGAAGTTCACATAACAAAATCAGCTCATTTATTACATATGAGGAACAAAGAGCAAACGAACGTCAATGACCAATTTTCCTGGGTGGGATTTGAACTGGAAGCTCTGCAGATGGCATTTCATTCTTAAAGAACACCGAAGAATGCCAACATATATTAAAGTGCGATTTTCTAATTTATCCCTCGTAAACCGGTAACAAATGCGAATCGGCGACGTTCCGTTGTTTTGACATTTCGCTCACTTAAACAAAATGCTATGAGCAGTATATCACCGGAAGGTGCAAACGGATTAGACTAACTACGCGTAAAAGTCGCAACTTCGAAAACCCTATAGTTTCGGCGAAAATAATTTGGGTGTGCTTCTAGTGAGCGGCTTGTTTTAAAGCCCAGGCCAAACATCATGTGAAACCAAACAATAAACCTGTTGTCAGAACAAAACGCTTTGTGGCTAGTCCATTTATGGGACGATGAACTCTATTGTTTCCAGATTCTAGGAGTTATCCAGCCTGTCAGCTATTCATCCCCTTGTTATAATCAGAAAGATGAATGAAGAGATCAGAATTTGCGCTGATTATTCCACAGGCTTGAATGCTGCACTCGATTCACGCTAGTTTCCTCTCTCAATTCGAGAAGACCTGTTTATCAAGCCCAATGGCGGCACTTGCTTTGCTAACCTCGAGCTGGCCGATGCTTAGTTACAAGTCAAATTTGCGAATGACCCCAGGGATCTTCTAACCATTAACGCGCACTGCGGTCTTTATCAGTTCAGTCGTCCTCCCTTGTAGTGAAAACGGTGTCGGTCATCCCAACAGATCATGGACACTTCGCTTATTGGGTTAACATGCGTGGCATATTTGGATGATATCATTGTGGCAGCCTCCGACAAGGAATAACTCCTCCATCGCTTAACTCCAGTAGCTGATCGAATCCAGAAATACGGCTTTCATCCCCTGGCAAAAATTTGCAGCCTCTCTTACGTCTATGAAATATCTGGGTTCCATTTTCGATAAATCTGGCTGGCATTTTGAGGCGGACAACACCGATGAAATTCAGAGAATGCCGACAGATGTGCCCCCCCGGCGAACTTTCCTCGGGTTTGTGAGCAATTACAGTACTTTTCTGTTAGATGTGCACCGTGTTCGTGGTCCTCCCAACCATCTCTACAAAAAGTATATTCCCTGTAGTTGGTCACCTCAATGTCAATCGGTTGTCGAGACAGTAAAATTGCTTCTATCATCGGACCTGTGCTTAAAAATTACAACACATCTGTGGATATCATTCAAGCGTAAGGTGCAACCAAGCATAGAACTGCAGCAATCATTCCCACCAATTTCCTGACGAAACTGAAAATAAATCGTCCATGCGGCTTACCCTTTGGCGCCAGCCGAAAGCAATTACAGTCATGTTTACCGTCAAGAAATTCCACGAAATTATTTACGGGAGCCATTTCACACTTCTCACCGATCACACATCTCTTGTCGACATTTTCGGTTCGAAAAAAGCGCCCAGCTATACATGGAAAATCGTACCTGGCAAACACTCCAACCGGCTATAACTTTTCAATCAGATACCAGCTAACGGATAACATTGACCTGACAGACGCTCTATCAAGCCTGGTGGACAGTCAGAAGAAGATACAGAGGTGGTTTATTTTTCTGTCAAGCGGGTAGTTTCCACCATCCACGATGCATCCCCTGAGTGACAAAAAGTGCGCCCATATGATATTCGGAGGAGACTTAACGAACGTCTTTGTCGTGCGTAGTGAGAATGGACCAGAAGACATTACGGGGATAGATACTAAAAAGGATTCAGTTATATGGTTCTCTTCAAATACGTACCTCTTACTGCACCATGAAAAAACGACTCAAAAGGCGTTCGCCGTTCTATGAATGATCCGGCGCGCCTTCTCCCGTGTTATTCGCATGGAAGTCCAGGTACTCCAGTGGGCCTGGTTCGCACCGCTACGTGAATGTGCCAACCAAGTTTTATACTCTGGACACAGTAAAGACGCGTCCCCCGTTGTGCGTGTCGAACGAGATGCTATGAAAATGATCGCCGGACACGCCTCCGTTGATTAAGAACGTGCGTCGCAGTGCTTGACCCCTTTCCTCTAGAGTATCGTCGCTTTCGAAGGGACGCATTAATTATGCCCTGTGTGAACAAGGTTTGGCCAACAGGTTTTTTACCGTTAACCCAACTAACATACGGCAGAAACATGGTAAGGCGATTTTGAAGCTCAGGGAACACGTTTTTATAGGGCGAAATTTGTCTCATTTCCGATAGTTGGTGCGTAAGATATATTTCATCCGACGGTGGTTCACACTCCATCTAACACTCACTTCAAAGCAGTTCTAGACGCTTTTTTATATAAATCCTCTCGCTGGCAAGCTTACTGCCCCGTGCTGAGAACTTAGTGAGCAGCGCAACGCCTATTTTTGTTTGTGCTTTTCAGGCGAACGAAATCTGCTGAACAACAAGAACGGTGCATCGGCTACATCAGACAGTACAACTCTTGTGGACTTATTTTTGCATACTTCTGAGTTACCACCCACACACGCTCCTTGTACAAACAGAACCAACCGGTCGAATCCATATGCATATCAAGACGGTGGCCCAGCCGTAACCCAAAACCGTTTACTCCAATGCGGGTGATACCACACCTGAAAACTCACACACATTTTGAAAGGGGAGGTGTTGGGATAGCCAAGTCTAACGAACAATTTGACCTTTTGTAATATGCCACCGAGATTTTATTTTCTCTCTGTTGTGGCCATATGAGCCGCAGCATTCTTTTTTTCATTGGCTCATCCGTGGTATAGCCTATCTTAATCCGGTGTCCTTTGCCTTCTCCTTTGAGTTTTTCACGCTCCAGTACTTGGATTATCATACGTGATAGCATAAGTTTGATCATCCCTTAAAACCACCCAGCTAACTCACAATCGCAACAGGTGATCACGATAACCCCATATAGAAGGCAGACCCCAACAGTAACAACTAAACACCTTATTTCTCTCACACCCTTCTGCCAAGTCACACGTCATCCATCCAGCTGTTTAGGCCATTCTCCGGGGACGGATTTCAAAATATGCCCGTGTCAGCGGTCTTCGTGCATGGTTAACAATTGCCCGAGCCAACGCGTTTGATGGTGTTGGATGTTTCGCGTGGCTTAACTACCTGATGCACAATTAACTATCCGTTTTATGATTACCCCGTTACGAGTTCTTTGGCGCCGTTTGGCATCAACAACGCTTCTAAGATTTCGGTGTTAAAAATCTTGAATACGCCCCATGTCATTGGTCCATAGCGGCCATATATCACTACCATACGACAATAGAGGCCGCACTTTGGCTTGGCACATGTGACCCTTGAGATCCAGAGGTATATTTTTTGACGCCACTGGTGCGGCAAACGAAAAAATGTGATTCAGGACTATGAGTTTCGCGCACTGCATTCAACAAGCACACTTCCACTGGGGGTATGTAAAATGCTCCACAAACTTCTTTGCTTCGCCTTGAACGACGATGGTGATGTCCACTCCTTGTGGGGAAGTTGGTGAAAAGTCCACCACACGTACGCCGAAAAGAATGAACATTTTGTAAACGGATCATGTTCAAAAGCTTTCGGACCGTCTCTTGTTCAGAGGTGTGACAGGAAACACTACTCTGCCGACGGAAAAACTCGAAATAGCCCAGTGGCTAATGCGTGAACTTACCGGTCGGAAGGTCCGTGGTTTGAACCCTGCCGCTGCATTTCGACTGATCCTGTCAAGACTTAGGCAATCTGGTAGTATCGCAGCCCTCGTGGTTCCTTCGGATAGGGGAGACAAACGAATGCCCCTGTGGTTACTGCACTCACCACGAGTGCCCTTTTTCAAGATGGGCACCAATACTGACCCACCCCAGTTAACCCGTCGCAAAGAGACTGGACCTTGCGGTGGAGCGACTGTATGTGTACCCCCTAGATCCATTGAGCTATACTTGAGGGTGTCCGCGCGACATTCGCAGAGTATCCCATACAAGCTCGGCCAATGGTTAGAGGGCTGATAAGGACAGTTTCCTCCAGGTTGGTCGTTGGAACATATGTGGCGACATGCTCCGTAAAAATGGTAACATGTATACATTTTCCGCCAAGCATCGCTGACTTGCGGTCAGGATTTTGAGCCAAAGGCTTTGGTTGAGGACACAAATCGTCCTCCTTTCTAGGTGTGGACACGTGTGGCCCACGTACAACCATGAATTTTACACACATATAAACTCATGCCACACCGGTCTTCGCGTGGCGCCATCAGCTGGGTGGCAGTACTCACTGCGTTCAGCAGGGCTGGTAAGCGAAAAGATGCTACTACTGACGCCTCTCTTCCTCCTATTTCACATACTTTTTCTTCCATACCTCTCCATTCTATTAATACCACTCTCCTTGCGGGCCCAGCACTTACTACTAATGAATACTTTTATTCTGCATGGGTATTCCTGGCAAAATCTCCGCTTCATCCGGTGCCAACATGCTCGGGCACCTCGAAATAAATTTTCATTCCTCGACGCCTAGTCTGTCCGGCCGCCTTCGCTGTCCGCGCCCTGAAGCAAAGAGGAAAACAAACTGCTCTTGCTCTCAAACCGGACTCGCTTAACATCGATGTGTACTACGTACCAAGGACTAGTATTCATGGCACAAGCACAATGGTCGAGCTGACCACCCCATCACTCTCCAGTAGCTTCCTGCTGTGCACCTCTGGTGATCCATAGGCTGCTGCGGCGGGATGTGCAGGGGTTGTTGTCGTCCTAAGTCACCAGGCGGAAGGGTCCTTGCGTGATTATATAACCGCTGATAGTTACCTGCGTTCGTTCATCTGGTAACTTCTGAAATTTCACAAGTTGGAAGTTGTGTCTGCTTGCGCCCTAACTGACTGTGGTACCGACAGTTTTTACGACGCACTGAATGCCCTGTAGTGGTGCGCTAAAAGCTCAGATATCGTGGTGGTTGCCGGAGACAAGCATGAATAGGCGGGCAGGCTTAGCGTATCTGAGACTCCACCAGGTGTTTGAAATGGATTAGACTGGCGTAATAACGGTATTTTCTCCAGCTCGGTTATCCGTCTGAACCTCCCAAACTATCATTCGCGTCAAAAACAGCCACCAAAGGTCATATTACAGCGTCAAAACTAGGTCAAAAACACTTTCCCAGTGCGCAATATATAGTGCATGCAACGACAACATTCTGGAAGACACTCACTGGGAGCACACCCAAATTAAGGGTTTTCGAAGTTGTGACTTTTACGGGAAGCTAAGCAAGTCTATTAGCACCTTTCGGTGATGTTGCCGATAGCATTTTGTTTCAGTGAGCAAAATTTCAAGGTCACGGATTCGCATTCTGTTACCGGTTTACGAAATCACACTTTAGCGTATTGTGGCATGCTGCAGTGTTCTTTACAAAGAGCGCCCACTGAAAATTCCGGCCAGAAAAATAGTAGAATAACGTTTACATGCGTGACTAATTACACACGTAACTAATTAGATGAATTTGTTCAGTAAACTTTGACACAACATTTTTTTCGGGAAGCCCGCCCTGCGTCCAGTATAGTGTTGAAAGAGAATTTGATGTATTGTGCAGCATTGATGATAGTATACACCTCTGGGAATTATCTCCATTCTCTGATGGACACAACTGGTCAGCGGATAGTGTGGCGTTTTGAAATAACTGCATGTTAAATAACAACACAACCATATCTCTCCTATTGGAAATAATCGCGCATTTTAGTCAGTATGGGTCATCAAGCCCAAATACACTGGCGGAAAATGAGGCTAACTATTGTGGATCATCGTGATAACAGCACGCGCTGGCGCCCAACTTTGATACTTATCGTAGCTGGTAGGCCCGTGTGGCATTGATTATGAAGCCTCACCATGCGCAGTGACCCGATCCAATGGCCAACGACGGCCAGTCATATTCACAACTGTACATGTTGTCGCTTTTCTTAGCTATTTATAGCAAACACTAGGCCAGTGTCTATGCGGTCCGATAAAAATGAGGCCTCAACTATGCGTGATATCTTAATTCAAAGGCCAGCGACGGCCCGTTATACTCCTGCCTGTGCGCGTCGTCGCTTATCTTCGCTACTACTGATAAGCACGATGCCAGGATGTATACGGGCCGATAAAAATGAGGCCTCAACCATGCGTGATATCCCTGTCTAACGGCCAACGATGGCCCATCATACCCATAACTGTACTCGATGTCGCCTACCTTGGGTACTTACCGTAGCTGCTAGGGCCATTCTCACGCTCGCAGCTGACTATGAGGCCTCAACCATAAACAATAGACTAATTCAACGACGAACGACGGTCCTTCATATCCATACATGTCATCCGTCTGCCAAGTCCATGCCTGAAAAATGCACAGCTACCCTTGGCAGTCATATTTTTATCTCTTGGTTGCATGTGTAGTCAATCCACTCCTCAGTTTCAGGAAGCCGCTTTTATAATAATGATAATAATGTTTATTCCCAACTTGTGGGTGGCATGCCGTCAGGCGTGATCATCAGGTTACAGTCAGAATAAAGGCATGACTGGCAAGGATTGTGGGCACAGGGATTTTCGGAAAAGGGACAACGTCATAGGCGGGGGCATTATCCGATGTAGACGTAGTCATCACTAAACCGGCACGGGCAGGGAGGCACAGGTACCATGCTTTTTTTTGGAGAGAACATCGAGCAAGGTCAGGTCGGTAGGATTTGAAGGTGGCGGGCCAAAAACAAAGCGAGGGAGGGCAAAACAAGAGGCTTCCTGTTTGACGTATGACAAGAAGAGTGTAAATGGTTGAAAATGAGGAATCAGAACATCAGATCTGGTGAAGCAGTATAGTTGGTGTCATCCAGCCGGTCAAGTTGAACTAAAACCTAAAACCACCGCTGAGGCCTCCTGACCTTGGACTGTTGAGCTCATGGCCAGGGTTACAAAAAGCGTAAGTGGGGATGATGACGTGGAGGGAGTAGCAAAACGCATAGACGGCAACATGAACCTCAGGATCATGGTGTACAGTGAAACTGTAGAGACTCACTGGTGTCGCTGTTGTGGAGCCGGGCATAATAGTTCCTTGGAAGAGTGAGATGGTGCCAACACACGTGCCAGAACGCGAGCGAAATGGTTAAATTCGAACCACAGGTTCAGCAGTTTGGAATGAACAGATCATGCAGGCAGCTGGGACCAGGTGGGGAGCTTATTCGTATTTGCAGTTAATAGAACGAGTGGGTGGGAGGGTACAGTCGAGAATTGGAAGGGAATAGTTGCGGGTATGCTATCAAACTGGGTATGTCAGTGCCGTGCCATCATTGGCCTGACATACTTCAGTTTTCGGACAGCCCCGTAACGGACGTCAGGGTTTCTGAAAGGAAAAATGTATAATCAATCACGACTCGTAAACATAACACATAATTAAACGAGGCTGTGGCGACTAACTCACAAGGTGCTTAATAAACCCCGTCACCCACAACTCCCGATCGGTGTCCACGATGAAGCTGGAGTCTTACTGTTATAAGGGTAAACTCACTAGTTGCTTAATTGGTCTCAGTGGCGATAACCAGGTGGCAGGATTCGGCAACCATATGCAGCAAAGTTAAAACCTAATAGGGGGTTATAATATTCAAGTGGTGTAGACTTGAGCGCTATGATATAAGGACCGCGTGCGTCCGCAAACGTGCACCGATGGATGCGGCCATAGAGAAGACCTAGTGAGCGGGCAGGTACTTGGCGTCAAATCTGCTCACTTAGAGCACACCACTTTTGCTTCCCGATACTAATTCCATGTAGCTTAACGGAATCGACTTGTGGCCATCCCATACTCAACCATAGTAGCAGTCCCACCAACTGTGGCTCCTTTCCGAGAAACCGATCCGCTAACGTGCTTGCGTTTGTAATTTTCAGTGTCTGGTTATATATAAATAGGCTTCCACATCTCAGACACATGTTGGAAGCTGCTCGCTATTTCAGGCCATTCTGAGGCTCAATCCCGTGTCTGTCGTGTGGGATTGGGCCTCATCCAACTCATCGTACATGCCGAAGTATCGCAACTCATCTTCACTTCCAAAATCATGTCTACAATATCCGAATAGCTGAGCTATTAAGACAGTCACGCCTGGTGCGACCCAAATGTCTCAGATGAAGATGATCCAGCTGGGGACTGCAGGGTTTACTATACCATACCCACATACCTTTTACCTGATTGGCCTTTTCGGCCTAACCAATGCACCCTCCGGTGCTGGCACATTCTTCAATCGAAGTCTCCGTTGCACAACCGAAAAACCGCCAACAGACCAAGGGTTGGTCACCTCTCTGACAGCTTTGGCCACCTTTGCCACTCAAAATTGGGCACGGAAACCAGTACTCTCATCGGCAAACGTTGATCTGACATACGAAATAATAATAATAATGTTTATTCCCAACTTGTGGGTGGCATGCCGTCAGGCGTGACCATAAGGTAACAGTCCAAGTAAGCGCATGACTGGCAGGGATTTTAGGCACAGGGGGTTTTGGGAAAAAGGACAGCGTCATAGGCGGGGGCATTATACGATGTAGACGTTGTCATCACTAAACCGGCACGGGCAGGGAGGCACAGTTTCTATGCTTTTTTTGAGAGAACATCGAGCAAAGTCAGATCGGTAGGATTTGAAGGTGGTGGGCAAAAACAAACAAGGGAGGGCAAAACAAGAAGCATCATGCCTGACACATGACGAGAAAAGTGTAAACTGCAGAAAATGACGAATAAGGACATCAGATCTG
>SJOL01008723.1:906067-942981 GCA_004794785.1 Opisthorchis felineus
GCCTGATATACTTCGGTTTTCGGACAGCCCCGTAACGGACGCCACTTTTAAGGTCATTGGGCTGGGATGTGCAATTCTCTGAGCTGTGGGAGTTGTCAGGCCGGCCAAAGAAAACGAAAGTAGAACGAAGCTCATATACAATCGCAGGTTTTACTCCGGTCCGTTTGGGGATCCCTGTGGGTGTAGATTCATGGGCCAGGTGGAGTGGATAACAGCCAACCAGGTCGTCCATACCTGATATTGCCGAAGTCCAAGGCTTGGGAAGACGGGGAATGGGATGAGATTCGCAAAGCATGGTGAGTTTAAGGAGACATCAGGTGGGGTAATGTTCATAAATATATATATACAAAGAGAAATACTTGACATCTACTGCTATTAGGGTGGTGACAGTGAGTGATTATATGAGATAGGATAGGAAGGGATCTGCACTTAGCCGACTAGTAGCCAAGCAAGGGTTGAGTTTGCTAACATGATAGTAAGATACAAGAGATCTAGTGCGAACTGTGTTAAGCACTCAGTGAAATAGTGTGGTGGGGAAATCAGAAGTATGAGGAATGACGAGGGTCAACTTCCTTGAGGTTGGGATAGTTTATCTGGTATTTGTTACTTGAGTTGGGCAGTAGGATAACCAAGGAGAGAAAGTAAGTGTAAGAGAAATAGTCACCAGTCCCCGAAGCACTGCTATCAGCTTCAAGTTAACAAGTGGTGCATGGCGAATAAGTAGTCAATGGGCACTCGCCTTGCACGCTGGCAGCAGAGGATTATGAACCTCCGTTTACATATATTTCTCATTGTATATGTTCGCTACTGGGAGAAGCAAGTGGGTGCGTGTGTTTTGTGTGGTCGACTAAGTGGGCTTTGGTGCGGTACATCCCCAATTATGACGAAGTCGGCTACAGCTCCGTACGTCGATGTAAACTTTGGGCATCACAGGGTCTTCGTGCTATCCCATCTGTGTGTTTGTTTTACGAATTTCTTTCTTCTTTTTTAAACACGAAAGCCTAACCAACTCAGCTTCTGGCGCTGGACACATTCTTTGTTAGAAATACCCATCTCACTACCAAAAACTTACTTCTTGTTTGCTCCTTTACGGATTCGCCGACACCGACCCACACGAGCTATGGTTCTGAGACAACAGATGAGGACGTCTTAGTTCCGATGCTGGAACAAGCCAAGCCTCACGGCCATTATTATTATTAAATAAAACAGCCCGCACTGCAGCCTGATGCACTCGTCCCTTGAGATTCAGGGATACACCACTTTGACGCCATAGGTGTCTCAAATTACAGATTCCTACTCATATCAGTACATATGTTTGATATCCCTAAGCACACCACCGCTGTGCGTGCTTATACCGGTTTCCTAAACAATCTCTCGTACTATAATAGCATATAATAAACTCAACACATGCTTGCTCGCCAGTCTACTAAATACAAATCTACCCCTATCCTGTCACACTTAATCGCTTGTTGTCACCGCCCTAATCGTGGTACAGGTTACGTTTTTTTCTATATTAATGCACTTTATCCTGTCGGATGTCTCCTCAAACTCACCGGGCTGTTATCTACTCCACCTGGCCTGTGATTAATATCCACAGCGATCCCCAATCAGGCCAACAAAATACCTGGGATCTTACATAGGCTCTGTTCTACCCCTGTGGATTCCTTTGGCCAACTCAAAAACCATGCTGCTCACAGAGTTGTACATCCCAGCCCAATCACCTCAAACATGACGTCCGTTATGGGGGTATCTAAAAACCGAAGTATGTTAGTGCAATGATGGCATGGCACTGCCACACCCAGTTTCATAGCACAGCCGCAACTATTCTCTCCCTACTGTTGACTGTACCCTCTCACCCACTCGTTCCGTTACCAGCAAATACGAACAAACTCCTGCTTAATTCTGACTTTGACATTATGATCCTACCTGACGGTATGCCACACACCAGTTGGGAAAAAAGTTATTGTTATGACCTTACACTTTGTGGATACAAAGTGCACACCGAAGGACTTTGGTCGGTTCATCCAAAAAACACCTGCGCCTTTTTCTCCTCTTCGAAGAGGAGAACGATGTCTGCATATTTCAGATAGACAAGGTTTTTGCCAGATATTTGAAACCCGGGTTGCAGAATGCATTACAACGTTGATCTCGTTATCTAGTCTATCGCAAAATTAAATGGGAATGGAGAGTACGGGCAACCCTGACAGACCCCGCTTGTTACGAAAGCTTTTGGAGAGCTCTCCATATTTTCCCGTATCATTTCCATCCTTTCGGCACCTCCTGTCCACAACGATGCGAAAGACTGCACGGTTGACAACTCGCATTTCAACTGGATGCCTTCTTTACGGAGTTATTCCTACTGTACGCTGAACCTCATACTCCGCCTTCTGCAATGGAGGAGGGAGAAAAGTAAAATGGGAGCAACGTTTGTCGGACACCTGTGCTTCCGGCCTGAGCATTCCCTGGTTGTAGTATATAACCCGGCCAATCCTCCAATGAATCAGAAAATACACTTATAGCAAAGCAAAAGATGCCAACAGAGACTCAACAAATACACGCGGTATGACGCTTCAGAGGGAACTCGTTTCGCAATGCTCCACGCCTTTATTTGGAATGTAATTGCGCTATTCTGAGGTCACCTCATCGGACAAACACGTAACACCACCAGATACTAGCGTTGTTCTCTGATCTCATGTCCCTGCAAGCTCCGGGCTAACATAGTTGTCGATGCAAACCCCTCACAATCACATATGCTCGCACCCGCATACCTATTGGCTGCAACTGAATATCGATTACCGCCTTTGAAATCGGGCAGTGTGTTGTCACTGCAGTGGTTAGGAATTGTGACCACTTTTGGCTGCCTGTTATTTCGGGCCGCAGTCTAATTCACATCACAGTTCTTTCTAGCAGACTTTTTTTGACACCTTTTCCTATTTTGAGTCCCCAATGTAGACACGGCTGTCTTATTTCCTCGTTTGAATGGCAGCAATGAACCACCGTGCTCCCTCGACGGACCGAAGAATATCCTTGATCTGTACCGGCCTTAATTTGTCACAATTCCTTGACAAACCCTGACTACGATGAAAACCCCAAACAGCCCACCCAAGCTCTTCATGTACGGGGCTGTCCACAAACCCAAGTACGACGTCGCGTTGACGGTACCGCGACTGCCACACCCAGTCTCATGGCTTGCCCGTAGTTCACCATATCCCCAATATTTTCTGGACGAACGCGGTACGTGCGCACACAAGACCATCCCGATTCGTTTAACTTGTGCCAGGACTCAAAAGCACTGGCCACCCTATTATGCTGTCTGCTTGTTCTGCCAATAGACCCACTAATTTATCCAGCGGCACTTTCAAGGGTTCAATACACCCTTTGAGTTTAAACCTTGTCGTGCGCTCAATATGGCGTGTGCTGTGACGAAATTCTTGGCTTTGTTTGGCGGCACGCCTGCCGCAACGACAAAAGACTTTTTCCTACACAGCTCGCGAATGGCTGCTCCATTTTGTGTTTGCACGGACTTAGAGGGCTTAACTGCTGTTCATGTAGTCTTGAGGTTATTTCCAAATCCAATAAGAAGGAAAGCACGTGAAGAAACCAGCTTTCCGACAAAATTTCTCACCGTCTTTACAGGCACAATACGTGGAGCCAATAGCAGCCATTAAAATGCGCATTCCACGCACACAGTAAACCTCAAGTACGTTTAAACAGCTTTCAACAAAATTGAGGCCCCTCGTGGGGATTTTAGGGGTTCGAATAAATACCAGTAAGTACTAAAACTTTATGTTAAAGATTCCTTCTCCCAAACTACGGTTTCATATAAATTTGGAGTGTGCGCCTAAGGGTCGGCATTCTGGAGTTTCTGATGCATTCTGGATGCGCCATCGCTAACCGGCATTCGGAGAATACTGGGTCATGAGTGGTTGTTGGGCTCAGGCTTTCGACCAATCACGGACCTGCTTGATGCCCGACCGGCAAATGGCCCGCAATTTTGGCCAGTGTTGCACGGAGTAGGCTTCTCAGCCGCAGCAACTGTGGTATACGGTGCCTTCCAGTTTGATTGACTTATATGTAAGTATCAGTGATGTAAAACTTGCTTACTGGGCTTCGGCCGCGTAAGGTTCGGAAAAGTAGCCTGGCAACTGGGAGGCTGGCAGACCCGGATGTTCGACGAATATACCGGAGTCATCTTCTAGGGTCTCTTCCAGCTGCAGCGCTGGGAGTTTTGCCCGTCGTACTGCACTACCAGGCGCACCCAAGCACTGGATATGAGACCGAACAGTGGCACTGCTTAAATCTCAGAGAAATATCTACGCCGGTCCCGAACAAAGCTTGACGCAACGAATTATCAGACGTCAAGTCAAAGTGAGCATGCGGGCCGGCATTGCATCTGGGGAACACGGAAACCGAGAAAATGGTAGTGGCCCGGAAATCCGGAAATGCCCGAAGATTAGTCCACTTGATCCGTGCGACCAGTCCCCAGAAAACGTCTGTGAGCGAAACTGTCAAGGATCGAAATAGAGTGAGCGTCTTGAGTAAAGAAGAACGCCTCAACCGTTGGGCCGAATACTTCGAACAACAGTTATCGTGACCACAAGCTGCCACTTATCTGGACCCCACAGTTGACATGGATCCCTGGACGGTGGACGTGGGACCTCTTACAGCCTCATGCCAGGTCGGGTCAATGTGTAGAGGTCTGACAAACGCAGTCTGATGGTGTTCCAGTTTTGGAATTGGAACACGGGTGCCGACACTTTCCTTAAAAATGCGCACTGCTCAGACAGTCTTACACCAACCACCGCGGCTCTACGGTAAGGCTTTTGAGCCAAGGGCAACTGCAGGCCTGTTAGCCGCATTAGCGCACCGTGTGGATTTCAAGTCCTGGGCTTCAAATGCCAGTGCCCCCAAATGGATGTAGACGTTGCAAAGCAGTGGTCACTGGACTGGCACCTTCCCCTGAATGACGAAAAGTGCGTCCATATGTCATTCAGAAGAGACTCAACGAACGCGTTTGTCGTGCCCCACTTGCTGCATACAGCAGGGCGGGTAAGCAAAAACATGCTGCTGATGACGCCTCCCTTCTTACACTTTCACATTTTCCATCTTTCACCCTCCCCCACAACAATTTGGATATTTTCTCTGCAGGTTCCAACTCTGGGACTAAATGATTTGCTCGGCCTGCATCACACTCAGCTGCAGATCCTTCCTCACATTCTGGACCTCCGAGTTCAGTCAAAACACTAAACACTTCGAAGTCTGTTTTCAAACCACGAAAGCCTCTCTACCTGGCCACCCTTAATGTTCGCACACTGAAGCAAGCAGGCCAACAGGTGGCCCTGGCTCGTAAACTGGATTCCCCCTGCACTGATGTATGTTGTCTGTCAGAAACAAGGATGCAGGACGCAAGTACTGTGATCGAACTGACTGCCCCTTCGCTCTCTTCCAGGTTCCGGCTGCGCACCTCTGGTGATGCAGAGGCCGCTGCAGCTGGGTATGCTAGAGTGGATATTGTATTGAGCGACCGAGCGGAAGCGTCTCTGCTTGATTGGATACCCGTTAATAGTCGCCTCTGTGCGGTTCATTTGGCAACATCTGTGAGAGAGTTTAGAGGAAGTGAGGTCCATCGCACCCTGTTTATTGTGTCTGCTTACGCCCCAACTGACTGTAGCTCTGAGTCTGCCAAAGACAGTTTCTATGACGCTCTAGGTGCCCTTCTACAGCAGGTTAAAAGCTCAGATATCGTTTTGGTTGCTGGTGACATGAACGCCCAGGTAGGTAGACTAAGCGCTGCTGAGGCCCGATTGGGTGGTCGTCTTGGATTGGACACGAGACGCACGGACAACGGGGATCGCTTACTCCAAATGTGTGCCGATCACAGACTGTTTCTTTGCAGTACGAATTTCCGGAACGGCGGAAATCGCTTGACAACGTGGTGCCCACCAACAAACCAGCCCCGAATCCAAATAGACCACATCGCCGTCAGTCATCGGTGGCGAGGGTCGATCACCGCCTGCCGCTCCTTCTGGAACACCAGCGTGGACTCCGACCATGCACTTGTACGCTGCTGCTTTTCATTGCGCTTTTCAGGTGTACGCAAAACGCACACATCTCGCTTAGCCATTGAGAAGCTAGTGGACCCAGAAGTCAAACGAAATTATCAGAACCAGCTCCTCGAACGCCTGCCGGACGGTACGATGTCGGATATAAACGGCCACTGGGAAAAGATATCTAAAGCGCTATTCAAAGCCGGAAAGTCTGTTTGCGGTACAATCCAGCCAACCTCATCCAAACATTGGATCTCTGATAAGACTGTGTCCTTGCTGGAGACCCGGCGACAGATCCCTCCTGGCCGCAAGCACAACTCCACCAGACGCATCATCCGACGCCAGGTGAAACTGAGTATCCGTGCAGACCGAGAAGCTTGGTGGACCCGAAAGGCCGAAGAAATGGAAGAGGCAAAGAATGCTGGTAATGTCCGCAAGCTGTTCCACTTGATTCGTTCGACTGGTCCTCGGAAACCTCTTGTCAGCGAAACAATCAGGGACCAAAATGGCTCCCTGATATGCAGCAAAGCAGAACGTTTGGATCGCTGGGCACAGTACTTCGAGCAGCAATTCAGTTGGCCACCTGCTACCTCCAATCTAGAATCCTGGCCTTCAACAGAAAGGTGGACCGTGAATCTGGAGCCGCCTTCAGCCTCGGAAGTGTCCGAGTGTATTTCTCTACTCAAGCGTCATCGTGCTGCTGGTCCTGACGACCTTCCACCTGCTCTTTTCAAGGATGGCGGTGGACTTCTCAGCCAGTGCCTGTCTAGCCTATTTGGGTCTATCTGAGAGAAAGAGACCGTCCCAGACAACTGGGGTGAATCGATAGTAGTGCCCATTTTCAAAAAGGGTACTCGCAGTGAATGTAGCAACCACAGAGGTGTTAGTTTGACTCCTGTTGTGACAAGACTTCTGGCGTCACTGATTCTTCGTCGTCTTACGGTGGCACGCGAAACCTTGACTCGTGAGAATCAAGCGGGATTTCGACCGGGTAGAGGCTGCGTTGACCACATCTTCACACTCCGTCAGGTGTTAGAGCAACGCCATATGTACAGACGACCCACAATCTTGGTATTCCTCGACTTCAAGGGTGCGTTCGATTCTGTCGATCGGTCAGTGCTGCTAACTACACTTGCTCAACAGGGTATGCCCCAGAAGTTTGTAAACATAATCCGATCCCTATATTCACATACTTCTGGGCGGGTGAGAGTGTATGGTGAGCTCTCGAAAAGCTTCCCTACAAAAAGTGGTGTCCGACAAGGATGTCCACTCTCTCCATTCCTATTCAACTTCATCATTGATGAAATAATGAGGCGAACGCTGGATGGTCTTCAAAACCCCGGTGTTCAAATTGTTGCTGGTGAGAGCCTTGTCGATCTGGAGTACGCAGATGACATTGCCCTCATCTTTGAAGACCAAAACGAAGCACAAGCCCTGTTGAATAGACTGACCACCATCATACCATCTTTTGGCATGCGCCTTGCACCTTCAAAGTGCAAAGTCATGCTTCAGAACGTGCAGTCTTCGAACATACCCCTTACAATTCAAGGAGAATCACTGGAGGTTGTGGAAAATTTTACATACCTCGGTAGTTGTATTAGCTCTGACGGAAGTGTGTCTGATGAAGTCAGTGCAAGAATCTCAAAGGCTCGAATCACGTTTGCTAATTTGCGTCACTTGTGGCGTCAAAAAGGCATCTCACTAGATCTTAAGGGTCGTGTGTATCAGGCTACAGTAAGGGCTGTGTTGTTGTATGGGTGCGAGACATGGCCTCTGCGGACAGATGATGTGAGGCGTCTTCAGGTTTTCGACCACCGATGCCTCAGAAGCGTGGCTGGTTTTGGATGGCGTCAGCGTGTTAGTAACGAGGTGATTAGAAAACGGGTATTTGGTTGTGCTGCAGGTACTTCAATCGGGGAAAACATCCAGCACCACCGACTACGATGGCTCGGTCATGTGCTACGCATGCCGAAACACCGTCTACCGAGACGAGTGTTGTTCTCCGTGCCTCCTTCAGGATGGCGCAAACCGCGAGGTGGACAACGTATGACTTGGCAGAAGGGCGTGAAAGAGATCACGAAGAGTTTGGGTGCTGTTGGTGTTGCACGCCTTCCAGGATGGGGCCCCCGTGACCCCGCCTGTGCTTGGCTGGAGACGTTGCAAGAAATGGCGGCTAATCGACGTCAGTGGCGTTCATGTTGTTAGTTTCTCTCCAGGTTGTCTGATTGAGCGCTTGGAGAACGCCTCGGAACGCTTTACATAGGCCAGCACTAGGTCCCCTCCCTCACCCACTCTTTTTCTCTTCTTATCACTCTAGGGCTTTAAATATAATTAGACGAACCTTATGGTTGTGCGGCAGTGAAGCATCAGTGTCAACACTGATGTTGCTGTCTTTGATTGATTGATTTGATTGACTTGACTTCCAGACACTATTTGGCCCATATCAGATCACTTTTTGAATGCGTCAACCAGGTTGTCTATTCATGACGCAAGAAGGCCCTTACCCTCTTTGAGCGTGTCCAACGAGGTACTACGAAAATGGTTGCCGGCCTTAAATCCGTTGGTTATGAAACGCATCTCGCGGTGCTTGGCCTATTTTCTCTGGAGTATCGTTGCCTCCCAGGCGAACTAATATTTACTTACGCCCTGTTTGAAGAAGGTTTGGCCGACAGGTTTTTCACCCTTGACTTAACTAACACACTGCGGATGCATAGTAAGAAGATTTTAAAGCGCAAACCCTTATTAGGCAACAGTTTTTCTCATTTCGGGTAGTTGGTGTTTGGAATAACCTTCCTCCGATGGTTGTTCGCGCTGCACCTAATGACAAGTGCAATGCACTTTTAGACGCCTTTTTATTTGAGTCCTCGCGCTGGCAGTATTACTGCCGTGAGCTGATAACTTATAGAGCAGTGCCACACCATTTTTTCGCTTGTGCCTTTCAGGAAAACAGGAGCCGCTGAACGACAAGAACAAACCCGATCCGGGAAGTTTGAGCGAGAGTCTCGGTCCTGTGAATCAATTCACGAATCGTGAAAAACAACTGTGTCACCCGGAGAGCTCTGTTTTGGGGGTTAAAAGCCCAGATATCGTCGTAGTTGCCCGGGTTGGGGGTTAACTACACACGTTTTACAGCTGATAAATTGAATTGATTGAATTGAGTTGGACAGACTTAACGCGTCTGAGATTTAGTACGTTGGTCGGCTTGGGTTGAACGGACGGCGGTGAGCGACTATTTCAGTTGTGTGCCAAATATTTCTGTGGCGTATTACCGAGATCGCTGGACTTCATGTGACCTTCCGACAGCGTGCCGGCGATGTACCGAAATCGTCCTTACCACCAGCACTCACTGATAGCGTAGCTCAGTAACTGACTGTCGTTCCTTTTAAAGAGGTGCATAAACTCCTATCACCCATTTGTCCGAAATCGATTCTGAACTGAACTGTTTTTACTCGCCCCTGTCTTCGCATTTCGGAGCCACGCTAAGAGCGAACAACTCACTCAGTTACCAGGAGGCTGGCGGTTCGAATTCAAACTAATTTATCAGGACCATATGGACTCCCTTCCAGCTGCTTCACCGTCGGATGTCAGCTTAGTGGAACGAGATCGCTGTATACTTGCGTAATGTAGGGAGTTTCCGGTGCGACGCGGTACCGTAAGCTTTAGGCAAGGACTGGATATCAGAATGTTTGGGCCCCACAGAAATGTTCATGCTAAGCCAGGACACAATTAACTCCGGCGGATCACCAGACGTCAAGTGATAGTCAGCGTGCGCGTGACCGTGAGGCCCGGTTTACATGGGGCGCTAGGAAAATGGAGGGGGTGTTGAGCCGTGTGGCGGCCTTTATTAAGGAATGGCGCCTCGACCGCTAAACTGAGCACTTGGAACGACAGCTCTCGTGGCCATCTGCTGCCACTCAGTTGGACCATGAAACTCCTTTAGAGCCTTGGTCGATGAACATAGAATCCTAAACGGCCTCGGCGGTGCGTGGCTGCAAATGTCCCTTCCGAGTTTCGGGTCCACATTACCTCTCAATTGACTGCAACGAAGCACCAGTGCCCTTAGCCGGTATTGTCAATGATGCTGATGATGACCGCCCGCACTGTCCAAAGATACGTATGAGATACTCAGTCGGCACTTGTCTTATCTACCTGCCTACAGTTGGGATAAGGAGAATACCCTAGACAACTGGGAACGGTCGATAACTGTGCTGTTTGTAACAAGGGAGCCCTAAGTGAATTCGGTAGTCATAGCGATTAGTTTGACTCCAGTCGGAACAATACTTTTAGCGTCACTTGTGCTTTGTTGCCTTATTATGGCTCATGAAGCATTGAAAAAGCAAGCAAGCCTGATTTCCCCCCGGTAGACTGTTGTGACTTGCTGAACGGTCGTGCAACTCTGTATAGGTCCTTGGCTTCCTGCTCCGCCCACTACAGTATACCGAAAGGCACGGTAGCTTAAGACAACCCTTTATGGAGACAAAGTAAGATTATTACAACGGTATTTATAGGCTAATCACAGAATGTCCCACAAGGTCATGCTGGAATCTCCGTGAGGTGGCGAGAAACGTCGAGCTGAAGATGCTCGATCCAGATTGGCTGGCATTCTGACCAATCAGGGTATGCCTTCGTTTGGTCCGTAGCCTGCACGTGACATATCCGTCCAAAATGACGTTATGTTCGATTATTAGGGACGGCTGGCCTCCGGACATTGGCCGACCACGTTTTCGCACTTAGTCATGTTCTGGGACCACGCCACGCAACAGACCCACAATTAGGGTATTCTTAGATTTCCAGGGCGCATTTAACTCTGTTGATCTGTTTGTCCACCTTTGCCAAGGTGCTCCGGAGGATTTTCAGTATATTCTGTTCTTTGCGTTCTCATACTCGCGGGCGTGTGATAATATATGCGGAGCTGTCCAAAATGTGTTCGGCAAGGATGCCCACTCTCACCAGTGCTATTGCATTTCGTGATCGAAGAGGTTATGAGGCGAATGGTAGGCCTTCAAAACCCCTTTGTTCAAATAGCTACTGGATAGAACTTTGTCGCTCTGGACTATGCGGACGACATTCTCTTCAAAGAGGACAAGAAAGCACATGTATATTAGGATGGACTAGCTGAAGTCGTTCTGTACTTTTGCTCGCGCTTGGCCCACAAAATGTTAGGTCATGTTCCTGGTCGTGCCGTCACTGAAAGCGGGATTCGTAATCCAAGGTAAGGCGTTTTAGGTATCTTATAAGTCGTATAAGCTCCGAATGTTGTGTTACCGTTGAGATCATTGCACGATTCTATAGCACTTGGCTGGCGTTCGGTAATTTGAACCATCTAGGGATGTGTATATCAGGCGACAGAACTGGCTGTTTTGTTGTACGTTTGCGGGACGTAACGTTTGCAAACAGATGAACTTAGACGTCTTGGGGTTTGCAATAACTACTTTCTCATTATCCCATATAGTCTGGTACCAACCGATCGGCAACCGGACAGTTAGAAAATGAGTGCTCGGCTATTAAACAGGGATTTCAATCGGGGGATATCCACCACGAAAAACCGCGGTGGTTTAATCATGTGTTGCGTATTCCGAACAATGGTTTATCGAAAAGTGTGTCCAATCCAAAATAGCGCAAGCGAAGGGGTGGTTAATTATTGACTTCTTGGATACTGATCAAAGCAACTACGAAAGTCTGGGTACTATCGGTGCGTTTCTTCCTGGTGGGTCTGTGTGATTTCCCCAGTAAATGGTTGGAGATGTGGAAAGATGTGGCTGCTGGTCGATGCCGGTGGCGTTACTGTTGTCAGTTTCTTTGCAGAATCCGGAATGTTTCAGAATGCTTGCAACACTATATCCCCTCCCCATCCACTTTTATCCTCTTCTTTACTCATGTTTATACTTCAGCGAAGCATTTGCGTTGAACATTGATGTGGTTTTAATGATGAGGATGATGACTTTCATCAGTAACTCGCATCTGAACTTGGCGTTAGATTAATCATCCATGCACACATAGCCTTAAAGAAGCCACGATGACTGGGGTCGCTAACTGCGCCGTCTCACGATAGTCAGGCTCATGCTACAACAGTCATGCTAACTGTTACACTCAATATCATATAGAACCGTAGACTGCCTCTGCTTATCGAGTTACCAGCAGTGAGCAAGACAAGAAGGATTTTCAGGCGTGGCTGACACATCGAGTCGGTAAAGTCATGACGGACGTGGCCCATGGTCATTTGGCTGGTTTCGTATCCTAGACCATACCAAACGAACTAAGATAAGAGCTGGATTGGGAGAACTTCATGCGGTTGTTTGTACACGAAATCCTTGAAATTCCTCCACGGGTCTTTTATTGCCGGTCGTCATATTGTGCTGTTTGTTAACGTCCAGATACGAAAGTAGTAGGTTGGCTGTGAGTTGCGCACGTAATCTTTTACCTACTGTTGGCAGCTCGAGAGGCAAAGGCAGCTCTAGGTCAACCTACCTGCTCTGTACTGCATCGACTCTGCCGGATAGCCGATGCCTTTAGCATGGGTCTATCGTGAGATGGCGCGTATTTCGAATAGGGCCAACTGGATGATTCGCGCTGTATTTAAAGCACCCCGTTACCAACGATGAAGCAAGCTTGGTGAGCGTTGGAACGGTCCAACGCTTGAGCATCCAGATCATGGTGACGTGACTATTTCCGGACTCCAGACTCCCATTGGCTCCTTGATCAGCTGATGCATTGTCCAGGCGTAATGTGTTCGGCCCAATGTCCATTCCCTGACGTGAGAGATTGAACGATGTTTGGTATGTGTAGGTTTTAGCGCTGCCCCGCCATGCATATGCCCGAGGGTGTGTTTCTGTTCTTGATAAAATAATAATAATCGTTCAGCTGTAGCACCCCTCCGGTGCCTAGCTGCCATGCCACCCGAAGGAAGCACGAGGGCTGGGATACTGTCAGGTTGCTTAAGCCTAGACAGGGGAAGTCGAGAGGCAGAGGTCGTGTTCGAACCACGGACCTTCCGGTCAGTAAATTCGTGCTCTAACTGATTTTGCTTTCGTTATATTGCAGTGTTTGATAACCCGACTTCTTGTATACCATGGTTCGTGGGGCTTACATTCAAGAATCAGTCGTTGTTCATTCCTTACTTTCTTCACGCCTGAACACAGTTTGCGATAGTTGTTTGCGTGTGTCAGGCGTACTGTGTTCCTGTGCAGCATGTGGTGTGATGCACTATTGCAACCGTCATTGTCAACGAACAATGTGGCCCATCCATAAAGCAGAATGTAAGCAATATGGAGCCGTTAAACATATACCAACTGCCCAAGTTCGTCTTCTTCTGCGGATGATTCTACTCAAAGCAAGCGAGACGTGTTATACCTATATTTGTGCTCATTCAGGATAGCAAATCTGGAGCTTTTTTCACCTCGCTGATGTCACGTAAGCTCGGGCCGTACATTGACTCACGTTTTTACAGATAGCGATGATTTCCGAAAGGATATGAGATTTTTAACCGAGTTCTCCACTGTCCTGCAAACCATATCTCAGTTTTTTTGCCAAAGACTTCCTGTTCCTGAGTCATCCATATTTGATTTGTACTGTCAGGTAAGGCGCAAAAGTCACAATCCCTAGTTGATTTCTTCCGGGAAGTTAAAGATAAATAGCTTCATGATCACCGATTCCAGCGGTGTCCCTATTGGCCCTGGAATATTTCGACGGTACGTTCGATTAACTTCACACCCATTAACGGTCACTTTTTTCCTTAAGTGCCTCCCGGTTCGATCATTCATGTCATCCTAACCTCGAATACATCTTTCAGGGCAAGAATCTCATCTGTTTGCCTGTACTTCCTATAAGCACTCCGGAAGAGGTATGTCTTTAGGATTATCCCATGTTCCGGTTTCTATGGTCTCCCAACTCTGTTAATTGTACTGCTGAGCAACATTGTTCTCGCTTGTTGTGCCATGTGTATTCACGCATGGCGATATGTAATCCTGTTTTCCTTTTTATAAAAATGCGATCTTTTTAAACCTTATGTAGACTAAAATTGCCAACATTTCAGCTTACAACAGCCTTACAGCAAAGGAAGCTTACTTCAAACAGTGATCGATATGGTAGCATTTTCCTAGTTTTCGGATCCCAGTACACGGGCATGAGTAACAAATCTAGAACGGACAAGTTCATATCAGTATCCGTGACCTGCGCAGCTAGACAGCTGAGTTATAAATGTCGGCCAATACTTGAGACTGATACACGTTTGACTGTCTACTCTTGTCTGACTCAGGCTCGGATCAACTACGTGGATCCGTTGGCAACCAGAGAACAAAGACGAAAGGAACTGCTCGGACGATACTTCTTCTACTGCGAGTGCCCTCTTTGTCAGGATTCCGAACGGGTAAGTTTCTCCCCGCTTTTTCGCCAACAATTTGCTTAACTAAGTCATGCATTATTCGTATTTTCTGCTCTGTACAGTGTGTCCCCGTGTCGAACCACCGATTTCAGATACATACGTTGTTGGGCGATGTTGCAGTACACCGTCATCTGTTTAAATATACTTCTATCAGCGCAGCTACACCATGCTAGATATATTTAGCAATTATCTGACCCCGGTTTGACAGCAGCGCAGGCCCACCGTGTACCCTTTGGATTCAACAGTTAGGTACTTACTATTTGCGTCCGCAGATAACCCTCCATAGTACTACTTACATTCCAAAGTGTTAATTCTACGACGTTGCTAGAAGTGACCTTTTCTGACTGTTACTGTACGACCAAAGCGAACAGTGGCTACCAACAGCTTCGGAAGCCCCTTATGAGTGGTGCGAAGGAACGATTTACCTTATGTATTTACTGTGGATTTCAACTGTTGTCATCACATGATTTAACATTTACGGTCTACCAGTCTGGAACGCTGAAGGATTTAGAAGTCTTCCCTCCTTTTCATCCTCGTTTTGTTCTCCAAAGTTTACATAGAGACATTAGGTTGTTTGGGCACACACCTCAGCACAAACTGCGTATGATATTGCCTGACCCCTCACAGGGTCTACCGGCGCAGTTCAGTGTGACAGGTTGATTCCGTTATTTTATCCATGCCGTTTGTTGTCTGAAAGAGCCTCGAACGATGGTCAACTATGAACACATCCATTCATTGAGTAGTGGGGGTACGATGAAATATTATTCAGTAGTCCCGCTGACGGCTTCATCCTTTAGCCGTGGAACGAGTGCTGCGTAAATTGTTAAGCAACTCTTCTGACAGAGAACTGATGGCTCCAGGCATAGCAGTCCACGCCTTGTGAAGCAACTTGATCACCTTTTTCAAACCGTCCGGACAAAGTTATCCGATGGGACTGCGTTGTCACTGAATACGCCTGCTCGAGAATCTGTTATTTTGGTGGATATTTCGTCCTGTAAGTGAAGCCAGTCTATGCTGAAAAGCCGAGAAGCATTGTACAACTGTTTCATCCTCATTGGGAGTCGTCAGCAGTGCGCATCTCGCGAAACTTCAGAGAGTCTCGCACCCGCGACATCCTGGCTATTAGTTTGAAAACTCAACCGTTCGGCCACGAACAGCTGATCACCAGTGTAACTAACTCGCACTGAGATCCACATCACGCGGTCACACGTGTTGACTGGCTCATCGAGCAACGACTTCTCAGGTGTTTCACTCATCGGGTGAATTTTACTCTTACATTGAGCTACCTATGGATTGTTAGTTGTTCTTAGTACGTGTCTGTCTCCATGGATGATGTCCCTTTGACCCACCCTGTGCCTGACTAGGAAAATGGTTGCTAACAGATGTTAGTGACGTCTGTGTTGTCATTTCCTCTCTAGATTGTCTGATAAATTGTTTGGAGGTGTAGGCACCACTGAGCACTTGAGGTTGGCTATCATCGGGTCTTTTTCCCATCGAATATTTTTTTCTCTCTTTAGGATTTTAACTAGGATCAAGTGAACTTTCTCTTTGCACGGAGGGTAACAGTCTGTGTATGTTACTGGTGTGGATCAAGATGATAATGAACGTCAGTGGGTACAGCCGCGCCCCTTGGTGCCAGCATAGGTGAAATCGCTCGCACCAAAATGCCTGGTCATGTGGACGAGTTAAGGATATTTTTTCATATTTGTGGCTGGAAGTGACCGAGACTAGCACAACAGCCAAATAAATGGATCCGCATTATTTGGAGGTCAAACAAGATACCACTGCGGTAACTTTTTAAGATCGCTGGAATACCACATCTTCAGAGGGGTCACTTATTAGCACATGTTTATGAGTGTTTGGTGCACTTATCTCTGCGTCCGTACCATTGTTACCGATGCTGTCCCCAGTTTTCCCTTACGCGAAAGGCTGGTTCGGAGCGCGAAACTGGGAACAACCGCGGTATGTTTTTAGGCCATTCGTGGACAACTTCTCGTGCGAAACTCTCTCGATAGGTCACGCCATTGCGTTGCGTACTCTAGCACTCTCAGTTTCGGCTTTCGTTTCACGATTCTGCTTTCGGGTTAGGGGATCCCAAAAGTTTCATGAGCCACCTGTACATTAGTAGCCATCCATCGGTAATCTATCGCAATCTGGTGAGTCGTGGTGGACTTGTCCCAGGAGTCGAATAAACCTGTGATCAGGAGCATCCACCTGACTTTGGTTAAAACAACAGTATTCAATTTATGATGCATTTTGTCACCCCGTAGTTAGCCTTCGAGGCTACACCGCGAGTGCGGCGCATTCATATTAAATTTTCTCAGGTATCGTGTGACTTGCTGCCAGAATTTTTGGATACATGTGGAGCCGTTTGGACTCAAAAAGCCTACAGATAAAGGATCGCCGATTTCCTCGCTTCTTCTTGTTCAGCGGATTGAATTAAACCCTGATTACGGCTTCTGTGATGCTCATTTAATCGAGTGTCACTGAACGAGCTTTCCGAGCAAAATGTGTTTCTCCATCCCTCTCTTTAATACTTTCACGGTTTCGCTAGCTGCAACCCATTCTCGAGGTAAATGGTTACTAGCTTTACTAGTATGGTTGCTACATTCTACGACTCGTTCGAATGAGAGGATGAGCCAGCTTTGTGAATGTCCCGGGTCGCAGATTCTCATGCTTGATGACCGATGGAGGGGGCCGCATAGACTGCAACTCAAGTATTTACTGTAGCGATCCGGAAGTACGCACGGCCTTAAACGGTCCGTGATAAAAAAAGTGAACTAAGTTGGAGGCTTATGTTAAACATATGTTTAGTTAGTTGCATTCAGTTTCGTCTTATTAATTACACGTTATCATCATCATCATCATCATCATCATCATCATGAAAGTCATCAACATGAATGTTGACGCTGATTCTTCACTGCTGTGCAAACATAAAGTTCATCTAATTATATTTAAAGCCTCACAGTGAAAAGAAGAGAAAAAGAGTAGGTGGGGGAAAGGACATGGTGCTGACCCATTGCGAGCATTTTGAGATGCCTACACCTCTAGGCGTTCAATCAGACAGTCTACAAATAAACTGACATCACGAACGTCGCTAACATTGATCAGCCGCCATTTCTTGCATTGTCTCCAGCCAAGGGCAGACGGGGTCATGAGGACCCTATCCTGGAAGGCGGACAGCACCAATAACACCCAAACTCTTCAAAATCTTTTTCACACCTTTCTGCTTAGTCATACGTTGCTCCCCTTGCGGTTTGCGCCATTCTGAAGGAGGCACAGAGAACAACACTCGTCTCGGTAGACGGTGTTTTGGCATGCGTAGAACATGGCCGAATCATCGTAGTCGATGTTGCTGGGTGTTCCTTGCGATTAAAGTGCCTGCTGGACAACCAGATACCCGTTTTCTAATTACCTCGTTACGAATCCGTCGGCGCCATGCGAAAGCAGCAACGCTTCTGAGACATCGGTGGCCAAAAACCTGAAGACGCCTCACATCGTCCGTTCACAGAGGCCACGTCTCCCGCCCATACAACAGCACAGTCCTTACTGTAGGCGACCCTTAAACCCAGTGATATACTTTTTGACGCCACAGGTGACAAATTAACAAACGTGATTCGGGCCTTTGAGTTTCGTGCATTGACTTCATCCGACATATTTCCGAGGTACGTAAAGTTCTCCACAACTTCCAGTGATTCCCCTTGAATTGTAAGGTGTATGCTCAGAGACTGCACGTTATGAAGTACGACTTTTCACTTTGAAAGTACAAGGTGCATGCCGAAGGATGGTATAAAGATGATGAGTCTATTCAACAGAGCTTGCGCTTAGCCTTCTTTTCAAAATGAGGACGATGTCGTATTCGTACTCAGGATCGACAAGCTTCTCACCAGTAACAATTTGAACACCGAACCTCCCAGCGTTCGCCTCATTATTTCATGAATGAGGAAGTTGAACAGGAACGGAGAAGGTGGACATCCTTGACGGGAAGCTTTTGGAGAGCTCACCATACAATCTCACCCGCCCAAAAGTATGTGAATATAGGGATCCGATTATGTTCACAGACTTCTGGGGCCTACCCTGTTGGGTAAGTGTAGTTAACAACACTGACCAATTGACAGAATCGAACGCACCCTTGAAGTCAAAAAAATACCGAGATTGTGGGTCGTCTGTTCATGTGGCGTTGTTCTAACACCTGAAGGAGAAAATGATGTGGTTGACACAGCCTCTATACAGTCGCAATCCCGCTTGGTGTTCATGGGTCAAGAATTCGTGTGCCAACGTAAGACTCCGAAGATCCAGTGCCTCCAGAAACCTTGTCACAACGGAAGTCAAACTAACACCTCTGTGGTTGCCACATTCACTGCGTGTACCCTTTTTGGAAGTGCGCACTATTAGGGATTCAGCCCTGTTATCTGGAACACTCTCTTTTCAGATAGACCTCACTAAGCTACACAGGCACTGGCTGAGGAATCAACCGTCCTCCTTGAACAGAGCATGTGGAACGTCATCAAGTCCAGGAGCACGATGACGCTTGAGTAGCGATATACGCTCGAACACTTCTGAGACTGAAGGCTGCTCCATATTCCCGGTCCACCTTTCTGTTGAAGACCAGGGTTCTGTATTGGAGGTAGTAGGTGGCCAGCTGAATTGCTGTTCGAAGTACCGTGCCCAGCGGTCCAAATGTTATCCTTTGATGAATATCAGAGAGCCATTCTGGTCTCTAGTGGCTTTGTTGGCAAGAGGCTTCTTCGGACCAGCCAAGCAAATCAAGTGGAACAGCCTGCAGACGTTTCCAATATTTTTCGCCTCTTCTGTTTCTTCGGCATTTCAGGTCCACCTGGCTTCGCGGTATGCCCGGACACTCATTTTCAGCTGGCATCGGATGATGCGTCGGGTTCATTTGTGGTTGCGGCCAGGGGGAATCTGTCGCCAGGTTTCCAACAAAGTCAAGGTCCTATCAGACATCCAATATTTGGGTTAGGTTGGCTGAGTTGTAACACAAACGGTGGTTCCGGCTTTGAGTAGCGCTTTGGATATCTTTTCCCCGTGACCGTTTATATCTGACATCGGACATCAGGCAGGCGTTCTAGGAGCCGGTTCTGAAGGTGTCGTTTGATTTTTGGATTCACTAGCTTCTCAATGGCTAAGCAAGGTGTGCATGTTTTTGCGTGGACCTGAAAAGCAGCAGCGCACAAGTGCACGGTCGGAGTCCACCCCGGTATTTCATAAGGAGCAGCAGGCGTTGATTGACCCTCGCCATCGGTAACTGAAGGCGATGTGGTCTATTTGGAATCGGGGCTGGTGGGAACCACGTTTTCAAAAGATTTCCGCTGTTCAGGAAATCGATACAGTCTGAACAGTCTGTCATCGGCACACACTTGTGGCAGACGCTGTTCAATGTCCGTGCATCTCATGTCCAATCGAAGACGACCGCCCATTTGGGCCTCAGTAGCGCTTAGTCTACCTACCTGCGTGTTCATGTCTGATGTCGATGTCTGAGCTTTTAGACCGTTGTAAAAGAGCACATAGAGCGTCGTTTAAACTGTCTTTAGCAGATTCAGAGCTACAGTTAGTTAGGGCGCAAACAGACACAATAAACAGTGTGCGATGGACCTCACTTCCTCGAGATTCTCTTACACACGTTGCCAAACGAACCGCTCAGATGTGACTACCAAGGGGTATCCCATCAGGTAGAGACGCTTCCACTCGGTCACTCAGTACAATACCCACACAGGGGTGTAGCTGGAATGCAGCGAGGGGCATTCGGTTCCATCACAATACCTGTGTACTGTATCCGTATTCCCGACAGACAGCATACGTCAATGCAAAAGGAATCCAGCGTACGAGCAAGAGCCGTCTGTCGTCCTGCTTGTTTCGGTGTGTGAACATTAAAGGCGGCTAAGTAGACAGGCTTTCGGGGTTTGAAAACAGACTTCGAAGTGTTTAGGGTTATTACTTAAGTTGCTGAAATTATTACTGAAGAAGGTGCAGCTTCGTGTGGTGCACGGTGAGCGAAGCGGTCAGTCCTAATGCTGAGACCTGCGGGAGAGTACTCAACTCTGAGCGGAGTAGGATAGAAGAGCGAAAACGTGAAAGTATAAGAAGAGCGGCGTCAGCGACAACATTTTTTCGCTTACCCGCCCTCATGTATGTGGCAAGTAAGGCGATCCGGCTGGTGGCACCACGCGACGGCCGATGTGGCGTGAGAGTATTGTTAGTTGTAACTGTCATGGTTGTACGTGGGCTGGGATACTGCCAGGTCGCCCAGACCCAGAAAGGGGGACGATTAGGATCCTCGACCAAAGCCTTTGGTTCAAAAGCCTGACCACAAGGCAGCGGTGTTTTGTGGGGAATGCAAGTGTGTTACCAATTTTATAGAACGAGTTGCCACACAACTCCAATCACCAACATGGAGGACCAGGTGACTGTGTTGGTCAGACCTCTAAGCACTGACCAACCTGTTATGAGAGACTCTGTGAGTGTCGCACGGACACCACCCAATATAGCTCTATCGGTCACGGTGGCACACAAACGGTCATACTACGGTAAGGTTCAGTCTCTTCGTATCATTCACATATTATTCTTCTCTTAATCCAGATTTTCATACAGTCGAAAATCATCCGATTGGTTACGTATTTTCTTATCCTGTAGACAAACTCACTTTAGTGCTTTTCCTCTAATCCGGTCTGCAGGTGCGTGATTTTAATATAGTCTGCAACTGACGATCCCTGATTCGTACAAATCACGCGACTCGACGCCTTCTATCCTGTCGGTATTAAATTGCGTTTACGCAAGAAAAACTGAAAAGATAACCTTAAACCAATAGGTGGATCCAGCCTACAGGTCAGTCAGTTAGTTTAGGAACCAATGAAAAGTATCCTTGAATAAAATCCCTTCCGCGTTAAAGGGTGATAGTTATCACGAAACTTCATTATCGTTTAATACGTTTTATACTGTGTCACCAGTAGTGCGACCCAAGGTTGGGATGTGGGAAAATAAATGTTCATGCCTGTTTTGGTGCCTTGCTCCAACTAACTTGCTCACCATATTTTTTGTTCCGAATTGCTTATGTAGGATGACAGAATCAGTGCATTGATCTGCTGTGACACGCCACTTCAGTCGCCCGGTCCCAAACTTCTGCCGTCCGATCAGACAGAACAACCAGGTCTCGTGAGGCGATGTTGTCAATGCGATTCTGTGTACGATGATGCATGCATACTGCAGGTTATCACTCAGTTTTTGGAGTTTCGGGAGAAGGCAGTAACAGTGGAAGCTAGTGAGTAACGTGATTCGAGGCCTTTCTGATGCAGGTTATTTGTTTCTTACAGCTATTAACATCAGCTAAGCTCCAGTTTGACTGGCAGATATGCCGTACCGCGCTTCTAATGCCTTATGGTCCTGCAGTGAATCGTGAACTTTGTTTTCAACCTATACTCCGTCCTATGTGCATGGTGATCAGCTGTCAGTTCTGCTATATTGTCAGGGTTTATGTTGCGGATTGATATACTTATCTTATGGTCTTCAACGAGATGTGATGTTTTCTGCAAGCATTCCAATAGTGCAGCTCTTTCTTCGTATCTTGCACCAGTCGAACAGCAGGTCCGTACTTTTTTACACCGGAATTTGCACCTTGTGTGGCTCTCCTGGTAGACTGATGTTGATGAAAGCCCGTTTGATATGGTTTCTATCGGTCGTTTTAGTCAAGGTTTTCTGATAGCGGGAATCACAGTGAGTGTATCGCTTTATGTTGTAATTTCTATGTAGACAATACAATGCAAACTTTCGGTGACCAGGTTCTAAGCTGCCGAACATTCGACACCAGGCTGCCCAATATCATGTTGAGGTAGTTCTTTCTTTTTTTTTTTTTGGGGGGGTAACGGACTAGTTAGAAGCAGATGCGTGATTATTCCTAACTTTTCACAATGTTAGTGATGACCATCAGTTACACGGGATCTGTACTTGAGGATGGTACTTTCAAGGGCAGGATTGGGCCATTTCAAGAGTGTAATGCGATACGCTCTCTCTCTCCTGGCTGGGACCCATCAAGCGGATGTAATTGGATCGATGGCACCCCAACTTATTCTTCGTGTAGACCTAAACAACATATCACCGCGATTTTCGTTTATCAAGCTTGTTTGGGAGTCGAATCGTGTCATTGTCAACGGTCACTATCATCGTCGACAGCATAACATCAGTGTTCAACACTGATGCTCCGCTGTCGTACCTTTTTTGTCAACAGTAAAAAAAACTTGAACAAGCAGACGTGAGCGGTCCAGCACCTAATGAGTCCCAATCACGGATAACAGGGCAGTGGGTTGCCTTTCAGGACTGATTGCATCTTGTTTTCCCCTATTTGTTGTGCTCGTGGGTATCCACACCCGACCTTCTGATGGCACTAACTCTTAAAAATAAAGGAAATATCCGTTTGCTAATGGGCACCGAACACCACACATTGGAAGGACTTCAGTTGGGACGTCCACACTGCTACAATACAACTTAACATGCCTTGAACTAAAGTTGGTCGAATGTGTCCCTGCAAGGAGAAAAAAGTAATCGGGGTAATGCTTACTTTAAGTAAACCTTTGTTGCAGAAAACCGGAGAGCCTTCAATTCATTTCTCTGGTTTCCCCGTCTCGGTAATTTGCAAAACCATTTAGTAAATGCAAAGTTATGCAACGTGGTTTTTATACTCGTGATTCGTTGGTCTTTTAGATATTCTACCGGTTTTACTATATGTGAAGTATTTCGGAGGATCTGTCACCTTTATCCAGTCCACCAATCTTCCTAATATTGTCTAGTTTCGCTGTTCACCACACTGTTTTATATTAAGATGTCCGGAACCCATCTCCAATGGGTTCATGTAAACACTAACAAGAATCCCGAGATGTCTCAACTTAAAGCAGTGTGAAACTTTTGGCTCGTCCGGCCTAAATTACAGTGTTAGATTCTGGTGAGGATCTTTTGAGGCGCCTCAGTTTCTTATCGGAACACCTTGACATCTACCATAGACGTAACACGCTACTCATAAGGTTGATGAAAACTTTCCGACAACTCTCAGCAACCTTGAGTAGTGCTACGTTCATACAATATGTTGTGATGTCTCAAATTTCGTACCAGTTGAAACATGAGCTGGGGCTGGTGCAGCACATTCAGTTGAATGACATCAGAAACGAGAGATCCAGCTGGAATTTGGGTCTCTCATGAAAACCAAATCGGCATGTAGACGAGTGAATTTGGAGAATTTCTCTATCATGTTTCGCGTTTCTGTTGCCCCTGTTCTTCACTTATCGGTGTGCCACAAACTTGGCATTCATGCATACAGCACCCGGACATACGGCTTACGATTAGTGGGACTGCCTGCAGAGCGTGGCTGCTAACCACAATTGTATCATCGACTTCGATTTCTCCGTCATATCTGCTACATGCGCTTTTGGTGTTTTCAAGCCCGAATTATTGAGGTGTGTCTGTCCGGATAAAACCTGGTTAAACTGTATAAGGAGCCACCTACACTGCAATCACAATATCGAATGCGAATCGCTGCTGGGCTTTGTGGAATAGGGAATTCGGGACAACACAACTGGGCTAACAAACGTGGTTTAACCGCGCGGCCAGTGGTGCTTCTGCTCCACTGTCATCGTCTTTTATACATAGCTACCCCGTGAGGAATGTTCTACAACTGAGTTTCGACGAACTGATTAGGGCGTTTCTCCCAGTGCGCAGCAGTTCTACCTTCAACCTTCCTTCATCAAAGCCACCTACTGTATATGGTTCATGGGGACTGCTGTGCGATGATTTAGAGTAAATTATCCCTTCATAAAGAAAACTACTCACAAGGTTGCTGAAAATTCTTCGACGACCCATGACCAGTTTCACCCTTCTTGGGACTCATCATTTAGGCGCCGTCCCCGGGTTTCCGTCAACGTTATGTCCTACCTGAACCCAAATTGGACAGATTTTATGCTAGCGAAAACCAATTTGATATGCAAATCAGTGTATTTGTCAAATTATCTCTTCTTATCAGAGTATGTGCCTTGTTAAACGGAGTAAGCCTAATTCATTCAGTTGAACCCGATCGAGAAGTTATTGTTTCAGGGAATTTTGAAAATCTACGAATTGTTTTCAAATTTTTCTGAAACGAGGTAAGCCTAAAGTATGTTGGGCTGTCTCATCTCACTGGACAGCATGTCGATCGTAACTTGGTCAGCCCTTCTGTGCTACGGTAGTCTGCTTCATTGGTCACTGCTTGCTACGCCTATGTGTTCACTTTTCTTGTTCCGTTTCAGTTGCTGACTCTATTATCTTATATCGTCAGATGCGTGAAATCAGTGGGCCAGTTGGACTCCGAGCCTTGAGTAACTACTGTTCCACTGGTGGAGAGCAGGTGGACAGATACTCTTATTATCGGCTGTTCGGTCATCCCAATAGTGTCTACCTTGCCCAGGTTTGCCGTTCAGCTTGTGCCGGATTTGCAGAAGAGTACACAGAACCAATTGCCAAGACCTTCGGGATGTCGATAGGAAGTACCTCCTGGAGGACGACTCTCATTGACACACTGATTGCTTGCGGTTTGGATCTTTTATACTGGAAGACACATTTACTGCCTTGGCCAGCCTTTGTTACTGGTCTACATGCGTCGATTTTTGCAGGTTTTCTTCTGCGACATGTTACGGATCACGAGTTTCAGTCTCCTGAATATATGGAACGGATCAAGTCAATGTGTGCTTCTACTCCGAGTGAACCCAACTTGGCTCAGGTTCTGTGCAGGCTGATTAATGTTGCAGATGACATTCTTGCTCCCTTCGCTCCATTTGACGATCAAATACGAAATGCGCTAGTTCGATTGAGATCATATCTGTGACAGAATCATTGAATTTTAAATTTTTTACATAAATACAGATGCTATTATTTCGAATACCCTGGATCACGGAGCTCATGTGTCCACTTAGAAATACAATCACGAACCTGTCCATCAAGGTACGCTGTATAAGCAGGAGAGTTCAGGACTATATTGAATCGCACAAATTCTGGAGTGTGGCTTTGTATGCAACATCTGGTAAGTCCGGTTGTAACAGTAACAGTTCAGCTGTAGAACCTTTTCGGTGACTAACTGCTATGCCACCCAAAGAAAGCACGAGGGATGAGATACTGTCAGGTTGCCAAGCCTAGACAGGGAAGTCGATATGATGAGGTCGGGCTCGAACCACGGACCTTCCGGTCAATAAATTCGCGCTCTAACCACTGAGCCACCTCGCCCCCGGTTGAATCCTCGGTTAACTTTAAGTGAACACCCAGGGCGTGTTACTGAAAACTTACTTTGTACTATACTTGGTAACTCTCCTTATCAGTTCCATTCTCATTACACCATCTGGGTCTTTCTACTGTCAACCGTACGTTCTCTTCCGATCATGTACAACTTGCGGGGCCTGACTAGTGAATGTCAACCAATGTATAAGCGACTCCATGTCAGCCAAATCGGTAGATAAAACCGTCCATAAACTAACGGGGGCATTACTGAATACATTAGGTCGTAGCTGCACTGGAGGCCAGACCCACGAAGCAAAGAAACAACTAGTGCGGTGCGACGCAGGGAGCTAAGAAGTAGCTCATCTACAAAAATAGAAAAAATATTGCGTAAACGGAGGTTCGTCTCACGGCTCACACTGTACAGGTAACTTTCAGAAATGTCTGAAGAATTGGACGGAGATTACCAAGGAGAGCCAGAAAGAAAGCCGTTTAAAAGTTATGCTAGCATCTACGACAAATTCTAAAATACAACAGTAGAACGGATGGGAACACAGAAAAACGATCTCTCAAATAGGTATCCTCCATTTTGGATACTCGCGTTGCATTTGCCCTGCAATCACGCAGCATAATGGGAAAGAACAGATACGGATTTCCGGATGGTAAACAGATCAGGAAAAACAAATGTGCGTCTACAGTACTGGTCACAGATAATTAAGCAAGCGTCCAAAATACTGCTACAGCGTCTGCTGTACACCGGATTGTATTAAGCGGCGAGCACCCAAATTGGTTGACAGAGAACGAAAAGACAAGTTGGTTGGAGAGAAAACGAGTAAAAAACCGGGGTGGGTGGGAAAGTCTGCAGCAAGTGTAGCCAAAGATGTAGTCGTCGTGGTTAGTAACTAAAACCATGAATGCGCCCCCAAAGGGTGACGACGGTAGATGGCGCAGTAAGCAGATATTCAGATCTTCTAGCGCACTGCAGCATGTCATTGTGTCGACAGATTGCGTCGGCATAGATAAAGGCGAAGCTTCTTATGTATCACAGTCACCATAAGTGTGTCTCCCGTATTTCCCCGATGATTTGGCTAGCTTTCTGCAAGGCCTGATTTGAAACATGAAAAAAGCGTGTCATTAGATCTGTTGTCAGTGGGATTAAAACAGTTAGGAATAAAGATAAGAGTATAGCCCAGAAAGTAAAACAATGATGGCTTCTTGTGAACACAGCTGTTAGTTCCGTAACCGGATTCCAGCGACCTCAGCAACTGGTAACATTATGGATCCAAGTGTCCGTGACCAATTTGAAGGTGCCTGGTAGATGCCCGAGACTGATAATCCAACAAAAAAGCTGTTCTCACAGTTTCCCGCACTGCCAGGTGCTCAAAAGCGAGCAACATCCCCACGATTGGGAGTCTTCGTAGACGGCCTTCGAGTCTACTCATGGCGTCTGAGCAACCGGTCATCGGACCATACAGGCAATAACTGTAGGAAACAGCTACTATAAACAATATTTCGGACACTAGTTGGACAGTGATCCAACTTCAGTGCATAGCTGTTAGGCATCCGAAGGACGCACGAAAGCTGGGTGTATAGTGTTTGAAAATCACTTCGCTAAGAACCTAGCTGATAGTCACCCGGAATAAACTGGCGTATACAATGCGAACAGTAGTTGGATTCATTCCGCAAATGTGCAGCGCCGATCGGGACGTCTCGTGAGAATGCTACAAAAGTACCCAGGGTGTAAAACCAAATCTAGTGAACGAAAGTACTGTCCGTTGCTGGTTTGCTAAGCGAGGGCTGGGACCACAGTAGTCCCTCCCTCACGGATAAAAAAGTTTTCACGTATCTTGCGCTGGCTTAATGTGAAGAAAATAGTTCAGCTGTCATACCACCAGAAGTAAGCACGAGGGCTGGGATACTGCCAGGTTGCCCAAGCCTAGACAGGGGAAGTCGAGAGACAGAGGTTGAGTTCGAACCACGGACTGTCCGGTCAGTAAATGGGAATTTAATTGTGTTTGGATATTTAAAGAAGCTTTTGTGGGCATGCCTTAGGATATTTCATTCCGTCTGAGATTGAAGCACCAGGTAATATGATTATTGGGAACTCGAAAAACACCCTGCGTTACACCATCGTACGTTTCCGATTCGCAACTAACAGTCCTTATTTCAACTCTAACGTTTTCTCACGAATGTGTACGTATGCTATAACCACATCAATCGGGAAGAGTGTCCTGTTATGCAAGCACGAGTGACCGCAACCGCTTAACAGGTTGTTCGCACGGTAATGACTCAATAGCACAAGGAGTTTCTATCGTGGTGCTCCAGCAAATTGTAGATCCGAAGTTCGTCTGCTCGGTCCTGGAAGAGCTTACAATGGGGAAAATTCCCCCGACGGGAGTGTTTAGTTATAAAGAGGGGTTGTTATGGAGAGAAATACTATGTTAGCGTAGAATCGCCAGGGAATCCTGCTGCGAGGCAAATCAACTTGACACTGGTGTACAGACTTACCTTCAACATATCCGCCGCTTCTCTACGTCTTTGGGCAACTCGGTCGCTTTCTTGGAGTAGAGTATCGTACTCGTCCTGTCGATACAATTTACTAACCAGTTCTGACTGCAAGTTATCCTTCACATAGTTGACCAAGAAATGCATGATGGCCTTAGGGACGGTGTCTTGTATGTTCTTTCGCACGATCAAAAAGTACGACCGAATCAAACGACCTGATAGGACGAATGGGAACGGATGTTTTACCGTACAGTTGGAAACGCTTCCGATACCAAAAAATCGGTACAGGCAGGTGCCAATAATGATGTGCAACATTTCCGAAATGGGGGTAGAATACGGCAGGCTTCATGCCTGCAAATAAACTTATATGACGTATACCTTATCTGGGATGGGTGAATTTGGCAGTATAAACAAACAAACATTCCAGACTTGATGAGAGAATTAGCTTTTTAGACAGAAACTTGTGAAAATTGGCCTTCGATAAAATATACGCTGATTAGTCTTTCAAAATATGTATTCACTAGTGGTGCATACACCTTGGATAATTCAGTGTTAGCGCGACGGAAACGTTGCATAGCTTCCTCCGGAATATGGATCTCCTCCAGGTGGGTAATTGCACCTCAGTCCCGTGGACCTTATCGCTGGATTAATGCGGTGAAATATCGAACCCCTCAGAGAGGAGTGAATGTTCTCGCCAATTTAGGCCCGAATATTCCTACCATTACCTTTTTCAGAGATCAATACGGTCTGACATGCAAACCGATTACTATTCACCTGTGGTGAGCCGTTATGTTCGAAAAGCAAGTTTAGCAACTGGTTTTCTCCGATACGCGTCCTTAATTCGGCCTAACAGGGTTTACGACTGAGGTTTCCGTACGGAGGGATGGCCCCACAGCCTGTGGACAACAGTGAATTACATGATTCACCGTGGAGCGTCAGTCCAACAACAGTTTTTCTAGTCAACATCACGAACATTTCTCAGTATTGCGACCTCAATCGGTCTGGTGATGACGCTGAATGACCCAGGTCCTCAGGCGATCCCGTTATGAGGAGCTAGATCTCCAAAGGACGAAACGGAAGGGAGTTAGCTCAATCGAAGAAAGTACTGAGGTGTTGGTCAACTGACGTAAAGCTGCTAAAGGCCCTCAGTGTAAGGTCTGAGGTAACATCGGAAAATCACAAGCAAGCAGGATTTTTCACATGCCATTTCCCAAGTGTACGGTCGTAGATTATGTATGTCTTTGCGCATGGATCACTCTTCCCCCCGAAAGTTCATTCAACCCTCGTGATACCACATATATTCAGTCTGTTCTACGAAAGTTTAGATCAAACAAGCCAAACTTGGTCATGCCTCCGCCTAAGTTAATATAAACCCACTTTGAGACCGGTAGGCTTTGTCCTCAAGACGAGTATAGATTGACCACCATGATAATCCGAGCGTGGAAAACTAGACCAGTTTCCTGTAACTTGAAGCCCGGACTGCGTATTTCATCAGTACGCATGAATGCAAGGTGGAAGCTGACCCTCTTGTTGATCGGCTGCGTTCGACTACGGAGATTTCGCAGTTGACTGAGCTGTGAATGTGCCTTACCGAGGAATTTTGTCCTACCACTGCGATAATGTTGTTTATGTGATAACCAATCAGACAGCTCAAAGTAGTGAAGAGCAAGTAAAGACAGGCTGTTTTAAGACCATGGGAACAGTCTCACAGTAACTACTTCAAGTGATGAGATCTCACCGGAAAAATAGGCATTCAGATCCCAAGTTTACTGTGCATTTTTCGACAATTATAACCTAAGCGGGATCGAAATTTCCAGAATATGAAATACGAACGAATAGTATGCTTGTTTCAAAGGAATCAGATCTGACTTAGGACTGATACATAAAACAGAGATTTCGTCCAGTCCCCGAGTGCGAACCTCCCCTGGGGAGACCACATTGAAGAGTTCCAAGGGATGGTCTCTATGGGGGGGGGACCGTCGCATGACGAAAAGTTCACCACAGCAGAGAAAACATGGCCGGAGTGGAGACCACTTGCTAGTTGCTGTCGTTTATCGAAAGAGACTAACAGTAACCTTGGGCTGAAACGTGACTGTGTTAAAACAGAACAAAAAAAGGAGTCAGTATTGCAACAACGGACGAAAAGGCATCCAAATTGGTCGGTTCGTTGCAGACGTATATAGAAGCCGCGCTCGAAATTGGTCCTAGAGTTATTCCTCGTAAAAAGGAAAGCTTAAAATGTCCCGATTACCGGGATCGACCTGATGAAAGAAAAACGATTTACACATTCATGTTAAAAATCAGCGGGGGCCTCGCAAAATGACCTCAACACTGATCGCGTGATGACAGAAACCGACGACACAGCCTCCTAGCCCCACACCAGTGCATAATATCCAGATGGATTATTTTCTGTCCCTGAAAATAAGTGTCGAGCGCCTCTGCATTCAAGAGTGGAAACACTACGCAGGTTGGTCCAAAACATTAACAATAAGTGAGTGCGTCAGAACCTCATTCATCCTAGGGGGTCGTTCTTTACGATGAGATGTCTGCTATGACGAATTATTTTTCAGGCTCCGTTGTGCTCGTGCTACAAGACTTCTGAACGCTGAATAAGTATATCTGGTGTAACTGTATCATATAGGATATTAACGAGCTTTCTGCCCGAAATCCTACTTTAAAGAAGCGAAGAGGGGACGCGACGAGCTGTTGATGAAGTTTGATGCTTGGCAACAAAAAATATAGTGCTTGGAAGATAATAAATGAAAAGGGGTGTAAGTATCCTATAATGAAAAACTGGCGGTTGCACAGCTAATACATCATATGAAATTGATTTTTTTTACGTACGCCACCAGTGGTTGAAACGCCAAGCAATTTCATTTGATCTATCCGTACAATCGCCAGTACCTTAAGCACCTGGAACCCACAGCGCAAACATCCTTTTGTCTCCTTCGAACTCAGTTTAAAGATTACCTACGAAAAACTTGCAAGTGTCTTATCTGCAAACTTATGAATTCGACAAAATAGCCGAGATACAAGAGACTTACCAATTATTTCACAGTCATGGCGCTCATTCGGGGTTAGTTTGTGCTGCTGAACTTCAGTTTGCTACAAAAGGAGTAAAATACAATGAAAGAAAGAACAACTTTGATAGGAAAAGAAAAATATTTTAGCTCATGAAGATCAGCAAAATCATTTAGCTGTAGTATTCCCTCGATGAATAGCTGTAATACAACCACTGTGGTATCTACAAAGCTCAATGTGAATCAGACACTTCATCGCTTACGTGTACCTAAGTTTTTCTTGGAGCGTGCTTTTCTTAGTCCCTAGGAATGCTAATCTTGGATTCCTTAGCCTTCCGTTCGTAACACTGGGTCGTTAAATGGTCCCAGCTAATTATAATCTCAAAAATCAGGGTTAGGATCGACCAGTCAGTGGTTCCGGGGGAACAAGTGCAACCGATCCGAGGTGCTATGGAAGAAATTCATTTCGGGGGTACTGACTGACTTTTTCACCGACTTTCACGGTCTTGCCGATATCGAAGAGACCTTGATGATTCCATTTGGTGATGGCGAACGGATTTCACGCGAGCATGGGGAGAGGTAAGGAATTTTCCTGGAATACGATACAAGTACCAGTATCCTGATGGTGCAACAAAGGGAGACTAATAAGACAACAAGATGAGGGTCGTCCAGTGATCTATCGCCGTCTTTCCATCGAAGGTCAACGCTAACGCACCCCACCGACCTTTTCCGTCAAATACATCGACGCTTTCTTCCAGTGCAGGAGTATAATGGTTCTAGTTAACGAGGCTTGGACATCGCACTTCAGTTTAGTTTATTTAACCCATCTATCATCAGTAGCGTCCAATTAGCACATAGGAACTAGACCTCCTCGAGAACCACCTCGTGTGCTACTAGTTGAGTGTATCATTTTCACTGCAACAGCACGAGATGCGCTGATCATGTGTTAAACGAGGTTAAACTAAACAAAGTATCGTTGTCCCCTAAAGAGAAGTACGCCACCTGTGAGTTTCGTCGACATGCTTTCACTGCGATTACCCGACGTCAGTAATAACCGCAAAAATCTGCAGTTTTTAGATGAACACAAGGTACGCGTCAAGAACATGGGAGCTGGAATCTACATACAGAATTGCGCGGCACATTGAATTTTATCAATGGACCCCGTACATTAAGTAAAACAGGATGGCCTTCACTGAGCGGCGTGCGGAACCACATGAATCCCCAAAAAGGTGTCAGTGTGGGAGGATTGGCCGGAGAGTGAACAGAAAGTAGCAGTTATAAAACTATCAGAATGCCCAACCGATTGCACTTGACTGCCAAATCAGGAGGAGGAACACTAGGAAGGAGTGGCGCTACGTCCTGTCTAAGTGAGAGCTAATCAGTCGCTCGTGGCCAAACAGTCAAGTATTCAGCCACTGACCGGAAGGTCGCGGGTTGGAAACTATGGGAAACTATGAGGTCCAAATTGTTGATAATGCCCAATAAGGATGAGGCAGTTGTACAGTGCTTTTCGGCTTTCCAGCATAGACTGGTTTCGGTGACAGGACGAAATCTCTATTGAAGATTAACAAATCTCCTCACATCACCATCAAAAGTTAACTAGCCGAATCCCATTGTGCATGTGAAGGATAGACCAATGGCCCACGCCCGAGTACCACACCTTGGAAACGGACACCGCATAACTGATGTCTAGCGAAGGAACTTCAGGACTTAATTGCTACGACTGAGGACCAGTGGGAAAACATGACAGTCACCAAAGCTCTCGGATCAATCGACCACATAAGACTGCCACGACACCAAGACCTTGAAAAAGAACATGTTTTACCCAGTTCGCATTTGGGCAGAAGATGACCGTCTACCAAGCTAGCGCAATATTAATCAATCACCAACTGCTTTGGGTATATAGATGTGGGGTAACGTCCTACTGTATGCATCGAGAATAACATCGATTACAAAATCAAGCCCTAAGGAAGGGAAAGACGAGGGGTGAAATGCAGCAAACAGGACAGATTGATAGAAGGAACTCACAATATCTGGAGTAAGTACCAAACCCCTCTGGACATCACCCGATGCGTCACATGATGGCGAACTCATCCGCGTATCCGCAGAAAGCGGTCCGTTCAGAGAGGACAGTGCGCTGAGATCCGCCTGAGGATTAGCCGCAACTGGTCGACGTGGGGTAGGTGCTGAAGGGTTTAGTGGTCCAGAAAATGGGTTGGAGTCTCCAATGGCCTGGGAACGTAAGAGTGGATGAATTTTCAACAACCTAACTATGTGACTCGAGTTTTGTCCCCATAAAAATTTCACCTATTTCAGTATTCGAGCATGTTTGTCTACCATGACTCAAACAGCAGGAGAGTAGTGTTTCAGTTCCTAAAACCAACAGTGAAGTATATCACTTGAAGGTAGACCCACGTTACGCACGGAGACAGCCGTTAATAACTTATTGCTTCAAAGCTCATAAGATATCCATTTTGGTGAGAAACGAACAAGAAACCATTGAGACCGAAAAGTGCCTGATACTGCGAGCTCACCTCATTGATGAGTTTAGTACATTCAACACCAGATAACCCAGTGCGTTAGCAATACACGTAACTTAACAAGTTAACCTATCAGCAAATTAGGCGGTATGAGACATTCAGGACTACTTCTATGTGAAACACAGCGTTACACACCACAATGCAATGCCCTAAGCGGGAAAAGTCCATAAGACGAAGTGATCTTCCTAAGACCTTCTCTTCACTTTTTAAACCGTCCATCCTATACCACCTGAGCACAACACACGCTACCACCTTCAGAAGCCGCTTCCAATCTACCCGTTTGAAGTAATTGTTTATTCAACAAGCAATTGGAATTCATGCGCTCCTAAGACACAGTATTCCGTGGTGTACTCAGGATTTACATGAAAGTTTCCGGTCAGCCAATTTGTGCTGTGACCAATAGTACCGATAACGGCCGTTGCATGGAGACATAGGGTGTCGGCCGCAAACATTCAAAAAGTCCCGTTGGTGTGTTGCTACAAGGCTCAAACGCATCACCTGCTGTTCATAAGTAGGGGCGAATGCCGTTGAGTTGTCGGGACTTCTAATGACTGTTTACCAGAACCCGGTCATCCTCCCTTTAAGGACTATCCCCAGGAGACGTTACGCTATGCCTTTGTCTGGGGCTAGTCTCCACAGCAGGGAACACATTTCTTTACAAAGGGAGAACTGGCCTTACATTATGGTTGTTAGAAAGGGGGCTAACTGAACAATTCAGCCAAGTTACATCTTTTTGCCAAATAATACCATTAGTTTCGAGAAAAGAGCCGCACCCAAATGGATTTGGCGAATTATACCATAATTTAAAACAAACAGAATAAAACCGGTAATGTTGAGCAATTGCCGAATAAAAATAAATACGCTGAAAAGGTTACTGAGGCCAACAATAGTGATAAAAATACGTTTCAAATCGAGTCGTTATTATGATACTCAGAATGGGCAAATATTACGGGCAAACGCATATCTAGGCCTAAAAAACTCGTCTTGAACCAATCACTACCACTTGGCAGTTGAAAGTCCTAACATTAGTGTAACCTCTAGTTTATGTAGTATGTGGTGCACCTTGCTGCTTGTTTAGTGGTGCGTCTAAAAAGTTGTGACCGGTGAAAATTTGTCCCTTCTGGAGCTCCGAAGCTATTGCTGATATTACTTAAACTCCCTCTCACAAGCAAAGAATCAGCAACTGTTGAGAATAGCAACAATAAACAAAAAGTGGCAAGTGAAGTTTGACGAAATGATGGGCGCTAAATGACCAGGGCTGAGGCAAACTCCAAACAAGGTACCATTGCAAAATGCAACTTCTAATACTTACCAGGTTGTCCAATCCGGGGGCCTGTTGCCTGTGTAAACTAAGGACCTCGGAAAAGTCTGGATGCCTTGTATTCACATAGGCTAGTTCAATGGAAACCAGATTGGTCACCATTTGATTGGTCGGTTGGAGGCGATGGCGCAATACAGACGTGACCACGTCCACAATACGCTCGTGTAGTTTTGGGAATCGAAGAAGCTCCTGCTGTAATCCAAAAAGATAAAAAGGTGTAGGAAGACGACGGTAATGAAAGAGTGGATGCAATTTTTTTAACTGCAAGCAATCCTCATTGGGACACCGAAAAATTGAATACAGTTCATTTTATCCATTTCCGTTTTTTGCGTAAATCGATAAAACTCTCGTGTTACACTGAAATAAGACTGCGATAATAATGCAAACTTTATAGGTCTTGTTCGCATGAACATGATGATATCAAATAAGACCACCAGCCCCTTGTGGACATTTTCGAACGACTGTTTGTACGAATGTTGAAGTTGAACTTCTTCTCAATACTGCCGTAACTTTAGACAAAGGCCTGCTGGAAATACTTGAGCAGACACGAAGTGAAAGACGGTGCAAATTTCGAGGTGACTGTAAGAAACCTACCATTAAAACACGGTGCACGTTTTACAAACACGAAAGCCTGCTCCAAGAATATCCTAGTGTGCTTCGAAGACGTCCGTAAATGACTGATGAACTGATATGCCGAAGTGACTCAATACTTCAGACAGCCTCCATAGAATGACTTTGCAAAGAGTTAATTTGCGTGTTAACTTGAAAGCACACATTTTACTATTACACTGATCGCGCTTCACTGACATTAGTTGGAAAAAATTGTTGACGAAATACACTCATTTATGTGTTGTTGTATCATAACAACATCTTCCAGTTACCATACATATACACTGCTATATTCCACTGGTCTTGTCAAATTCTCCCTATGACCCTTATAGAAAGGATCCACGAATTGCTAGTTGCAACAGCTCGTCCCCGCTAAGCCAGCTACACTGTTTCTTCTGCAAAATTAGAGAAAAGACGTCAATGTGATATTAGATACAATTTAATTCAAAAATGGACACTGGTTTACGACATCTGTAACAACCTCCATCCTTCTGGAGTGAATGATTTCTGCTTGGTCCTGCCGACGGTGACTACTCCCTGGAATTTCCTGAGATGCGCGCTGCTGATGATTCCCAATAAGAATGAAACAACTGTAGAGTGCTCCTCAGCTTTCCGGCATAGGTTGACTTCGCTTAAAATACGAAATCTCAATCGAACTTTCCAAAATCACTTCACATATCAATTAGTCGCTGCAGTGGTTTACTGTATCACTCTTTACTATTATTATTACTATTATTATCAATACCGCATGTTGAGTTCCATAACGGAAACACATCGTTTTCGTGAAATCCAGCGTAACCCATTAAGCCGAATCGGATGCAAAAAACTGTACCTAAAAAACATACTATAACGGACTTTGTACCGCTGAAAATATATCACAATTTTATGATAGCGTATTTTGAATACTGGCATTATAAGTGATGGTTCCAAGTAGGAACAATTTGCTTGCACCGTTGTAAAACTACTATCCTCAGATAAACACACCCCATGAAACATTCTGATCACTGTTTTTGCCAGACTTCGTGGGCAGTAAAAGCATGTGTGGAATTAGCGCATAACTCCGTCACAATAGAACTCGAACCAGTTCTTCTGGGCATAAAATTATCTGACACTGCAGTGGGACGGATGCATTCAGATGGAGAGGAAACACCAAACGAGCCACGTGAAAAAGTAAAAACTTACAACTGACCAAATCCACTACATCTTTCATCCAATATGCCAACTAACACACAGCAGCATCATATATATATA
>SJOL01008731.1:8431-26286 GCA_004794785.1 Opisthorchis felineus
TTTTGCACATCCAAGTATTACCCGGAACTCGTTAACGCTTCAGTGATCAGACTACCATCTCTGAAGTTCTATGAACCAGTGGTTGCCACTTGCCATCTTGGTGGAAATATCGCCGCAGTTTAGCACTGTTCTCAGCAGCTAATTTGAACGTATTCCCTGATGGGTTTTTATTCGTTTCAGGTCAAGAACCCAACCTTCTGTTCTTATACACCACTATAATCAGGCTGAATGATTTTCACACCACTTTCCGTTTTGCTACCAAGTACACCTGTTATTCTACCCAGTACACCTGTACAGATGCCCGGAAAGCTTTAATATTTCTGAACAGTACATATTCCACCTTACATCCATTATTCAAGGGTATTTGGGTGAACTGTAAGTCTAATATCGCTTGATTCGAATGTGTAGCTTCCCCCGTAGCTTTTGTTGATGGTTTTGCGAACCGCGTATTTTGTTTGCCCGATAGAGAATGCTACGTTCCAGACTTTGTTACCGGAGATTTTGATTCCATCTCAGAAGATGCCCTCAGTTATTATAGATCACAGGTAAGGCTGCATTATTTCAACGCCGGTTTTAAATAAATGAGCCAACAGTTCGTGTTATTGAAACACCGGACCAAGACGCTACAGATTTCACGAAATGTCTACCTATAGTGAACGAAGCCATATATACTTTGCGTGTAATTTTATCTAGCTAGATTACAACCGTACCTTAGGACAAACCTGCTGCGATTGCTGTGCTCCATATGAGTGGTGGACGCTTGGACCATGAATTCGGATTGATCCAAACTCTGTACGAGGCTCATAGAATGAACTCCATTCCAGTTCATCTCGTGTCCGAATGTTGTGTCTCAATTCTCTTGCCTGCGGTAAGACTTCATATATTCTATTAAGCTTTTGTTCAATTTAGGGCATGCATCAAATCCATACAAATACCGGACTTGAAGCCGATCACTGTGGATTGGTTCCGGTTGGTGCACCCTGCCTGGTCACAACCACAGGACTGAAGTGGAACCTCAGTATGTTCGTCCATCTTCTCTTGATCCTTTTACTTTAGGAGATCAATTACTATCCTTTGGCCACTTGGTTTCCACCTCAAACCAATTGGCTGCGCCATTGATCGAGGTGACCTGCGATTCTCCTCTATTGATGACACTGGAATACAAAAGGCAGTGAACGCAAACTGCTACGGAATACTTGAACTGATCCTAACTTGGGTGGCTAGGTTGTATTTTTGGAAAGCATGCATGTGAAATAGACTTTATTTTCCAGGTACAACCTGGTTCATCTCACCATCTCCACCGAGTCTATCTGGCTACGGCAAATGCCTTTGTACGTTCCTCGATTGAGCGAACAAAGATGTCGATTTGATCGCAAGGCCCCTCAGATGTGGACGTCCATGGGATGAATCAATGGGTTGGCTAAAATTACTCTTTCTCAGTACAGAAGGCTTAAAGCCAGAAGGCACCCAACGCCCAAACTTCTAATAATGGCCATGAGTTCATTTTCTACTGGTTCAAAACGAGTTGAGCCGGTGGCCAAACTGTGCGATGTAATTAGCTGGATTAGAAAGTGTTGTTAGGGTCATGCGTAACTTTGCTTTATCTACTCAGAAGACACTTGACTTATGTAAGCAGAGCTCACCTGCGTAGCATACCAGACGTTGCCTGGAAGCGATTCGTAAGCTAGTGCTAAGTAATCTACCGGACTCGCTGGAACAGCAGATACAGGTTGCCCAACTGGGGCGGTACTACTGTGTATGCTCAACCATCGTTTACCAAATAGGGTTGTGTTTTTCATCCCAACACAAGTTAACGAAAGGTTTATGGGAGGCAGACAACGCACAGAGATCCTGACTACTGCTAAGTTGCTCACCGTCGAATCCCTGTGCCTTCCTGGCATGTAGTTAGGAACTCTTTAATACACAGAATGCGAGCGGCCCTAATGACAGGAATGTTATTATCTTTTAGCCGGACTACCGAGCTAAAGTTTGCAAGTCGCATAACGGGCGTTGTTGGATGAGGTTGACAAAGGATGCTGGGTCATTCCTGCTAGTGGTATCTTATTCCGATACACGGCCCAGTTATGTCTATTTGAGTGCTGCTGGAAGGCGTAGGTCTGCAGACCAGTGCATGACCAGCACCGATTGGCATGGCGCAAACCATTGAAAGGTCTGATTACCTAAATGTTGTGTTACACTGTGGGGAAATTTGCAATGATATGGGACTGAATGGATGGGAGTTTGCTGGATTTTTACGTAACACTAGGTGTTACTTGACTGTGCCAGAAATGGCTCATGGAACACTCTTGAGTACATCGACTACTACTGCGTCTTATACTTAACGTCGAATGTCAGTTCAGGGAGCAGCAAAATCGCCCTCGAGAGTCCATTGCAGACGTTTTCGTGGATAGCCTAGAGCTTGACCGATCATGGTTAACAATCGATAGATTTAGTTGGTGTCCCGCTATTTTATTGTTTATAGAGGACGATGTTGACTGGACTGAATTAAGTGCTAAGTGTGGCTCAATTCACGACGGGGAAGCACGATGATGAAGTATACCTCTGTTTGATGTGATGCTCCAATAACGCCCGGGGTGCCCACCCAAGCGTAGTATGTGGATCACTATTTTCTATGTAATTTACATGATCGCTCCACTAAAGCCCTGATGCTGGACAACATATAAATTTGAACTGCGTTCCACGAAGTATACCAAGGCGAGTTCAGCGTGTCTAAAACAACTACAGTGTGGTCGTTTCTGATCTCACACTGTGTAAACTTTTATCACTTTTAATGCTAAAGTGTTTGCAGCGTAATCCGTTGCGGTGTGCAGGTTCCAGGGCGCACTGGAAACTGGTGCAACCATTCCTCTCTGGAAAGACGACTCCGAACAAGAGACAGCCTTCAGTTGGCCCTCTTGATTTAGGGACCCTGGTGATACCGCCTTTAAGGTCAGCTCATGGGCTATTAAATGCGACATTTTTTTGCTTAAAACCCCCCTCAGAAGAGACTAATTTACTTATTTTACTTGTGTAAGGTGTGACTGGGTGTCTCTTTTCATATGGGATCCATTGGGCGATCCAAAAATGTCTCTGGGGTATGACATAAAAAAACGCGTCTTTTGTAAATGTAGGCTTTAGTTTTTCTGTACTTACTCAAATGTGAAGTATATGGATAAAATGGCAACAAGCCATTTGCAACACTCGGTACCCAATTCTGTCCGCGGCCATCCGCAGTTATCGTCATCTTGTGGTCCTCGGGGCGAGATGGCCCATTGGTTAGAGCGCGAATTTACTGACCGGAAGGTCCGTGGTTCGAGCCCGACCTCTGCCTCTCGACTTCCCCTGTCTAGGCCTGGGCAACCTGGCAGTATCTCAGCCCTCGTGCTTCCTTCTGGTGGCATGGCAGCTAGGCACCGAAAGGGTGTCACACCTGAACGATTTTATTTTTTTTAAAAACCCTTGTACACTTTCGGGGCCATTTGGTTATCTGATGGTGCACGGAAGCCCCTTACGTAAACATCGTCGATTCACACCCTTTCAATTTGCTCAAATTAATTCCGATGGATGGGCGAACTTCAACCGTTTGCACCTGATAACATCTTGAGTCCAGTCTCTTGTGTCTGAAATATGGTTTGAACTACTAGATTTTCCAACTGAGGAGTGTATCGTACGGGCTACCATTGAATTCCTGTTTGGTCTGTTAAATTCGGTTTTATTGGTCTTCGGTGAGAAGATACCACTTTTGGTTGGTTCTTCGAGGTGGTCATTTATGGACAATTGTACGAATACGGCCAAACTGCGGTCCGTATAACCCTAATATGCCTTAGACATTCACTGTGAAGTGTCGTGCAGAAAGCATGGAGATCACAGAGCTGACAGTCGCTAGCCAAGTGTGGATACAAATACAAATGGATATCGTCAAAACTCGAGCTTTTCGACCAAATTTGACTAATGATTTATACATTTTCCGCGGGGTACCATTCAAATGATTTACTGAACAAAAGATAAAGAGAACCCTGTATAAAACATTTATTATTATTCGGCCCTTAGCTTGGTGGTTAAAACGCCATCAGGCTCAGAACAGTATGCGAAACTTTCAGCCGGCTGTAGCCATTCTCATTCTGTCCATCGCCGAGGACTTGCACGCTCCTAGCTTTACTGTGGTGAACAGATGTGCCTTTCTGCTAGATTAGCAGCACCAAAACATGCAGAAATCAGTTGCGGCAAGAGTGTTGTAACAATTCGCGATTTGGTTAACTGAAAAAGTTATATGAAGTCTGTGACGTGAACTGTTTATGACTGTTATCTGGTTCTGATTCAGACGGTCCGGTTTGAAGCTGCCGATTTAGCCAGCTTCACAGGGAACCTCAGAAATATGAACTTACTGAATACCTGGTCACTGCACAACACAAACTGCCTCAAGACCCGGGTTTATGGAGCGACTCTACACCTGAAAAAAAAACACTACACATAAGTAACCACGTTTGAGCTCAGCTGTCGTTTTTCGGTGTCTCATCCATGGATGTGTTTGGTATCAATACAGGTGCGCAGTACGGTAGTTGCACACTTCGACAGTTGCGGTAGGTCAAACTTTCTTGAGAACGAAGAAACTGTCAAAAGTGGACGCACTTCAGTAGATCCATGAACAAACTTGGTTTACATCATGTGCATTTTGTGGTCAGTATTGCGGGTTAGCCTTTATTTAAGACTTGATGGTGCTGTAGAGTCCTACCGAAAGACAACACGGAAACACGCAAAAACACCTCTACGATTCGAGTCATGACATCTGGTAAATGCAGTTTCAACTTTCTGGTACATCTGCGAAAACAAGTCAATCATTTGCAAAATCTTAAACTTCGAAAAACGTTTGCTTGACTGATATAGTCTAGTACAGCTCGGGATTATCTGTCGGATAATGTAGAACACTTGGTGCTCCTCAAGTGATACCCCCTGTTCAGAAATGATTGTAGTCCGATCGTATTAGGCTTGTGAATTTTGTCACCGTTCTTGTACTTAATCACTCTTTCATACCTAGTTTACTTTATCCGTGCGCCCAACACCGCTTTACCGTACGGCAGTAGGAAGTCAAACTGGCGCGGTACACGTGTCAACTTTTAATCAGAAAAGGAGCCAGTGGTGTGTTGTTTGATCTTCCAACTTAAGGAGCATCTTCAAGGTCAGCTGCTGTTCGCACACTTGGCCTACTTATCGATGTGTACGGTCGACCACCTTGGTAACACAGCTCGATAGGCAAACATTGCGAGCCATGAATCTGAAAAGGCCAAAATAATTTTATGGAAAAAATCACGGGTGCTATAAGCTCGGCTGGAGTGAAGAGTTTATTGAAAGCCCGATAAAACTTTTTCTAGGCTTAGAGAGCCCAAGACTGATGATTTGGCGTATACTGCCAAGACGGTAGCCCAGTGCCAGGTGAAACCAGGCCTGCCATAATTCCGCTACCTTGAGAGGTGCATTATCGAACGATAGAATCAAGTGTTTCAGTGACAGGCAGACTGAGCTTCTGTTACGCACATGTCACACCCACAAACCCGGGGGAAAGCGACACCAATAGTCCTCCATGCAGCTATGCATGCCCACAATACACAGTGCAAAAACGGTGTGCGGACTAGGTGATCACACTGCGGTATATGCGGACACTCTTTCCTAAGTCAGACATTTAGTAATCAATTTAGCGTAAACACTCATAGTGGTCTTCCACAACCGGGGTGGATACGAGCATGGCTGTACACCAGCAAACTGATGACAAGAATTCCAACATTTGGACCAACTGGGAAGTAGGTACAACAGTTTCTTAAGACTGGTTCCGCAAAGTTGACAAAAATAAATCAGGTATGATAGATGCAATCCATATTATCATCGTAATGACAACAGCAATAGCAGGTAATAAAAAAAACAAAGGTAATGAACTATCAGAATTAAACAGCTGGTGTAAGCGACAAAAAACCCTCTAATTCACAACCAAGATAGATAACAGGTAAAAACAAAATATAAATTTTGGGACCGAGCAGTCATAGATAACTGAAACCAATCCTTCTATCGGGCTCTGTAGAAAGGAATGTTAACAGAAAAATGGTTTTGGAATTGCAACACGGTCGACGGGGATTTCTTTGGGCTAGTCGAATTGTCCAATGAGTTCGGCAATGTGGACGTACAAATCTACAACAGTTGGGTCAGCAAGAGACTCTTTAGCAAATGCCTTCTGGGGTGGTTGACCTTCCAACAGCCTGCGTACGGCCAATTCAACTTTCTTCCCATTCGCAGTGTACTAAAACAGAAATTGGGGATGCATGCGCACCGAATGATAGGAATCGAGGTTAAACCAAACTTAAGCCAAGGTTTTCATGGGCAAATTACAACTTGGTTTACTGATCGGATTTCGTCGAAAAACCAGCTAGCACGGATTAATCTTTATCATCATCGACAGCAATACAATGGGATTGATGCGGAGTTATGCCGAAAAAAACGTATTTTCGCAAGGGAAATGATCAATAACAGTTGTATTAAATGAATGAATGGGACGCCATCAGTGGGATTGAGTGAGCATTCTTAAGGACTTCACACAGCAACAGACAAACCTTAGTTTGGTGATCCGGCTAGGAAGTGACGGCGGTGCACAAGTTCGGGGAAACGTTGCGGACAACACATATTTGCTAAACTGTGCGTTCTCTGGAAAGCACTATAACAGAAGGTTTTCAGGTGTGTGTAGTAACCGAGCTGAAATAGCCGTTTAATCAGATGCTAATATTCATTACGTTTGGGGATGCAGGGCGTAGTAGTTGGGCGACGTTTCAGTAAGGCGAAGTAGGTTGGAGTATGAAAATACTGCTCCATAAAATGGGACCGGCTCCTGAGAGAACAAAATTTGAAAATCGAAATCTGTTACGTGGTCGGAATGATGAGACGTTTTTCAAAACACTGGTAACAGTGCATCCGGAGAAGGAAACGCCTTCACAGGACTGCACAAACGGACCGCCTAACATCCAGAAGGACAGTCGTTATCGTTTGGGCTATGATGTTGCTTGGATTTACTATGGGACAAGATGGCGACAAAACAAATAGGGATTCCTGCGAACGAAAAAGTTTAAAGTGGACTATGCAGGAGTACTACAGAATGGCCTATATTTCTTGTGATTTTCAACAGTAAGCATAATGATCACCATAGTAGTAAGTACACCAGTAGTAAGTACTGGTACTCAACGGCCACAACAATGTAGCCAAACTGCTTTCGGCGTTCTGTTCATTTCCGTGCAAAGGTACAATCAGAATACAAGGATGGCCGGTCTAGTCAGTATCGTCCAGGGACTTAAATACCACACAATTTAACCGCTGTTGGCCATCTCTTCAATAACGGCGAAAAAGTGACTCGCTGATCCCGACTACGGATAAATTCGGTTGGTACATACATGCCAGGGACAGTGGTGAACAATTATCTCGTTCTAGGAAGCCACGTTACCAAGATTCACATTAAGAGAATGACTTACAAACTCAAGCAAAGAAGTCAGTTCGAGTTTTAGCGTCTACCACTTCGCGACAGCTCAACTGTACACGCCAATCATTAGATATCGCAATAAATAATTCCCTCGGCTAAGGAGCCCATCACTCTTCCGAAGATCTGGAAAATGGGTCGAATTTCAACACAATTCACCCAAACTGGACATGTGTGTCGATAGAGCTAGGAAATCGGTGAAATTTAGCGGTCATTTTGAAGTTTCGAACGCTGAGTTCCTTTTGTCGATTTTACCAAAAATATATAAATTCTCTCTACCTTGACAAAATAATTTTTAAGTTCGGGTCTGAAACCGACCGAAATTTTCTGGGGATTAAACAGCTATCTTTAGTCTGATAATTAGACATACCAATCTTAAGGTTCGTGCAGCCCAAATACACCAAAACCAGCAAAACAAGATCAAGCAAGGTGTCAGTTCAGTGACAGAACAGGTCACGCCTTCCGATTGTGAGCAATTAGGAAAAAATCGGGTTGCTATAAAAATGCCGGACTGCCGAGTTCGAGTACGGTAAAAATTGTGCCTACCCGACAAATACAAACTGTCTTGGAAGCAGGGATCAGTCTGGACTAACCCACGTAAATATAATACAATAACAAGACAGGACATCGACGAATAAGCACTCATGGGATCACACTTGTGAAGAACTTTGTCACAGGAAGCAGCCAGCAGTGATTGGTTTTTGTCCAGCATTTAACCAGTTTAAAACGACATCCGATTGGGGAAGGGCAGCAAATTAAAAAAAAAAACCGGAAGTCGCGCGATCTAGAAGAGAGTAGCTGTCGCATTAGAGGAAATGAACTGTACACCGAGAAGCCTACCGGAATTTCAGGGACGCTCTGTATGATGGCCGGTATGAATCTGGGCGATAGTTGAGACCGGATAACATTCCGTATCTGGTCCTCAAGTTCCTTGGGCAGTGCAGTATCACCGCCAGCGATATCAACTGGTTTGACGAAAAGAAGAACGCGTTCATCCGTACGGCTCCGATTTGACTGGGCGACACAAAGGGAGTCAGAAATAGCGGATAACGACTCGACTAAAAAGAACAACAGGGTGAGGGAGGTAATCAGACAATGATGTGTTACGATTCATGTTTTACCTGTACTATCCAAAAAGACCACTTGAAGTCGGTTCCTCCATTTAAAGTTTAGGGAACTGGGGAAGCCAGATGTCAACCAGCAACACAACTCTAAAAATCTTGGCGAAAACCGTCATCCTCTATGCTTGTGATTGTATGGTTAGGCTTGTTTGTCCATATATGCTAGTAAGTGAGATATGAATGGCTGTCATCCAAATGGTATTTGCCAGTGTTCAAACCACTGGACGCCTGCGCATAGTGGTGAGACATACGAATGAGATATTGATGAACCCATTCACTGACTGCACTTAGGTTCTCGTCTTACACCGCCATTAACGTGGTCCAATAACCCGGTTGTTGCTTAATCGACTTAAACAAAAGGCCCTGTCCTCATTGGAAGCGGTATGTAGAAAACTTCGACCACCTGCAGTTGAGAACAACTTGGAATTTATGTACCATAAGCGCGGTATAAACTGAAAGACATTCAAAGAGGAAATAGAAACAAATTTTACTTCCACAAAGTAGATCTTTTCAGTTTTTATGTTTGTTTTAGTTTGTTTCTCAGAAGAGATCATTTTCGACCATTCCCATTGGTTTTTTCCGTAGGAACACAACTGCGCGTCCATAGCCATTCAGGATATTCTAAGTGCACTGGGTTTTGTTGTAAAATAAAAAATCGTCCATCTATAGCACCCTTTCGGTGCCTAGCTGCTGAGCCACCCGAAGGAAGCACGAGAGCTGAGATACTGCCAGGTTGCCCAAGCCTAGACAGGAGAAGTCAAGAGGCAGAAGTCGGGTTCGAACCCCGGACCTTCGGTCAGTAACCACTGTTGTACAGAAGTTCATCAAGTTGATATGTGCACAAGAGTGCACAGAGTTTGAGAATTTTGTAGCGCTACCATTGCAGTAGCAAGCTGCGCTGGATTCACTGTTTCTCAGAGTTACAGCGAACATGAATATAGGGAAACACATGATTAATGTCAATTCTAAAGGTAATCCCGAATTTCCAAGAGATAGTTGAAGACCCACATTAAACGGTCACACAGCAGTCAAAAAGTGAATACTTTCAGTGAATGTATGCACAAGTAGGGCTTCATTCACATCAAGTGCCTCATCTTGAACCATACACTCACATTCTCACCATCGGCCGCAGAACAAGCTTTGGAGGATGTCGGATATGGAAAGCCTCGGTTACATGTCCGGTAGAATAATCGACTGTTTTCATGATCCACACACTACATCGGATTAATGAATCGATGTATACTGACATCCAAGATGCACTCCAAACTTACTCAAATTGTAAATTTCGGCGCTGCCAAACCTTATCCCGCTTGGATTTAAAGTCGCATCACTCCGTCCGCTGATAGTTAGCCCTAGAGTATCGCTGTGCAATTCAATAAAGTCACCATGCGCCCAAACGTCTGAAGAGTATAAAGTGAGGAAAACAAAGTAAGTGGTGAAGGGAAAGAATATTCATGGGCTTAACACAGGCAGGATGTCAACAAATCGATAAGAATTATGTTACGTAAGCCAACGCGTAAGTCGTGAAACATTGCGTTCGCATCTGTAATTAGTGAGTAACTCCTGAGGTAAATACCTGTAATGCGACCAAGACGACTTTTCAAATCAGATGATTACCGTAGGGTAGTGTTGAAACATAAATTGAATGCGCAACAGATTTTTTAGCGGCAAAAAACCGTTGGCTCTGGGTCGGAACTTGAATAAAGCCTGCAGCAGACTCGTTAAGGAAGAGTGCCAACGTAAACAACCACACTTGGCTGCGTGGTTGTTTTTGTGAAACAGTACTAACACCGTTCCCACATATTTATAATTAAACGGAAAAAAGTTGTGTTACTCCACTGTGGCTCGACCTCCGTGTAAGTGACCGCTGAAACAAGCCGGAGAATCATGTTGCGTTTGAAACGTAAAAACTGAGCCGGTCGCCAGTCCTACAGAACGACACTTCTCGATTAGGCAAATATTTTTGCTGCGTTCATCGGTCTTCAAATGGCCATGATGTGTCTTCTCTTTTCTCTTCATTGAACGTTAACTGTGCGAACAGGCACTTAAGACCGACTCCACTGCAGAAGTTTGCATTCTCGGCGAATTTAACACACAACGAATGACTCCCTTTATCTTTCGACACAAATCCTGCAGAGCCGTGCGTCCAAGTCCGTTTCTATTATCTATCAGTTTTCCAACCCGAGCTCCTGATCATAGCGGCGACTGGGTTAGTATGCGTGAGGGTTATAGCAACTGTTCTTGGTGCTGGTGTTTTTCGGAGGATCCCTCAGTTTTGGTGGAAAAACTTACTACTGTCCTACCTGACGAAACAGGCCGACTCATCCCGGGAAGCAATCACTTCCGGAATGGTTTAACCATGCATGTCTACGGTTAATAAAGACGAATAGACTGTACCAGCCTTTGTGGGTGGGTTTGTTGGCTATTGATCAAGTAGCTGTTGATCTGTTGGATGAATCACGTTGATATCCCTTCGTTTGGTGACAAAACGTTTACAGGTTAATCTCGAAGATCGGCAGACACATCAACAGTCACCCGGTCAATAACCAATACGCGCTAGGTTGCTGCACGTAACACTCGTTATTCCGTAATCAACGGATTCAAAGACAAATTCATTGAAAGAAAGACAGTCCCAGCTATCGAAATTGCCGACTGTAAGTAGTTCTTTTTGGAACCCAGTCAAAGCGATCAGTCGTAAGTTTTGTTATTCCTTATTCCCTGCCACACTTGATGTATCTGGAGGTCTCAGATTCCTTACGTCAGAAAAGCAGAGATATTCGCTCAAATTTCTGCCCCCCAATTCTTCTCTTTCTCTCTTATCTCCGTATCAGTTTACCCAGCCTCTCCAATTCACTTATCTTTACCGGTTATCACAATGAGGACTATTTGTCGTCTCCTGTCAGAACGCAAAACTTGCAGAACACCTAGTTCGGGTGGTATCCCTCCAATTATGTTCCGTAACTGTACTTTTGAACTGGCCCCGGTCATTTCAAAGCTTTTGTTCATCCCTATATCGAAGGCATTCGACCGGGTTCAGCATACAGATATCCTTGCCAAGCTTCACATGTACGGGCTGCATTCAAACTTGACTGCCTCGATTGGAAGATCTCTGTACAAACGGTGGTGCAGAAAATCAGTGCTGGATCTCCCCCACAGTTTTCATCCTTAATGCGAACGATCTCTTGTCTACCGTTACCTCTTTCATCCACAATCTTGCGGACGACACCACTCTGCACTCCTCGTCCTACTCTAGCGCTCCATTTCGTTCCGACTGCAACGACCTGGCATTACTGCCCCGATCACCGACTTTGCCAGTATCCTTGACTGGGACTTTTCGAACTCAACAGCGGTTGACCCCACCGTGTTTTCGCCTCCCTACGCACTTCCCCTCCTGATCTAAATCTTGTAATGTGATCTGCTATCATTCCGCAATCCTGATCGTTTATCCTTTCTAGCCTGTCTTTTACCGATACTTTATCTCGGCCCTAATATGTTAAGGTCCGCAGGATGCCAGCAGGGAGAAAGGTTGGTTTTATTTGTCGGCCATGCAAATGCTTCATCCCTGCCCAAATTCTCCTCTTTTACAAATCCCGAATTTGGCCTACCCCGCTGTTGTCAAGTTGTGGTGGAGATCCTTCACTTGACTTACTCCCTAATTCCACTCAACATAAAATTGTATATCTCATCGATACACCTATGCGAACATTTGACCACCGTCCAAACGTAGCACCTCCCGCTTTATTTTCCCGTTACCAACAAGCAAACTGTTTATCAGAGCTTGCCTCTTCTTCCCTTTTGCCTGTATCTTTCATTCGGATGATATGTCCTTCCTCACCGAGTCACTCATATCAGTTTGCAACCACCCAACGTGGAACCGCTATCTTGTCATCTTTTTTCCAAGGAACCTTTGACACTTCCTGTCTTCTATAACCTACAACCGTTGAAATGCCGGGTTAACGCTCACCGCAATCCATCTTGATGTTTGTTATTTCATACATGTTTTTCTGTTACATTGTATCGTTATTCGTAGGAAGTCTCTGACCTCCCTTCTTCCGCAATCCACATTTGGGTAATAAAAGAACAAGGTATGGAAACTGAACTGGCGATCTTTCACATACTAGAGGGTGGACCTGCTGGCCGAACTATCACAAACACCGGGGTTACATCTGAGGGGTTGACAAAAAGGAACGACTGGATAAATGCAGCAACTTTGTGTGTAGAGTGCAGCCCAGTTTTGGAGTTGGCCGACAACCAGAAAAAACTTATCAAAGTAATTGGCCCCTGTCTATTGATGAAATCGAAGAATATCCGACGTAGCCTTTGGAGTTTATGTAAGGCGTTGCTTACCTGGAGGAAGCCAGGATATTCCCTCCGTATATGGTTCTGCTCTAAGTACAGTGCCAAAGTCCGCAGCACAAAGGGCGAACATACTCGGAAACGGTTAAAATAGTTCCCAACTTGGAAGCCTTCATTCTTGAAAGGCCTGAGCCTTGGGCCAACCAAAAGCAGAACTTTTCTAAACAGGTCGATTATTTACCGAGTGATATAGGGAAAGAGGAAATCTGGAATAGTTCTACTAATCTGTTGGAAATAAAAACAGTTATCAAGCGGATTTTTTAGAAAAAACAATCCAGCACCAGTAGTTTTGTTGCACGCAGTGAGGTTTACTTTGTTAGGTTCGCGTTAAACGAAGTTCCAGATTTTGAAGTGAGACGAAGAAAACAAAATAACTTCACCCTACGCGAATGCTTGGCCAGTGGTACTTACAAGACCAATTGTTCTCCATTTTCGGGGCACGGGCTGATTGGTGGATCTCCTGAAACATAATTAACTGAACCTGCTTATATTGTAAACCTGATATTGTCTTAAGGATAACTTTCTCATTATTGTTTTCTCTACGACGATTTTAATTGATGTGACCTAACCATTTCCAAAAATAGTCTGTTGAGTGGGATGGCGTGAGTCAACCCAGAATATTCCTTTTTTAGGATATAGGCTAATTTGATTAGATTAAGATGTACAGTTTACGGTTATTTTGATTCGAGTTTGATCGAATCACGCTGACGAATTTTAATCATGCTTAGTTTCACAAGGATAGCGTGGGTCGAATGGTTGTATACTCGGCTAGGAATGTACCGATCATATACATGATGGACCCGTTATATTACTTAGCTAAACGAAGCTTGTTTGAAGCTATGTAGTATGTAGCAGTCCTCCTGAAGTACATACCAGAGAAAATCCTTAACATCAGAGCTTTGCAATGCGCGGATGAAACTTTCTAAAGATCTACGAAGATTGAAGAATGTACAGTAGCTTAAAAGGAGTCAAGAAATCCAATCGTACACAGATCAATGACGTCAAAAGGAATTCATGGGGACAATGAACCGAGAATGCAATACCTCCAGGACAACCACTTGGGTCGAATGCTCAATAGGTCTGAAAGACACATTTCCTAACATCAGTTAACAACCCATTCAACTTAGATGTGCGAAGTTACCCCGAACCCCAAAGATGAGTCATCCCAAATCTTCTTTCTACAGTTGGTGGGTTTCGAAAGGAGATAACCGAACTACAAAAGGGAAAAACTGCTGAAGAGGACGAAAGGCCTCCAGAAATATTTATTTCCGGCGGATCAGTATTCGAAAACGAAGTTTTTCACCCGATTTGCACAATCTGAGAGGCTGAAGTGTCCTACAAGAGTTCCAGAACACCACAAGCGCATCAATGTTCAGAGGAAATGGAAGCTGACGGAAAACGGACAACTAGCGAGGAATCAGTCTTCTATGCACAGTAGGATAGTTCTCGACAGAGGTCCTCAACCGTTCAAATGGGGGGTTTCCACTAGAAAATGCCCCTGCGGAGCAACGTGGATTATGAAGCGGACGCAGCACGATTGACCTTACCTTTGCGGCTGCAAGAAAAATTCCGGCAGCAGAATCAACCATTATACGCTCCGTGTGCAGACTTCACGAAAACCTTTAACTCAGTGTACAAGGAAACGCTCTGGATCGTACTCCAAACGCTCGGCTGTGTTCATTACTATATGGGAGTTTAACATGAACACTATATCGACAGCACATTGGGATGCTTTCCGAATTCAGCGGTGAGAAGGAATCCCGAAAATTGAATTTCCAAAACTAGCCAAGATTGGCGGAATCGGGTGCACCTTGATACACAACCAGATACGCGGGATAGGCGAAGTTAAATCGAATGGCCAGTGATCGCATTTCAAAGCAACCTAATTACGGTCATTTGAAAAATAAACCTCGAACTTGTGAACGGTCAAAATTCAGCTACAGTGGCATCCTTCGGGTAAGCTTGAAAAACTGTAATCTTGGTTTCGGATATTGAGAAAATCTGGCACCTGACAGAAGGGCCAGGAAAATTGCCATCTGCAAAGGCCTGAAGAGCTTTGAGGTACGATGCACCCCACTGCCCCAACATAACCACCTTATTCGAAAAGATCGGACAACCGCAGTCACCTGGGTCTGTGCAACTTGCGGGCTCACATGATTGAGCAAAATCGGACTCGCAAGACACCGCCATGCCCGTGCTAAACCACGACGGACTCGCCAGTGAATCGTCTTGGTTAGTCCGCTCAGATTTCTAATCAACCTGTCCGATTCTACCGTCATGCTAAAAGAGGAAGCTACCAGTAGCAATTTGACTATTGGTATGCCATCTCTCTACCCATTCTCATATAAAAGGTACAGTAATGGGTTTCTCAGAAAGCACCGTTATGTTAATTTATCTAACGGGAGCGTGGTGACTTGATGAAACTTGGAGGAATTGGCCAGTACCTTGGGATAAAAGAACCACTACTGATGCTCACTGTTAAATTATCATGTTTGGGCCGCCTGCTGGCTGTCAACAAGCATCTACATGCTTGCCGACCTTGTTTCCTAGGGTTACATCGGTATCAGCGGCTTGCACGTAGCACCACACGCAGCTCCGCGCAAACCGCTTGTAGTTCACCTACAATGCGCCGAATCAGACACTGTTGACCGACAGATCCGTTTGGGATGCCAGCCAAGCATAGAGGAATTTTGTAGATGGTAAGTCTGCGACGGTGCTAGAAGTGAATTTCTGCGACCATCATTTACACGGAAACACACCAACAAATGACCAGCAACAGCATGTTACACGCTTGTGATCTGCGTTTACAATCTCAGCAATTCAGGTCACCGGTCTTGCCGGCGAACACAACATTGGACTCAACTATTTAGTTGTCTTGTTGTTGGTTTGTGAAAAGCCCACATTAGTAAAACGAACACTTGAGTACGTTAACTAGAACAACCAGTGAAAATCGGCACTAGTCTGACCATTGCGATCAAAGATTGCTGTGTGCTTGGGCAGTTGGAAACATACGTAAATGAATAAAGCTCAAGGAGAATTAACACAGTTTTGTTGCAGAACGAATCAGAGGTAATACAATTAGTACAACCTGATATTGGTCAGTTACGTAGCTGTTTCGTTGTGATTATTATTAGGTCTCCGATGCCAAAAAGCATTCATGAGTAGTCTATAAATAAGAAAAGTGGGTAATTTGTTTTAACATCTCACGATTAGCAAAGTGAGCATCAACAGACACTCCAAGGCTCGGCGGTCAAATATCTAGGATATTCCTACCTTACCATCTTTGTCCTCGGCTGTGCAAAAAAACAACGCATCCGAATTCGTCAACACATACCAGGTTTATTCGGAGGCGGTCAATCAGTACTGCCGTAAGGGTGACTTCTCGGAAGACAGGGCCACACAAATAGGCCAGATTATGCGTTCATCTGATATCCAGTGTGTGGATTCAAGTTTGATGAAATTTCAACGTGAAGGACTGGATTGCTCTCTCCAGTTGGTTTTCATTTGGTTTTCCTACCAAATCTTATATCTTCGCAACCACCCTCGGAGATAGGTGGTTGCGGAGGCTCCAGAGTTAGTAGGAAAACCAAATGAAAGCCAAATGTAGAGAACAGTTCAATCGATAGCAAAGCTTTGACGGACAACCAGGCGCTGTGCCACAGTCTGAGAATACATAATTCGACAAGCAAACAGGACTAGTGAAAGGATATTACTTTATCGGTTACCACGTGACAAGCAGGCCATTTGCACAAAGCGATTTTCAGTTATGTCCACAGGATCCTTGTTCGTGGTCCCGAGGAGAAGGAAGGGAGTAGAAAAGTGAAACCACACACTGCCGTTTGTCTATGTTTCAGCGAAGATATGAGCGATGAGCACTCTGTTATTATTACTACATAGGCCAAAGGGCCTGGATGATTTGAGGAATTCGGTCCTGAGCTATGCTTTATATACGGACGCACGAAAAAGCCTGAATGATGTGCACCGCATTATAAGGTTCATTAAGTCTTTCAGATGCCTGAATAAGGTTGTGGCCCGTCTAGCCTGAAGTTCCCTAGTTCGTCTAGGAATATTTACTTGTTTCACGGTGCCTCTGCTGGGGATGATAGGTCAGCAGGCTGAAGTTGTACGGACTCTGGAATCGCTAAATATTGACGTGTGCTATCTCTCCAAAACTCGTTCCTAAGACTTTGGAACGGTATTCACTCTACATTCTCCCACTGCCGTCCAACAAACAGCTCGATTAATCTTAACTGAACGGTAGAATCTCTACTGTACGACTAAACAGTGCGTTTAAGGTCTTGGGAACACAGTGAAGATAAAACCCTCTTCATCGTTGCGAGATATAAACTCAAGAGATCAATTACAGGAACTCATTAAGAGGATATGGCAATATTGCCCGAAGATCTGAACACTAAGCCTGACAGGCTTGGAGCGGATGAAAGTGGCCTCGATGGTCAAAATTCTGCTGGCATCGACTCAATGGGAGCGGCAAACGACTGCTCCAGCTCTGCACAGGTGGCCGTACGCTAATTTCTACCGCAGCTCACGTTGACGAGTGACCTGGTGTCCATAACCCAATCGAATCACCTATTCCACACTTAGCCACCGACAGCGAGGTTGTATTAAGTTTTTTAAGATTTTACTGGAATACATTCGCTGACTCTGACCAAGCATTTATGTTTGCAACGATGATACTTGTTAAAATGCCACAGAATTTTACCCAACGTCGTACGTGCTATGAAGTTTCGTCCTAATTATTCGTACTGCTTTGCGTCAACCTTTTGTATTTTGTTGTCGTATGATGTGTTATCATGTTGTTTACGAGGCTTTGTGAATATATATATATATATATATATATATATATATATATA
>SJOL01008731.1:27346-94597 GCA_004794785.1 Opisthorchis felineus
GTAAGCTAGCACTAAGTCCTTTCCCCGCCAACTTTTATTCTTTTCTTCACAATAAGGCTTCCAAATAAATCATGGTTGTACGGCGGCGAAGCATCAGTGTTCAACATTGATGTCATGCTGTCGATGATGATGATCTATAAGAGTCAGTAATTCAGCTCACTAACTGTGCACTGAAGTGTGGTGGTTCCGACTACTACAGTTTCCTTCACCGGGGAGGAGGATAAGAGAATGAGAGCCATGCGTTGGAGGCGATGGCCCAAACAGATATGTTTGTTCAGTATGGCAGGAAGTCAGAGCTACGCATTGAAGGCGATAGATTTGACGCAGGACGGTCATTGACTGCGTGACACAGACACATCTGCCAGGGTCACTAACCATTGGTTTGTCCTGTTGCGCGGTCCCAATCCAGAAAGAAGGCAGTTACCAACAGGAATCAGCCAACTGGTAAGGGCTTTCCAAAGTCAGGGACTGATCGCCTCATGGTCGTCTCCATCCAACACGAGGCAGAGCAAAGAAAGCTCTACGAGGCAAACAGTCCACTGGCATACTATGTACATGGCCTAACGAGTGTAACCTGTGGGGTGTGACCAGCTGATCTAGCGAGGGAAAGTGGACATCTGACGTAACTCAGCATTACTGATGTGATGTCCATGCCAAACCCGCGCAGTGTTTCGGAGGCACCGATGGTTAAACACAGAAAGTCTTCGAAGTTCTTTCACGCGCAGCGACCACGTCTCTGATCCATAAAGTAGCACGATCGGACTGCGGCACTGTACACTCTACCCTTGACAGTCAAGCTGATGTCACGTCGGCGCCATAGGTTAGCAAACACTACGCTGGTCTTCGCAATTTGGGAAGTGACTTCGTCTTTCAACAATCCCCTGCGGCTGTGCAGGTAAATGAGCTTATCCACCACATCGATCGGTTGGGGTTGATACCATCCAATCTTGCAGCAGTATTTTACACTTTACAGGTCCGAAGTGTATATCGAACTGTACGAAAGAATTATTTATATCGATGGTGGTGCGAGGAGATTCGGTAATTTTAATAGAGACTTCATCCTGTCAATGAAGCCAGTCTACTCTGTAAGGCCAAGAAGCACTGTACGGCTGTTCCATCCTTGTTGGGAATTATCACGAAACCCGGAGTTTCGAAAATGCGACTTTCCGGCCAGTCGTTGAGAGCTAATCATACTGCTGGTCAGCCGCTTGTTGCCAAACGGTCAAGTGTCAAAACACTGGCAGGAAGGTCGCATGTTCATGAGATGCGCACTGCTGATGATCCCCAACAAAGATGAAACAGCTGTACATTGCTCCTCGGCTTTTCAGCATGGATCAGCTTCACTGACAGGATGAAATCTCCGTTGAGAATTGTTTAGGTTATTTAAGGTGGTTTGCATTTCTAAATGATCTGATCCGAGAAAAACGATATCGTTGGCGTACTCCAAGTCCGAAAGTGAACGCCCCAAGAGTATTTCGATCCCCGAGGTGCTGAAGGCAGGTAAAGAAGACTCAAGCAGCATATAGACTACAAAGTTGAAGAGGAAGGGCGACAAAGGACATCTTTGCCTGGTACCACTGGAAGCGGTGAACTCAGGAGAGAATTTCCTGCAGACATGTACACATTCATGGGAGGAGGCATATAGAGCCTTTATAAGAGATACGAATTTATAAGAGATATTTCATCGTCAGACAATGCTACAGTTTCTGACGACCAACGGAGTCAAAAGCAGACTTGAGATCGAAAGAGACGATCTTTGTTGGTCGTCGAAAGGAGTGGCGCATCTCCAACACTTGTTGCGAAGTGATCGATACAGCCCCGGTGAGGGCGAAGCCTAGCTTGGTTCTCGCGAATCTGACTGTCTCGACGATGGATCAGCTTTTGCAGGATAATAATAGAGGACGATTCGGAAGCTACGGCCACAATGCTAATACTGCGGTGGTTATCGCATTATGTTCTTGTACCCTCTTTGAAAGTAGAAATCACCGTCGAGGTGCCCAATTTTGTTGGAATTTCTCCTCATTCCAAATACTTTGGAGTAGGATAGTTAGGTTAACAATGACGGCGTCGTCACCTCCCCTGAACAGTACAGGGGGTAAACCGTCTTGACCAAGTGAGGCAGTGAAATCGCACACTAGACTTCCGTCGACGATGTTGGACTGATGTTCACGCTCCACTTAGATTCATTTGTTCCTTCTACAGGATGAGTTGATGGGGCCAAGCTGAACTGTTCTACAAGGTGTTCAGCCCATCGTTCAAGACGGCGTTTCTGCGAATGAACTCAGGTCCTTTTCGGAGATAGTTTCTCTAACACCTACCACCCTCAGACCAATTGATTGGATTATCTGGAACAGGGTGCGATTGTTCCCCATTGCAAAGTCCTTCACTATTTCCCGGGCTTTTGCCACCAACCAGCGCCCTTTGTCAATCTTTAGGCTGTTCGATATTTGGTGGTTGTCGGATCTGCGAGCGCCATCATAGTCATTTGTTGCTGGTACAGTTTTACTAGCACCAATCAGTCCTGCTGATTGTGACGAGATCCGGTGTTCACTGAGGTGTGAGCGATCTCGAGCAGAGTTGTGGGCATGGCTTCTTTTATCTTTCGCCAACGGTCATCCAATTTACCATAACAACCACCTTAAACGTCGAGTTCTGGAAGTTTCTCAGCCAACTCAACTCGATACTGTCGAGCTCCAGAGATACTTTGAAAGGCAGTGAACTGGATGGCTTAGAATCAACCAGAGTTTTCCCGAGAGAAAGCGAATAGATTGAGCGCGACCGCATAACGCGGTGACCGGAATCAAGTAGTGTATTCCAAAATGAACTACAACTTTCTGTTGAAGCTCTTCACCGGTAGTTCAACTAATTCCACGGCTGCTTCGCATTTGGTAGCCTCCAAGTCACAAGGTGTGGACGCTTGCACTGGTTAGAAGCAAATGATGTTCAGTACATAACTAAAGAAGCCGTCCCAATTATCCGTGCGGTGAGCATCAAACTCGAATCGGCCGCCAAGATGGACTTCCTCAGGATTTAGTCGACCCATCTAAGCATTCATATAGCCTGCAGGAATCACGCTATCTATGGTTCCCGCTGACCGGAGCAACCGTGATAAATCACGATAGAAGCTGTCTATCTCAGCCTCAAAGTTGCTATCTGTCGGAGTGCACGTAGACACAACAAGCAAACACCGTTGAACAGATCAGAATGCATCGATCTTGACTGAAACAATCACTCTAACGACACGGAGACGACCGTTTATTGGAATTCAGTCCAGTGAGGCGCATTCAGCCCTGGGGCCAAGTACAACTCCCACGCCGAAGATAACACAAGCCATTGCATCACCGGACACCTGAAGAGTAAAGTGCGAGAAATCTGGGTTCGCAACGAACGGTTTGAAGCGTATGACGGTACTGAGGTGTTGCATGCGTGTTTCAAGGACGCAACACACATCGACCGAAAGAGAGAACAAGGTCGGAGCAAAAGCTACTTGTTGTCCAATTTGACACAGAGTACGCACAATAAAAGCCGTAATATGGAACGGAACTCTCGAATTTCATAAGAGTTTATTTTGATTTATTTTACTGGGCATAATCTTAGATGCGGGGAAAACGTTAGGTGGCTGACAGGCAAATGAGTAAGAAGGACTTGGGTGAGGGACGAGTGGGGGGAGTCAGTGAACGAAGACTTGTAACGGTGAATGACACTTCTCGGTTGCCCAGGTCGAAGAAGGGTTTAGTTGAGGCACCCTAGCTTAAGTCTTTGATCCAAAATCGTGACTAACAAGGCAGTGGGAGGACGTAGAGATTCGTTCGGGGACCCCTCCCCTAGCTCTAAGTCAAAAGTCTGAACCACGAGACAGCGCACAGTGGGGTTTTCTTAAGGGACCCGTCCCGGAGCCATTGACTCAATACTCTGGCGCACTGGGCTGTGGGAGGCTGGCCTGGCCCAAGGGCGCATAGAGCAAGGCATTACTGTCTCACTCCTGATGCGGCTGCGTACAGTATTTGGTTTTCGAGCAGCACCAGACCCATGGGTTTTAAAAATATTTTGACCGTATTAAGTAACACACCGGCGGTCACAGTTGACCGTTGGGCGATCGGAGTGTGCGGTTTTTAGGGCTGACCTTTTCTAGCCCGTCATTCTTCGAAGGAACGCAGCATTGCTGCTTCTATAAATATGGGTATGCTGATCTGTCTCGACCTAGAAGCTCACAGCAAAATAGACGCCAATTCGGCGATATTCGCTACTACACTGAAAATGCATTAAATCACTAGATGACGGGAATCAGCAGAAGCCCCAAACTACGTTAGAAATTGCCACGGTAATAAAGCCTCCTATTGTTGCAACATCCAATTTATCTCCACTGTGTCCACACTGAAATGCCCTCTTCAAATCAGCTCGCACCTCAAGTTTGTTGCCGAAGACGACCCGGGGCGGCTTGACCAGAACAACACACTTAAGGGACACGAATGATCAGCTGGTAAATCTCGTAAAAAATGGATGTTAATGAAACATCCATGCTTGGAGTAGGGTTTGCAGTGAATAGATACGTAAATGGATGATTATGTCGAAGAAATAAACCTACCATCTTCGTCCCAGGATTCAACAGCCATTCCCAGGAAGCGGCATTGGATTTGACCTCGGTGGATAGGTAGTATCGGGCAGCAACCAACACAACAGCCTATCATATCGGTGCCACCTGGCGAGAGGAGAGAAAACATAAGTAAGGTAATTCGGGCTTTCTGAGAGGGGGGCTCCCATCGACCATTGTGGTGTGACGACAGTAACATTCCACTCGACAAAACGTCTTAACAACAATATTCGAGTGCATGCAGGTACGATTTGGTAAACTACTGATCCAGCGTCTAAAATTTCCGTAACTTGTTGCGGATATCGGAAAGAAAATAGAGTGGTCTGAATACCTAAATTATTGAACAACAAATTAGAAGTAATGGCAACGCTTAACTGAAATCCGTAAGCTGAGCGAACTCGTCGGTAGTGGTGTTAACCTGGTTTCAAGAATTTTCCAATTCGGTTCGTGGCGCTTGGTGTTTCCGACAACAATTGCACGGCCGTCACAGTCGTTTCCTTGGTGTGAGTATCCCCATCAAAGATCCAACTGTGAAAGTATCGATAGAGATTTCGTTCCGTAAGCAAAGTCAGTCCATCTTGGAAAGCTCGAAAGCATTTTTCAGCTATTTCATCCCTGTTGGGAACCATCAGCAGTGCGCGTTTTAAAAATCCTTAGGGGAATTCCAATTGGTAGTCGAACATTGTACCATGTCTGGTCAGAGTGCTTGAAGATCAGTCACACGTGGCTCAACGGTATAGTATTTAACTACAAAATGGAAGGCCGCCGGTTCGAATCGTCCTATAGATTCGCTCCAACTCTTTCTCGTCACGCCATCGATTTCGGTTTTCGATTTATGGTTGTAACGAACTGACACAATGTAAAGCACGACGCGGTCACCTTTGTTAGAAAGTGTGAAGGTCTTATTAACCAACCTTCCAAACGGGTGTTCGGAATGCTATCGATGGTCACAGACGGTGAGTCGACCGCAACTTATGTATCAGTGCAGCATCCGGTACCTATGAAAGACAACTTGGAAGTATAAGATTGTGGAAAGAAGACGCAAACAAGCCGACGCTCCATCGACTCGTACCGTCGCTCGTCGGAGCCGTGAATACATTTTTCGCACGCGGCAAAACGGATGGACATACTTTTGCACTACACCGTAGATTGCTACAATGTGACCTAAAATAGCGGCGCGACAAAATGCACACAGAAGTCTGGATTAGACCGATCAATTGAAAGATACGATGGACATGTTTTGATATGCTTCAAGGCCTGTAATGCAAGAGCATAATTTGTCCGGCATGTAAAAGTGGTACAACACATACAGATAAGCAATCAGCGGAAATAAGTGACCAGATAAATGTTTGAATCCCTCTACGAACATGTATACTGATTATGAATGGCCTATGTAATAGAAAAAGTCGTTCGTCTGCGGCACTCTTTTGGTGCTTGGCTATCGCACAACTCCAAAAAGGCTGAGATGCTGTCAGGTTACCCGAGTCTACACAGGATCAATCGAACCCGACCTTCCGACCAGTAGTCTCGCGCCCTAAACAGCTGAGCTATTTGGACATCACGTGTATTTTTAACAGTAGCATGGCTCTCACACAGTTGAATATTGCTGCTCGTTGCAGAATCCACTACAGTGAGCTACAATTTCGACTGAATTCTTGATTCTGCAAAAACATCCAATACAACTCACATCGGTCTGACTGAGTAGGATGTGTAAATACGACCCAGCCTTTCGTTCCACTTAAAATTTCCCAAACGTGAAAAAAACATACCGGAGATTGAGCCAAGCATCAAGTCCGACTTCACATCACGATAGACAAAGTCAAACGAGCGCGGTGCCAGAGGAGATCCGGTGGAGAAAATGGTACGCAGCTGTTTCAGCGCGTATGTTTGACCTGATAAAAGCCAAGTAAAAAACAAAATTGTTTGGAGCATATGTGGGACTAGCAACCGTCCGGTATTTGGTTAATCAACCACAGCAACTAACAGGTTCGGGAAAACAATAAGTACCATCCAGACTTTCACTGCGCTTCTCTCGATCTTTGACAACAGTCGTAGGGTATCGATTTTGATTGTAGTTACACCAACCTTTAGTTAAGCTGGAAAAAACCGGGAATGTGAATAATTAGTCTGCGGTGCTTAAGCGCCTTAGAAATTAGCCATGCATCAGAGCAGCACATGTAATCTGATGAACTTCTTACTACCCTCTGAAATTGTGCCTCGTTAGATGGTAGTGTAGAAATTAGTTTAAGTAGGAGATAGCCCCTAATTATAACCAAAGAATTACCATGTTCCACGACCCAAAAGTACGAATTCCTTGATTCGCCGGAAAAAAGTAACAGACGTCTAACCAGCTTTATCAAAGTAATTTACAGAGATAGAGAAATGGAGAACAACTGAGAGTCCAACCGTCAATGCGTCTGCACCGTCCAGTGACGCACCCCTTTGAATTCAAACCACAAGCGTTCTCAAGAAAGATTAGGATTCGACTAGGTTTGTAGGATGTGATAACAAAACTGTTTGAATAAGGAAAGAAATGTATCCGATGAACTTTCATAGCCATCGAATTACCAATTCCTTACCTTTTAACGACTGTCATATGTTGTGGAGTAAAATTTAGCTCGTTTGCGCTTTCAAACTCATTTGATCTATCGATTCGCATATCTGCATTCTTGGAATTTCGTGCTTTTATTCACAAGTACACCTAATCGACATGCTTTGACGAATTTCGAAAAACATATAATGGTAATAATGTAGAGGACATGTGGTTCTTAGAGAATTAGGTGAGATAAATTCATCCGAACATGTTTTGAAAACTTGAAATTTCAATTGGAGCCCCAATGTTTGATTAGAGCATGTAAATGAGTACTTTTAGAGTCAGGTCGTTTCCCACTGCACCATACTGAGAATAAGTACAAATGCAATGTTGCCAAGATCAACAGACAGTTGGGAGACTACAACTAGAAAACTTTTTGACTCAAAACAGTCTGAAATTGCCTCTGTGCTGATACGGAAAGTGACGTGGATGAGTCTACTGTAGAATAGTAAGATAGCGGAAGCGGATGGGAGTCCGATGGGAGTTACCATAGATAACGAGAACCTCAGCGGATGATCTGTTGTACACCATGGATTCAGAGTTGACCCTCAACCATCAAGGTCTGTAACATAGTCAGAACAAATAGTTCTGGCGAGAGATTAAAAAACGGCCGTTTCGATGCGTACCAGTTACGTGTTGGATAAATCCAACAGAACAAATAGTGTTGCAGGCCAGAGTGTTCATAACAGGTGTTCCTTCTTGAAAGGTACGGAAAAAAAACGATTACATCCAGACAGCAGAGCAAACGATTAATAATGAATGATGACGGGAACGAAGATGCGAGAGAAACAAAAGAGAATAGAATCTACCAATGGCGATGTGAACGCTTACTTCGGCTTACATTTCAATTATGTTCAACTGTTTAATATATTTGAACCGTAAGGCATGTCTCTGTTGTTGCTAGAACATATCTTTGACAGCTTTGTACTTGGTCTTCAGTCCAAAACGGTGCAACGCAAGTGAATGCGATCATAAGAACACCCCCAAACACTCAACTCCTCAATGATTCAATAAGGGCACAATAAGGACAAATAGAACCACGAAAACAATTAAGGTACTATTGACCTCCGATACGACTAGGTACATGGAATGATTAAATAAGACAATCGTTGATCGTGAGGTATAGAAAATTTGTATGTGAAAGGCGACTGAACACTGAGTTCTAGCTGATGGAAGGCTCGGACGGAGCAAGAGCAAAGAAAGATAGCCAAAAATGACAGTGAAAAATGAATGGCCAAACATTACTTTTCGATCTGGGATCGGAAACGGTCATTTTTGTGTAGAGGTAGTACTCAGCATAAACTAACTTGTGGCCGAGCATATAAACATTGGTTGACATCTGATCAAAGCGCCTGACCACCGCCAACATGGCCGAACATTCAGCGACTGCGAAATCACAACACATAGATGTCAAGAGGAAAAGATGTGCTGGAGGAAGAAATGAGCTGAAGTGGGGAAAAGAGAACGGAGCACAACAGAGAAGCAGAGACTTAAGAAAGCCTACGCGCCTTCCGAAAGCGCAAACAAATAGGCACGCATATATAAAGAAAGAGCTTCACGACAGTGAGTACGAAGACCGACTGCTCACCCTCAGGGCTACTCTCACTGACCGCTTTGTCCATCTGCTTTGCATTAGCAACTAGTGGTTATGAAGGGGAGCCCATCAGGTTTAAAAGGTTTTGGGGTAACCGAAGAAATACTTTTCACCAACACGAAGTCAAAGCAGGATGTGTCTGTGGAAGAGTGCTGTACATCAGGTAGCACTTGATCGAAGACCATGCTACGGTTGCGCAGTGATCTGTCCCCATTGGAACTGCAAATGTTTTACTGAAATGAGCGGACCTGTGGTAACTGGGTGCAAGAGGATCGGGGTCAATGATTGTGGAACTTCGTAAGTGTGAATGTACAGAGAAGCTGATTCACATATACCTGTTCAAATATACATACGCGGTTGACGAAAAGTTAGCACGTGGGCCGCAAACATATTGAGGATGTGCTTATTTCGTTACAGAAAACCCGAAAGATATCTTATTCTGGTGAAGAATGTACGAAGTGATAGCTGAAGAAAGCTGTTGCAAAAATGTAACAAAGACGCCTGACGCAAGGTCATTCCTTAGATTGGGTGGTCGTTTGAAAAGTGACCACAGGGTCGGTATTTTCCTTGAGTGACTTGGTCCCGACGGAGCTGTCAACCAGGAGCTAGGCTTAAACCGATTCTTATTTAACAGCCTGTTCACTGAGCAAGTCACACATTCAGGTCACGCGATATACTTAGTGCTTCACCCAAAAGGGAACAAATTTTGCGGCAGGAGATCCCCCCTGAATTCCTCATCAGCGGAAATAAAGCTCCAGAACCGAACAAGAGACATTAATTTCTGGTTCCGATTACCAAGACAGCGCATCGAATGGCAATAAGATTTTTCATCATCTCAGTCAACAATTGTGGGAAAAACAGTCGATATCATTGATGGTGCTAAGAGGCTATCCTGCGACGTTGGCGGGCTTTTTTGGCTGGAGCGATACCGTTCAGCTGTAACACCCTTTCGGCGCCTAGCTGCCACACAACCCGAAGGAACAATAGCTTAGCAGGGTGCCAGTTTGGAAAACATTGCAGTTATCCATAAGTATTGGAAATAGCGAAGCTGAAAGATGGTCTGATTAAATGTTCTACGCGCATACGCTACTTAATCAAGGTATCAAGTCTGATATCTACAGTCAATCTGTTGAGTTTTTTCACACCGAATCGTTCGCACTTCCTGGGAATTCTCGATCCACCTGCATCTATCCGGAAATCTTGAGAAAACCCACCTCTTAAGCAAGCGCCTAGCCGGGAATTGTAGCGAGTTTTCGATAAATGATCTTTTTCGGGACATTAGCTAATGAAGAGTATTGTATTCATTGGTAGTCGTCAAAGCCATCTCTTGTGTCCCTCGTATTGAGGGAGTACCCGCATACAAGCATTATCTTTGATCGATTGTCTGATGTCTTTTCGATCCACGGTAGATCTGAAGACAGGATAAGAGGGTGTTGGAAACGTGGAGTGGTCCTAGTGAAATACACTCATTAGCAAACAAACTTGGTTTTGCGAGAGACTCACCTGGAACCCAGCTGAATCTCTCGCTTAGAAACATCATAAACGAGAGATTCAGCTGGGTTCCAGGCAAGTCTCTCGCAAAACCAAATTTGTTTTCAAATGAGTGTATTTCGCTAATTCCGTGCAATTTGGTTTGAAGTAGAACATAAATTTGCCGGAAACTAGGGGACTGCGCCTACCTGATGAGCCCCAAGAAGGGCGAAACCGGTCATGGGCTGTCGAAGAATCTTCAGCAACCTTATGAGTAGTGCAGTACGAATAAATTACATGTTCTTCATATAGTCGTTTCTTGTTCCTGCTCCACTGTGGCTGGGAAGCACATGCAATAGCCACTCAAGATAACCCAGGCAATAGGAAACGACTACCACTATGCGGGATTATCAAGATAATTTAGCAGTATATGCTTCAGTTATCTGACTGTTCATGAATACCTCGAACACCTAAAATACCTTTCTGATGACAAATCCCGACGTCCCAGGAAAATATCCACGGATACCGGGAATCAAGAAAACACTGGAGACGGTTTACATAATTCGCCCATCCCACAGGTAAGCATCGCATCGAGGTAGAGTTGAGATCATGTTGAGGCATGTTGAGGTCAAATTTCCGTTACCAGATACACTGAGGTTCACAGTGCCTCCTTCATTCTGAGGGGCCTCCTAAGCGAGTAGCACAACAGAGTGGTTGAGCCAAGACTGGTGCCTCACAAATAAGATGAAACTGTGTTCTATGTAGTGAAGTGACACATAGAGCGGCATTGATTAGACGGGTAGCCCGAAAGTTATATCGACTTAATTTCGACACCGAACAAACCAACTGATCAGCTGTTCTGCCAGACTGAAGCTTTTCAAGTCAACCAATTAGAACATCGTCGATGATACCTTTCAACTGTCGTTCACATGACAATAGACGAGGAAAACACAACGAAAATACTCGTTCCGAAAGAAAATTACGTGTGATTTGAAAGAGACCTGCACAAAAGTGCAACCTGCAGTCAAACGTGGCCACATGGTTGTCCTGATGCTATTAGAAAGCAGGTAACTTTCAGTTCTCTACGCGGTCGATGCTAATAAGGCATACTTTATGGACTTCCCTTCCTTGGGTTACGAGACGATCAAACAGCAGAACTAAAAGGAATACAAGGAATGTGGTCTGAATAGGAGGTTCACTTGGTTTGACTCCTCTCTGGGCCGTCAACAGCACGAATTTGGTGTGGTCGGTGTATGCTTGCCTGCCGAATGTGTGGGCAAACAGGTCCAAAAGAAAAACGAAGCAAACACAACAATAGCAACTAACCAGGTTTTAAACCACGATCTTCAAGGACAGCCAACCACTTGGCACTTGTGCCCAGGGCCGTGACGCTAAAGGTAAATAAGCATGTAGGAAAAACTATAAACAGGAACTTATGCAATATGGTTAACGAAGACAGAAAGCTAATAAATCTCAAGATTTATATCATTGTTAAATCTAGATAGTAGAACGTACAGCTTAAACATGAAAAATATTCACTATGACGGACGATCAGCTGGATCCGGACTAGCAAGAATTTATCACACAAATCGTACGCGGGCGGGATTTTGAAATTAATATTCACGAGTGGCACAATAGAACGTCTGTGATGCTGAACTGGACGGATAAGAAGTACGACTGAAACGCAAAATGTATTAATTCCCATGATTCATCTAACTGGAGAAAAACTACGGTGACTATAAAGACGTTGACCGCTTTTCCAAACGGTCAGGGGATCTTACCCTACAAAAAGCTGTACGAATGAGGGGCGTATCACGTCTGATACAATTGGAGTCAACCGGGATTTTCCAGTACAATACTATCCTACATAGACTAGTTTGCGGGCTAGGACAATGGAAAACAAATGATATTTAAGACTAAACTGAAATACACATCAGACAGTAAACCAACAAACAAGCTTAGGAGGTATAACGACTTGTCAGAATCATTCGAATCGTCATTCCACGCACATAGTAAATGGGGAACTTAGGAACACACTGAGACATACAAATGTGGATTTAATCCACTTACCCCAGATAGTCAATCATAGCCCACAAGCGCGAGTCGAAAGGACATCCCTCGTAGAGGACAGCAGAACAACCCAAGGCGAGCACAGAGACCAACCAGTTCCACATCATCCACCCAACCTATTGACAAATGGACATGAAGACAGGTAAGCGATTAACTAGAATAGGCAGTACGATAGGGGTTACTTCCGTAAACAAGAGTAAGGATGATTCGTTCCCCGTTACACAAGTGAGTACTCAGGCAAACCAAACCAATCTGGTTCTCGTTCTTTCTCGGGGAAATAACTGACCTTGGGCAATTTGTATACGTGCCTAGCATGGAAGCCTATACAAATGTAACATTCCTGGGCGAAAAATCACATGAAATGGCTATAACACGTGTTTGGTGAAGTCAACACAATTTCAAGGCAGTCTAGAACATGAATTTCACGACATTGAACATCGAAACAATTTGTGCGCAGACCAGGATGATCCACGATATCTACTTGGCGTCACACAGTCATCGGAAAATGTCTCCTACGAGAACGCTGACCTTCCACAGCAGCATAGTGATTGCACATCCGACGGCTATGATCCCCTTCATTTATCCAACGTTTACCTTATCTTACTGGCTTAAAGTTCTCTGCACACGTCGTAGTTGCGAGAATCGGCTTGCAGTTGCACCAGCCTCGTTCTCCTGCTTTACGGAGTTCCAGTGGCCTGATCTGACACTAACTATCAAGACCATCAGCAGGTCACAGCGGACGTCGAAAACCTGCCATCAAGTCTATCACGTTACTGGGTCACTAGACTGTCAGTTATCTGACCGACGTGCCTTTCTCAAGCCGCTACCCATTAACGATAAACAAAATGACGCTTAGCTAAACCCAAGAGATCCTTTATACACACAAACTATCAAATACCGTACTTCGTGTCAAATTGGTAAACAGGCAATGCTTACTGAGAGCTTTTACTCCCTTAAAATTTCTGTATGCTCTCTCTGTGAAACAAGCATACAAGACTCAAAAATGGTTATGCATCTCAAAGCGCCAAGGACGAACTCAGCTCTTTGGCATTTCTTCCTCCGTATGTTCGGTGATCCACTAGCGATGACTCGTGGAATATATGGCAATGGTGTTACGCTCAGCCCCACAACTGAAAGCATAAGGCACATCAGTCAGATAACTGACAATGAACTGACCCAGAAACATTTGCTCGTGTGGTGGGAAGGGGTTGGGAAGGGGCATCGGCGAACAAAGAACTGTACGAGCAAATGATACTTCCCGGTTGCCCAGGCCGGAGAAGGGCGTTTGGTTGAGGTACCCCATCTTTAGCCTTTGACTGAAAAGTCTCACCCACAAGGCAGTGGGAGAAGGTAGGGTTTTGTTATGGGAACCTGTTCCTAGCCTCTGACTCACAAGACAGTGGGAGGATGTAGTGTTTTGTTCGAGTACCTGCCCTCTAGCCTCTGACCCTGTCTGAACCGTGAGAGGCGGGCAGTAGGGCTTCCTTTGTGGACTCAGTAGTCTGGCGTGCTCGGCTGAAGGGAGCTAGCCTACCCCAAGGGCGCAGGGAGTAAGGCATCACTGTCTCACTTCTGGTGCGGCTGAAAAAAGCAGGTGCCTTTTGAGTAGCACCAGACTCCTTGGTATTGAAGTTATTTCGGCCGTATTGATTAATGCGCCGGCGGTCACGGTCAACCATTGGGCGATCGGAGTGGTCACTTTTTAGGGCCGACCTTTTCTAACCCGTCCTTCGTCGGGGGAAGGCAGCATCGCTGTCCCATACATATGCTGCTAGCCTGAAAGAAACTCCTTATTGCCTTAACACACCCATCGCAGATGACACTAGGAATTTACCCCCAGGCCGCGTCGTATTGCGATTACTTCTAGTGCGGGGTCCCGCTGTTCTTCGTCAGGCTGCTGCCGTTTGCCCTTCCTGGCATGGTTGAAACTTTAGGAACTGAGTTCAAGCCAGTAAATCTTGGAGGACCATTACAGCAGTGAAGCCCAAGAACCACGACAAGAGGACGCCTGTCGGTCGGGTTAATGTTATGCTGGTGTTATTATAAAAACCAAAGTCTCGTTTATAAGATTCTTCACCGGCACAGGCGACGCAACGGGTTTTCATCAGCCTTTTGAGTGTCACCATACCAAGGCAGGCCTTTGGGAGACTCGTTCACCTGTATAACGCCTCCATTGGTGGATGCTTCCTGTGGTGAAAGGTCGTCAGTCCACGGTCATTCGAGACTGTTCACTGCGAATACGTATTGTGCCAAAGTTCATGTCTTCTTTGATATCTCAGGCCACAAAGCGACCAAGGTCTCAAGCCGGCCAAGCAAGTTACGAGAGAGCCACCCGCGATCGACCAAATAAGCTGGGGCGACTGGATACTGTTTAAACAATTATATAAACGTAGGCAGAAGAGGGATCTATCGGCTCAACCTAGCATTGACGATGACTCCTGTCCGCTAACTCGGTGAAAAGGCCAACAATGGCTTTCATGGATCGTTTAGAACGTAGTAGATTCCGCGATCCAAAACCCATTAACTGCGTTAGATATATTGACGGTCATTGGGTCCCGACATAAGGCATCTCACCAGTAAAATTACTTTTGAGTACGAAAGCAACGGTTGGTTACATCCGAAGATATTGAGGTACACAGACCGGAAGATAATATCATTCGCAGATCCATCTACCCTAAGCAAAACTGCAGCGGTGGGGCTCGTACGTTACTGATCAAGGTGCAGCAAGTAATTTGTAGAAGTGAGCTAGAATGCCTTGGGACAACATTATTGTTTGTGGATCGTACACTGTTAACCTTAGGCTCTAAAGGGGAAACAGCCACGCAATGGATGTATTTACTCAGTCAAACTGGTGTTTTGCGCTTAAGAATAGGACGGGATGGTGTCAACCTGCCCTGTAAACCCCCAACTAACACCTACCATCATACATACATGTTGTGCGGTTAGACCTGTTTTCCTCTTCAAACCGCGACCCTACCCTTCAGTGTTCCTACTACCGTTCGCCATATCGCGTGTTGTCTATCGATTCGTTTATGTGTGGGTGTATGGCAAACTGTTCCCGTAGAGGTCACCTGACTTGCCCCATTGGAGTCTGGCAGCTGGACTCCAGCGTATCTATCCTTAGGGCCGGTTAGAGATGAGATACGCAACCAACAATCGCATACTTATTATGTTTATAAGTAGTATATTATATAAAAGGAGGAATTTGACGTCTTAGATACCAGCCAAAGTCTATATTTTGTTGGAAAAAATTAAAAGACGAAGGGCCTACATAAATCTGATTTTCACTCGCAAACAGGTGCTTATTTACACATGTTTCTACACACACGCCTGACTCAGGAACTATGTTTATATGATCAGCCGCAAACAAGGTGAAACGGATTCCATTTCAGCAAAAACGTCTGTTCTAATTTGTCCAGGGGCCAGCATTGCAAAACGGAAACCAAAATTGTGCGGACAGAAGGGATGTCTTGTATCGCTGATTTTTCCGTGGTTGTGCGAAGATTTGCCTACTAAACGAAAAACTTGACGGTAAATTCCCTTTGTTTGTAACTTTTGTCGTACTCGGTTTATAGGACTCAGCGAAATATAGTGGAAGTATTGTGCAAAACTCTATCATCAAATAGCTAAAGATAACCAATTGTAGCATTATGCGAGAAACTTATGAAAACAGTGGCTTTTAGCGGGCGTCAGAGCACACACATGTCGCACTGCACTGAAGGTGAATGAAAGAAACGATCAATGTAAAAAATATAAAAAAATATTCGTTTAGTTCAATGGAAAACTACAGAGTTGGATGAACGGGTTGGCCTTATGACAAAAAATAGCACACTCTTGTCACACTTCGCCTACTGGCGCCTGCTAGCTACCACAGAAACGTTTTGCATCGTGACGCTCGTTGTACTGTTCTTCCCTAGGTACCTGGAAGTCGCGTACCAAACAACCAACCTTAGAATCCAAACACCGCATGCGCCAGCATTTTTCGTCTATGATTACTGCGATGAAGACCCATCTCAAGTGACATACGTTGTAAGTTCGTGCAAACATAGCAGTTGGACTAACACATGAAAAGCATAGATCTGAGGTAATCAACAGTGAATATGGAATAGAGCAATCTGACGAGAACTCTCCCACTTCAGAAGAAAGCGCGTCTGAATAGACGAGCTTTTTTGACGAAATAAATGTGTTGGCCAACTAAATGACCAGTGAATTTCAGCTAGGACAGTACAATAAAGCGAACATCTGTGTTAAATTTACGAACGTTCTGGACTTATTCATGGACAAAATAATGAGCCTCTTCCGAAGTGAATTTCCCACATGACAAGGCAATTTTGATAGATCCGAAAGGTCTGTTTTCAGAGAGGAAGAACTACACAGTTTTTGTAACACGAATGGCACCCATAATGGAAACTCGAGGAATCTTCCAAAATTTACAAGGTGCAGAGGCAGGATAGTATAGTAAATTATTTCTGATCACTTTTCTGGTGAGAGTTCAACGATCCAGACCAATGTGAAACATTCACACATGAGAGTACAATAGGGATAACTCAAATCAGGCGGTGAAAACTAAGAAACGGGAACCGGTGGGACCACTATGAACATTCAAACAGGTCGGTTTTTCACAATTGTACAGTGGTTCAAAGAAGCATTGTCGAAAGTGTAGAAAACGAGCCTACCGCTGAACGTTAAGTGATGACGGTCAAAGTGAACGCAATGCCCACCAGTCTCAGGAAATAAATATAGATAAACGGGGAAGGGGAGGTTAGCTGTTACGCTGTGCGGTGTTGCGACCAAAATATGAAACTCACATTTGTAAGATACAAAAGCCGATCACCTGGACGGATGTCGCTGTGGAGTTTCTGCTCACACATATGCTTGATAAGAGTCCCCTGAAATGATAAACAATAAAAAGGAAAGAGGTAAGGAGTTGGTCGCCACCATTGCTCAAACTCCCTAAGAGGCGATTTACGCAATGCAGACAACATTTCGTCATTGGGTCATAGCACAAACAGTATCATCCACTATTAAAATAACATCAATTGTCGCAAGCATACATAAGGATATAATGTCAGTGATGTCAGTCGTTTAAGCTACTTCAGCAAAGGTAGCTTGAGGCTGTCATACAATAAGCCAGGAGCACTTGCCTGCAGTATCGCCAGACATTGAAGGTCTGAACGAGAGGAACAGACCACATAGGAGCGGATTAAAAGTTTAGGTCTCATGTGCTGCACTGTACTGACATTGATAACAAATTTAGTGGCGCGTTTTGGATCGAAGATAGGATGGGTGTTCAACAGAGGCGAAAGATTGTGCTCCTAAAATTCATTACACAGATGACGTAAAACGATAACCTCCAGCGAGAAATTTTTTTCTCCGGCATTTGAGAATGTGAGGATGCTATTCAGCTCAGGGTAATACCGGTTTAAAACACTGGTCTTTGACTTCTAGTTAGTAACGGAGTCGTGCAAAGAACGGTAAGACTATCTGATGATTGCAATGCGGGCAGAAACTGTGCACCTGTTCCAGTCGTCAATTTTGTCAATGGAACGTCAATGCTTTTTATCAGAGTTGCCACCTGCAAGACAGTTATTTAATTTCGAATGGCTTATCCGTTCTTGTATAGAGGACCACCCTACAGATCCATGCACAATCACCGAATGGACCAGTGTATTACATTCACCCATTACGTTTCGAGGTCAGTAGTATCAAGTTATATGCTAAGCAAACGCTCCAACAGCCCACAACAGTATAAAAAGCCCAGGGCTCCGAAATTTGTGTTCCACAGCTGGTGGACCATACTTTTTGGGAGTGATTCACATACATGGTGCGTAGTCAGGGGAGCAGAATAGGCGATCATTTACGCCATTTATATTTTGTAGGGTGACCGGATAGGCTTAGCCTTCATAAAGCGAAAGGATTCGAATATCGTTGGATAAAAGGGCTTTGCAATGAATAGTATTACCCCCGTCGAATCCGAGCAACATGAGGAGAACATCCCAGATTTGTCACTAACCTTTAAGACTACCACACGTACTGTTGTCCCGCTGTACGGTCGTACGTCCGAAAGTCAGTCAGTCAGGTGTAGAACCCGGGAGACATACTAAGATGTAGTTGTACCACACCGAGACCAGTAGATTTACGGAAATCCTATGAATGAAACTAAATATAGCTAACTCAGGTACGGGACGTGTGATACAATTAGCACGTCTTTGTAAACGTGTCGATAATTGGTTTCGTCCGAAAACACCACATAAATAGTTCGCGGCACAAAACGTCTGATTCCCACCCACATTATCAATAAACACGCTCGTAAAGTGACACAGTTACAGGCTACAAACCACAAGGAGCCATGCGCACCATCAGTTCACATTCACCAAATCCGGATCGTACTCGCCCATACATACCGATGTGACATACTCGATTAATTAGCCAGCCCCTATGAGAAACACATGACTTGCTTATCTCTAGATTGTCAGATTGGAATAATGTACATTCAAATTCGACTGTGTATTGTTTATACACTCAAACCCCTGATTACTAGCCACCCACCAGTGTTCAAAAAGAAACTAACGAGGGATAGGCAACCAACGAATGTGGCACCTTTCAGTAGGAGGGAGGGATAATATGAAATTGTAAAGAAGATGGTACTAATATCGTTTGATCCACGGATAGGTTCACAAAAGCTTCAGTACAAAGTATCGCGATGTTACTTCGACTAATTCTCTCTTCCTTTGCATAAAAACTAATCCATCCGCAATGAAACGGCTATAGGTGATACCAAATTGTTTCCTCGACAAGGAACGTATCCTATGGGGCGACGCGAGAAATATGAAACATCTATATATTCATCGACTAATTATCGGAAAGCCTGGTATCCTTTGGTATTTTCAGTGACAGAAGCCAATGAGTTACTTCAACCCTGAATGTGTAGAACTGAGACACACTGGTTCATCAGTAATGTGTCTTTGTCGTCGGAACTCGTCCTGTGGGTGGATTCACTTTTTTACTTGATAGCTATAGTCGACTCAGGGCCAAAAACGACTGTGTGGTAGAGATGCAAACTAACATGACATCACAATGGCATACATTGGGAACACGAGTCAAATCACCAAAATGCGACGGCGTAACCAGATGATGCAGTAAGTACTAGAGACACCGGCTGTTTGTGAGAGTTGGCTTGTATACCCAGATCAATGACAAAGCGCATTGACATTGTGACGTTTCCTCCTGGAAGATGGATTCGCCAACTCTGAAACCAGAGGGTACTTTTGCGCCCTGGATGCGAAGGTACGGTAGGATTATTCCAGCCAACACAGTCGGTTCTATCCATCATCGATAAAAATCTGACAGTTGCCACTGTTCTGAGGTTGCACATCGGCCAAAAACGTAATATTGCTAGAGTGTCAAGTGTTCCTCATTATTTGTTCAACTTGGTCTACGGAAATTGATATGAAACATTTCGGTTTATCGCAGTGTGTTGTAAATCTTCTTAACACGATTAGAGCACAGTAGTCTTTAATCGAAGAAACACCTTGGGGAGGGGAGTGCCAGAATGTATACTCGAAGTGAACGTTTCCCCTTGGTAATGCATGCATAAGTGTTTCATCGTTCTTACCTTTTGCAATGTCATGTAAAATTCATTTGTATGTGGGAGTTTTGAACACCTTCCGTGTGGCTTTCCGAGAAAACGATGAAAGTCAATTAAGTACGATCCTTTCCGCAGAATCCCAGCTTTTTATCGTTTATTCCTGATATTCGGCGGATCTATTAGTATTCACCATATCTGAGCAAGACATACACCAGTCAAATGGTTAGTACTACAATGTCGTTCGGCCACTTTCTTTCTTTTGGACCACTCCTACTTTATTTAACTCAGTGAACGTGCTTTGCGGCAGCGAACTATGTACTGTGTGACGGTCGTTCTGCAAGGCATACCCCACCGGATGTAACTGTCATTCTGTTTAACGTTTCTCAACGCACTTTTAGGCCCAAACCAACCAGTGGTCCCACGGTCTAGATTCGGGGATGCGTTAATTACCGCAAGATCGCTCTGATGATGCTCTCAGCGGCCGTAAACACAACCGAACAAAAATGAAACGGATGCCAATCACTGACGTGATTCCCATGGTGCATCGAGGTACGTCTGCATATCATACCGCGATGTCCTATGTACGACACACTGAGCTCAGATAGACAGAGCAGTCTAAAGTGACTGGTTGATCCCGAGGTGACCCCACGCATTTTGATTGATCGGGTTAGAATCTGAGGCACGTTGCGGCCTTGTTTTGTTGAATCTGTTTGGTTCATTGAATGCACTCATTGAGCAACACTTTCTCCGCTGTGATTGGTCCATTCCGTTCTTGCTTTGTGGTGTGATTCTCGTAAACTTGATTGGCTGAATGGATACTCCTGTGTCTATTATTGCTTTTTCTTTGATCCGATTGGTCCGTTCGTCGCAGTTCTGTTGTTTGGCTTCCCACGTGATTCAGAGTTCGTCCATTGTGTGCTTCTCTTGCTCTAGATGACGATAGATTGAGTCGATGTCAGTGTGATTGGGTGTTTGGACGTTAATCCGAGAGAACTGTTGTTCTTCTCTGCCTTCGCGAACTGAAACACGTGACAACGGCTCATGTGTTTTGTTGGCAAGCTTGTGTTTATATATCCCAGTGGCCAGTTTTCTTCCAGTCTGACCAATTTAGTGTCTTTAGACTGAAGTTTGTAGATGACGTTTGTTTTCTTCATTGCATCGAGCCTTCCTTTTAGTTTCGAGTGAGATGTTGAAACGTGTTCGCCGGCCTGAATGTGACTGTTGTTTCCCGTTGTTGTAAGAGCCTTGTAGCCACTCCGGTGGTGATTTTGATTTGTTCTGGTTGTGTAATGGTGTGTTGCAGTGCGTCTCAATCTGTCTGAATGAGGTTAAAATGCCACTTTGTTTGCGATAGTACAGGTCGTTTCTCAAGAACTCGTCACCAGAGACTGAAGTAGATCCTAACCCTTCACGCCAATCTCGCGATTCAAGTGGGATGGACACAAGTGGATGCTTCCGAGGAAACCACCTTATGAGTTCAAAAATCGTAAGCTCCTTCACTGGTGGTTGAATAAATTATGTTTTAGGTAATGAAAACTGCTTGTGCCTTCCCGTTTAAGGGTCGAACTGTCGCCAACAGAAGGCCAGGTCAAACTAAATACCAACCGAATTGTGGCATATATTGTTGGATTTGTCGCCACCGGATTCGCAAGTAAAATCAATAACTAGTCATGAAGACGGTTAAGTTAGAACTTCTGCATCGATCAACCCGACAAAAAATGTTCACGACCATGAAGTGTGTTTAGTTTCTTTAAAAAGGCGTACAGTCAACCTCAGTTAAATACGGAAGCAAAGAAGTCAAAACTAAATCCGCTCCGGTTTAGTTGTGTCCCTAATTTGGGTTCTGAAACGATCAAACAACCAGCTCAAGCTTACAAAAGTGATTACCACTTGGCTGACTCGTTGACGTCAGGCAACGTAGTCAGATAGCACAGGCGAATGCAATCTTAGATCCTTACTAACACAAATAAAATAACTGGTTATGAAGCATTGTCAAGCTCAGTGCTCACACTTGTCTGGCTGTCAAGAAATAGGTGCAGCTCTAGTCGCACTCTTACCTCACCCAATGGGTACTGCAGTATGCACTACATTTATTCGTTACAAAGGCACGCTCGCCTACTACGTAACTTCAAATTTCCGGAAATTTGAGGACGAATAAAACACAAATAAGTGAATGCTTTTTACTCAGTTCCATTTTCTAACTACGACCTGCGGAAATGTTACTGAGGTCCAAAAATGACATGTTACCTTCGTCACTAGGTCTCAGTTAGCCAGAGTACAAAGAAGTTTGCATCCAGGGTGGTTGCGCCGTGGTTCTGTGTTAGCACTGTACGCTGAACATACGTGATTGCTTGTTCTGCATACAGCGCAAAGCATTGAGTGAATGTCCGATCAATAACCATCTCTACTGCAACTTTTAGTCACATCACAGGAACACTGATGGAGGTAAGAAAGCAGTGTTTTCGAACAAATTGACTGAGCGCTGCATCATGAAGGGAATACCAATAAAAATATAATCGTTCGGCTGTAACACATTTTAGGTGCCCAGCTGCCACGCCACCAGAAGGAAGCACGAGGACTGAGATACTGCCAGGTTGCCCAAGCCCAGACAGGAGCAGTTGAGTTGCCGAGGCTGGGCTGGAACCACGGACCTTCCGGTCAATAAGTTTACGCCCTAACCGCTGAGCTATCTCGAAGTCGAAGGGAATATTGGTACAAAATAAGTTATGGAAGAAAGATTGTTTAAACACAGGACAGTATGTCTTGTTCGATTGCATGGACAGTGTCCATCGACGACGGCATTTTACAGCGTTCACTACATTAAGTGAGAGCCATGAAGCGTGCTGGCTATGACCGCTATTTTCAACTTCACGGTCGGGGATATGCTGGAAAGGATTCCAGATTCATGCGATCACCCTCCAGATGGTATGGGTAAGGTGATGACATTGCTCTCATTCAGCTTCAGTTAATGTTTTGGTAGAAGAGCTGACTTTGCTGGACGTACTTCATAATTCCAATAAGTTGGGAATGTCATGACGTTCTGCACAACAGATTACCTTCTTGCAACTGTCGACAAGCTCATTAAACTAGGGAATGGTGTATGACCCTGTCCTCATGCTGCAATGAGGTCATCTACAGGATGAACAGAACCACTCCATTCATAAGGTTGCTGAAAATTCTTCGACAGCCCATGACCGGTTTCGCCCTTCTTGGGGCTCATCAGGTAGGCGCAGTCCCCGAGTTTCCGGCAAATTCATGCTCTACTTGAAACCAAATTGCACGGAATTAGAGAAATACACTCATTTGAAAACAAATTTGGTTTTGCGAGAGACTTCAAGTGAGTCTCTCGTTTATGATGTTCTTCAACTGAATGTGCTGCACACAGGCCGCCTCATGTTTCAGTTGGTACGATATTCGAGATATCGCAGTATATTTTCATGAAGGAAACTACTCACAAGGTTGCTGAAAACTCTTCGACAGCCCACGACCGGTTTCGCCCTTCTTGGGGCTCATCAGGTAGGCGCAGTCCCCGAGTTTCCGTCAACCTTATGTTCTACTTGAACCCAAATTGGACTGATTTCGACAAATACACTCATTTGCAAATCAATTTGGTTTTCACGGGAGACTCAAGTGAGTCTCTCGTTTATGATGTTCTTCAACTGAATGTGCTGCACACAGGCCGCCTCATGTTTCAGTTGGTACGATATTCGAGATATCGCAGTATATTTTCATGAAGGAAACTACTCACAAGGTTGCTGAAAACTCTTCGACAGCCCACGACCGGTTTCGCCCTTCTTGGGGCTCATCAGGTAGGCGCAGTCCCCGAGTTTCCGTCAACCTTATGTTCTACTTGAACCCAAATTGGACTGATTTCGACAAATACACTCATTTGCAAATCAATTTGGTTTTCACGGGAGACTCAAGTGAGTCTCTCGTTTATGATGTTCTTCAACTGAATGTGCTGCACACAGGCCGCCTCATGTTTCAGTTGGTACGATATTCGAGATATCGCAGTATATTTTCATGAAGGAAACTACTCACAAGGTTGCTGAAAACTCGTCGACAGCCCACGACCGGTTTCGCCCTTCTTGGGGCTCAGGAAACTCGGGGACTGCACCTACCTGATGAGCCCCAAGAAGGGCGAAACCGGTCGTGGGCTGTCGACGAGTTTTCAGCAACCTTGTGAGTAGTTTCCTTCATGAAGAACACGTAAACTTATAAGAATCACAAATTTACGTTTCGCTCACCAAAGGTATTCAAACATAGCTACTGGGATTTTGGTAACCAATCGGGTAAATAATATTGCACGTAAGTTATCTTTCAGTACCATGTTGAGCTGCTTCCAAATGAGAATGCGCCGTTTGGGACATTTTGTCCATATTGAGCTGGACACTAATTGAGATCAACTTTGGCTTGAAATCATTGTGCACAACTCCCTAAAACGTGGAAGTAAACCAAAACCAGGAGAATAATTGAACAGGTAGGCGGGAGACCGCTGTGCTCAGAATTTTATTGTAACGGTTCGGGCAGAAATTGGGGTCCAGGGACGAATCAAGGTGGTTACCGATGAAGAACAGCTGTGTATGGGAAAAAATACAGTACTACCATAAATGAAGAAGAGATATCCTACCTCTCATAGGGGGGTAACAGAAAAATACGGAAATATAAACCGTCGACGACGCCGTGAAAGATGCTAGACCAACATCGTCGAATTGCAAAAACTGACTAGCCTCCAAGAGCACCTACATTAAATGCGTGACTGATAACCTTTGAATCAACTGAAAGTCACTGTCTCCGATCAAACAAGCGCATTGCAACGAAGCTTTGATTAGACACGGGTCATTGATTTAGCTGACACTGAAGGAACAACGCGAGAGGACCAAATTTTCTTCATCATAGCTAATGGAAATCATGGGAGTTATGGAGAGGTACCTGTAGTGATTCTGTTATCGTTCAAAGGGTACTGTAAAAAAAACCTCCGCAGATAGTAATCAGGAAGTTTTCACAGCCAATTTGCATGCCAGAAGCATCACCTAATTGATTTCTAGTACAAAGGTGTGGCTTCTAAGTTTCATTCCTAAATTTTATCAAAGTTTGCGAAGGGACCGGTCATTTTAGAAAAGTACGCTTTCGTCCGGTCCAGACTGTTTACTGGCTATAAAGGAACAATGTAAAAGTAATCAGCACTGAGGTCAATGAACAGTTAATTACGATTAGAATTACAGGGTCTGAAAAAGTAGGCAAACTTGATGGAAGTGAAGGCAACCAGCGTGTTTACATGAATTAACCGGGGACATTTCTCGAAAAGCATTGATACGATCAGGCTCCACAAAGTTGAACAGTATGAAACAAAATGATGAGGGTTATGAAAGGAAGCGAAAAAGTTGGAATTCACCCGGAAACCAAGAAAAATACTTACCCCACCCGAATGAACGATACACTTAGGAGGTCCAGTTGTACCTGAACTGAACATAATGACCATAGGATGTGAGAACGGTAGTTGAACGGGTCCAATTTCAGAGTTGTCACTGTCGCCAACTTGACCTAGCTTCAGGAATTGCTGTAACGTACAACTACGGAGGAAAAGGGAGGAATCGATAAGACTGCGTCTACCCCAATAAAAAAACAGACAATAAGACAGCAACAAAACAACCAGATGGAAACACTGAATGAACCCAATTCATGAAGAAAGTCCCCGGAATTACTCAAATTTAAACTGAGCGAGTTAACGACAGGCCTCTGGAAAGTGCCGATGTCGAGCAAAGGGAAAAATTTGACACTTCACTCATTAGGTTATGATGAAAAGTAACGCCGAGTAGTCATTCAAACAAATCTATCCATATGGTGAAATCGATAATAATTTCATGGGTTGAACATGACCACCACTACTTTGGTATCCACGTCTAGAGTCAATATAAAAAACCAATGAGATCTCCCCACTCATTGGACGGTAAAGTGTGGAATGCTGCACAGCTGCACTGGATCTCAATCGCACACGTCCTAGGAAATGAACTTTGTGGACCTTGACTATGAAGACGAGAGAGTGCTCGTCTTTGAAAAGAAAGGAGAAGTGCAAGCGTTGACAGAAAAGCTGAATAGAGCCGTGCGCTTTGCACCCATAAAGTGCTTGCAGTTCTGCCGGAAGTATACTCTTTGAAGATACCTTTGAGAGTTCAAGGAGTGACACTGGAGGTTGTGGAGTACGTTTATTTCGGAAGTTTCACTAGCTCCGGCGGTAATGTGACGGACGAAGTTAACGCATGAGTATCAACGACCGGAATTGTGCCACCTGTTACATCAAGAAGACATACCGTTGGGTGTGAAAATACGCGCGATTCACACCAAAGTAACGAATATATTGTTGCACGGCTGCGAGACCGGGTCACTGCAGGTAGAGCGATAAACAAGCCGATTGACTGTTACAAAATTGTGGCTATCCAACTAGAGGACTGGGGTAAGATCCTACAAAGGTGCTTCAGAAGTGTGATCCGTCCATTTCTCGGCGTCTCCGCAACTGGTGATTTAGTGCTGTGATGAATGACATTAACAAGAAGTTATAGCAACCGACACTTGAGACATCCTTAAATCCGCCACGACTACAAAACAAGTCCAAAAGGCCTCCACTGGGAGTCCGAACAGAACACACTAGCCAACGGTGACCTGGGTTCGAACTATTTTCAGCATTCGCTACTGAATCCAGTAAGGGAGTGGGAAAGTAAGTTCGCTTTTGTCATTCCGCCAAAATGCTTTCCCTTGAACTGTAACCATAGTGCAATCGCTTCAGAAATTTTCACGTCCAACTCCCTGAAACCAATCTGAATTGAGTTACAATAATTTTCTTTCGTTCCATTTTGCAACCAGCCAAGTATATCTTACCATTTACTAGCAACAACGAAGTACTAGGAACGAAGGATCGAAAGTGAATACCAGTGCGGTGTCGAGCGTGAAAACCATATTCGCGAGTTAAGCTTGGATTTGCAACGATTCTGGCTATTAGTGTCAAAAAATAAACGCAACCAAACTCAAGCACTCTGATAAGACGGTAGTCAAATTCCATGTTAACTCTATGCATCAATTGCTCAGTATTTAGCCTTTATCATTACCAACCCGTATTCTTCAGTTGCACAGATAGGCTGAAACAGTGTGCATAGCTCTACTGTACTTCGTATCTGTATCAGTACACAACGTACCATCCGTTGCTGAAAGTATGCCGGAATTCGGATGAGGACACATACTTTTATGCACTATCAACAGGATGAAAACGATGAAAACCTACTTTGTCCTGCTCTGGTTCATCCAAACACTGCTTACCGATCGCCAAAGAAAGTCAAACTGTTGAGGTGCGAACTTTGTCAGTGCACACATGTCATGTGAAGCGTGGGGTTGCTGAAGCAGAAGGCCGAGGTACCGGAGCTGGACTGGATAGATGAATTTTGCGGTTGGGAAGTTACACTCCTGAGTTATCTCCACCACCAGCGTAGAATCGAGAGTTTTCAAAATCATATGAAGTGAGTGACTCAATTCACTTGTTGCGTGCATGTGAACAATAAAATAACTTCACAACCGTTCGCCGATGCAAAATGGACTGGGGACGAATAGCTTGATTTCAATCACACTATTGTGGTGTGAAACCAAATACTAACGACAAAGCAGATGGGATTTCAAAACCATGATCTTGAAAGGTCGGTGCCGAAATTCACTGACTTTCACTTTAAGTAACACCACATTTCTCAGCTGCACGTAATTTCCCCCAATAAGATTCGGAGCTGAGGGGACAGTGTTTGTGTGTGTATGCGAGTGAGTACAGCAAACCTCAGAGGCAGTGAAAAAGTCCAAATGAGTGGGCATCATCGCAGTAGCTGTTACCACTTTCGACTTGTTTTGTGCTGAACTCACTTATATACAGTTGAAATTCACAGATTTAGTGAAACTGTTGCGATTTATCATGGGTCCAAGAAGCAGAACGGGAAAACATCCCCGTTGAGGAAACAAGTTCGGCGGCACGAGGGTTTTTCTCAGTGCCATATCCCTCGGAAAAAAACCTCTGTAACTGAATAGTTACTTTCTGAATCCCCAGAAAAATAAACTGTCGCTCACGATAAAATACCGAAATAAATAGCATCCCATACCACTGAGTAAGATTTAATAGTCGGCTATTGTTTTAAAACGGCCATAGGCATGAAACGGTCGTAAGCATGGCTGATATACCACCTGACCATATTAACGGAATGCTTTCGATTTGACGATACGATCAAAATACGCGCACAGCATCCTATGGACCGAAGGGGATGAGGCTAGACCACAGAATGAAGCAGGCATGATGACCCCATATTTATCATGTTACAATAATCACCACTGTTTTCAAGGTCATGGTGAAATACATACTGTTCTGAGGTTTTTAGTTCAGTTTATCTAGTGGGCACAACAAATATTCGCTTGTGATGATTTGGTTGACAGGGGCTGACGACCACTGTCCAGGCCCATCATGCTGCCGTAGTATGATTCGTCCACAGACAGGCAAGAGTATTGCAGAGGAAACAAAATATTCCACCTCAAACTAAAAAAAGAGTGAAAATTCAGCACTACAGTGCACGAACCGAATGATAGTATTCTTATCAGTCACTGTTCGCATTAGGTAACTCAAACAAGGTTACATTTACTGCACTTCTCCCTGGGAAGATGTTTCGCGAAGGAGCGGAGTACCATGCACACCCATAACTCAAGCCTCCTCTGCAAAGTCACGGTTAAATATACAATAAAAACAATATCACTAAAGAAAGCAAAGACAAATGACCGAATTTGTGTAGACCCGCAAAAAATTACCTGTGGGGAATCGACGTAAGGTACTCGCTTAGTCGAACATCAGCGGCCGTCCTCATTTGGAAAAAGCACTCATCCGAAATCAAATGAATGGAAGAAACATCTGCATCAGGACAAGATGGGCCCTTGTCCACCTTTACATCATTGGTAGCGACATCGAAAAGCTCAAGGAATGGGACAAGTATCACATGTTTCAGCTGTGGTTCCAAGGCGTGAACCAATTCAATAACCTTTGGGGTCTGATCAAAAGTTTTACCACGATAAACTGTTCGAGTGACAGCGAACAGTACAGTTGGCAGGACCATGGAAAATCGTTGGACGATGCCCTGTAGGTAAACGAAAAACAATGAGTGGATAAGGAGATAAGCGGTTGTCTTCTGGACATTAAGCACAGTTCTATTCTAAACAACTATCTGAATAATTTGCAGGCATCAACGAAAGCTCCATAACAAGAGTTAACATTAGAGGTCCGTAAAAAGTACACAAACCGTTTCTAGCTGGTCAATTTGACCACATTGAGCACAGCTATTAAGTCCAGAAGAATTTCCAGAGAAGCTGAACTAACTATGTCAAACTACTGAATAAAATCAAAGCTCAAATTCCGATGTAAAATGGTGCTTTACGAGCGTGTCATTCGGAAAGATGAGAAGAAACAAGCATAGCATTTGTTGACACTGTTCCTCCTTTGTTTATGCTTTCAAAACCACACTTTCTACCCTTTGTACGTATTTCATACGAACATTCTAACTTGAAAAGCTCACCAAAACAGAACACTGGATGAACTGAGAATGAATCGACTCGTCTCTGCTCAGATGAAAATGCCAGCAGTGTTTTGAAGCATTGAACGCGGACTCAGTCATGTTAGCAAAAGCAAGGCATCAACCTATACGACGGTTTTCGGGAACAATCCAGTCGCTTGTTCCAAAAAACCAGTTGAACTGCGATTGGCGGTTTACAGGAATGATAAATAGTGCTTGTTCTGTTGCTGTGATTTTTTTCAGCCACTTCTTCCGTCTCCCCTGCACCACATATTGGTCTATTTTGTCTTCACCAAAGATGGAAGTAGGGTTATGTGCAAACCCACAGACATGTTGAGCAGTTAGATGCACGAAGAACTGCTTGTTGCTACTATCATCGCCAGTTGTCTCTTGATAATACATCAGAGCGTTGAGCACGGCACGGCCCATGACCCTACGGAGACTACGTGCACCATAATCCCCAATCCAAAGAAAGGGAACACAATGGCGCTTACCTTATTTGCACACTGCAGTCGGGTGAGTGCAATAAAATTATCTGCTGATAGCCTCGGGGTATCAGGAGAATCATACCTAAACATAACGCGTAAGATCCCGTCGTCAGAGAGCCGCTTGAATATGTCAAGGGAGTGGACGACTTGTTGGCATATGAGTTCTGTAAACCAGGACGAATTCGATCGGATATCCGACGAGTTACGCATTTGGATTTTATATACTTTATTACCCAGTGATTGTGCGTCAGTCATGAGTCGATCCGTTGAAGCCAGGGGCGTATTGGTGTTCCTAAAGTGGTAGGCCAGTCACAAGACATTGCACAGTAAGCTGGGTGCACGCGCACTTGCTCCCGCAAACCTAGTGTCGATGATTTTATCCTGTGGCAGGTAAGTGAAATATCGTGTTGGTCAAACGATACGCCCAGCTCCGTACCTCTTCAAGTGGGAAGCGCTCATTTAAGAGGAGGCTAGTTATGTGCCGGTAGGACTGTGGACGAACAGGCTGCAATCAGGTATTGGCAAATCAATCAACCAGTTACCCTTATGCTGGTATGGTGGCTTTTATAGCCCGTCTCATAAGGCATAGATACGCCGAAGCTGCTTCAGTACACAAACCTTGTGCCTGAGCTAGATGAAACTTACGGTATATATGTAAAACTAAATTACCTACAAAGTCATGAAAACCTGAGTACCCAAAGTCGGGTAGATAAACTTTAACCGATGTACCATGCCCCGGGAACACTTTGGTGTCAGTAGTGTACTGCAAATGCTGAAGAAAAGCAAATGACGGGAAAGTAAATTTCGAAACGTCTCGGATTTCGATTTTATATGTTTATTGGATTCCAGAGTTACAGAGACGACCAGCTCTAGACACTTGATGTTCAGAAAACCAGCAGCTTTAATCTGACGGGCAATGTCTACCCAGCCTACATTTGAAACGCAGGCTTCAATCCATGTTGAGCAGTGAGGACCAGAGGAACAATATTTCAACGGAGCAGAAAGATGAAGTCATAGCTCCAACATCCGATGAAGTATTCACATCTAGCTGTACATTTATATTGTTTATTGGCGCACTGCGCGAAAAAACAGCCCCCATGAAAATGAGCAGGATAAATGACAGAGCATCGTGGCCCAAAAACAACCACACGGAGATAGTAGTACTTTCAAACAAGTCACTATTTTCAACAACTGTGGTAACTGAATATACTTCTACTACGTATTCTTCCGGAATTAATTTTTCCGCGCTTATTTTTCTTCCTGTTCCTGATAGGTAACTTAGGGTAGAAGGCGCATCAGGATGATTATCTGACATGGGGTGATGAAAACCTCGAAACATTAGACTACTGATAACTACTAGTAGTGGTTAATGGACACACATTAACAGCCACTGGGTCACTCACTTTAACACCAAAATCCGGTGGGGCTGATGACCATATTGCACCAATATACGAGGTGGCCAGATAACATATAACAGCTTCGACACAGTTGGGGAAAAGACCTGAATCGATGAAAAGCAGTGGAGAGTGCCATCAAGAATAAAGCGTGCAAGTAGTTCGTTGGTGCGATGGCTGGTTGTAACACCCTTAAAGAAAGCCCGTAGGTTTCGAATCATAATTTTCATAAAAACCAGTGATACATGGTTAGATGAAACATTTTACGTTGGTTTCGGTGTTTGCTTAACTAAGAAACTATTCACATAACATGACGTCAAAACAGTCGACGAATGACCCAAAGGGATTGGGGCTTCGACTGCAAGTCAACTCCATCCAGTATGCTCAGCTGTTCCCTTTAAATTCTATCAATTTTTATCCCAGTTCCATGTCAAACTTGGGAGTTTTTCTTCTCTTTATTTGTCAGTTTTTTATCGTGTACGTTACTCCCGACTGGACCTGATTCCCGGACTGTGAAAGAAGAACATCGTATTATGGTCATGTCTATTAAAACATGAAATACGGGAGAAAGCGCACTAATTATCTCCTTCAGGCCACTTGGTCCGGAATGAGCATAGATCCTGAATGCACCAAAATATAAAGAAAAAGTGAACTGATTCTGAAAGCATGTAAAGAGGGCAAAGATGAATTATGTGGAAAGTTTTGTAAACTCCTCAAAACACTGAATAAAACCGGTGCTCGAACTCCGTCAATTAAACGTAAAATGAATTTCAAGAATATCATCTGGAATGTTGAGAAAAAGAACACCATGAGCATAGAATTTGGTTAACAAAACCAATTTTTCGGCCATGTAAGAGAATTGAAAATCTCCCCAACTCGGCTGTATTGTGTTGAAGTACGGAAATTAAACCTAAGCATGTTAGAAAAAGCCAGGATAGTTTCCAGTTGATTGCTCTGATAAAACTAATCCCTTGGTGATTGGATGTCACAAAAATCAAAACAGCTACTGGCGTAACACTACTCGTAAGGTTGCTGAAAACTATTCGACAGCCCACGACCGATTTCGCCCTTCCTGAGGCTCATCAGGTAGGCCAAGCCACCGAATTTCCGTCAAAGTTGCGTTTTAATTGGACCCAATTTGAAGGAAAGTTGACATATACACTCATCTGAAGAACATTATAAACGAGGGACTCAGCTGGGATTCAGGTGAGCCTCGCGCGAAAAGCAAAATGGTATGCAAATGAATATATTTGCAAAGGACACCTATTCATAAATCAGATATAATGAAATTGCCTTGAAAGTTTAAAATAATACGTACATAGAGAGATCCGAAATTTAGAAGAATCCTTCAGGCAGTAAATTTCACAGACTGAGGTACTGCAAGAATAGCAAATCATGCTTGCCTTATTGCTGACATTGTTCCGTTTCCTGTGTAGCAAGTGTTGATCCATTGAATTTTCACCAAGGATAGGGTTGAGTTCATGTGTGCAGGTATACACAAGTTGTTGGGCAAGATGTATCAAGAACTGCTTACCGCTAATGCCATCGCTGTCAATACCGTACTCAAGTGTTAGGCACGGCAAAGTCGAAAGCGTTTTTCCACACAGGTCACAGGCGGGTCACACAAGGAGAGGAGTGGATCGAAGCCAAAATGCACTCGTCAAATAAAATTCATCCCCTGTTGTGGCACACTGAGCGTCAACTCGACTTTTGACAGTAAATAAGTCTAGGCTAAGTTGTGATGTGTTATCTGCCAATGTAGCGCACCGTACTTGTGTTTCAAACGTGACACGAACGAAGGGGAATTTGAAGATGGACACACCAAAGAACACCGTTTTTCCTGTTCAAAGTTAGCATTTAAAAGCTTGACAAATTCCTTCCTATTTTATTTTAACTTACACCAAGCCCATCTGGATAGATGAACAACAGTAAAAATCATACAAGACTACCACTAACAGAGATGAGAGAAATCAGCCATAGTCCATTAGGTAGATGTGTGTGTGTGTGTTTGAAGTACAAGTGCATGACTGTGTTTGAATGGGAGCTCAAGTAGTTAAGCAGCCATCCAGGTGAGCACAAAGTAGTTTTAGGGAAGAAACAGTGGAAGCGAACATTGAGCAAAGACCTGAGCACAAATTTGCGAAACACGACAACTCACTGAATAAAACCGAACGAGAATGGTCACTTTGTAGAAGAGAGGAATGGGGTGGCTACTGTAGTGGAGTTTTACCGTAGGCTCAAATACTAGGATTCCAACTGAAGCGCACAATACCCAACTGACGATTCTCAAACAAGGTGAACTGACAGTGGGTTGTTTTTCACCTCGGCTTTGTAACAATAACGTCCTGACCGAGAATAAGAATGGTCTAAATATGATTCATCCATTTAGCGAGCTGATAAAAGATATACCCGGTGAAATGCAATCAATGAGAGGACAGCTTTCTCCTGAAGAGAGTATGTTCGATTTCTAAGCATACAAACGAACCAGAACAGTACTCACCCGCAACCCTGTCGCCAGGCTTCACGCCAATATGTTGCAAACTTCGGGCGCATAGGATAACTTGGCGCTGCAACTCCCCGAACGTGAGTTTGATCACATGGTCACGACCTTCGCCTTGAGAGTGAGGGACGAACATGAAAATATCAAAACGTGCATGCAAACGGCAATCATACGGGAATGGTTCACCACTTGATATGCCATCTGACAGTTGTCCTATTCATAGCTTCGACATACTCATTCGTATCAGTTGAGGTTAAATTTTACTCTAACGTTTTTTCATCGGGAATTTTCCTATGAAGATGCAATGGAAACGTTATCCATGCAAGTGTCCGTGTTTACATCGCAACATTCTGATAGGAAAAATGAGTAGAGGGTGAGCCAAATCGACATAGAATACAGGGCGTTCACAATGAGTAGTGAAATCCTTACAAGTAGGCCATGGAAGATGAACGTATATTAAGTTGACTTTTGGGAAGAGTCCACCGGTTAATAAAATTCCGAAGAATGGCCGCTCAGCAAACGTTCAAAAAGGGCCCTATTAGGGACACGCTGGTGCATAACTAGTGTTCCAACTTATCGACGTAATATATACTTGTATAAACAAAGATAATGATAGTTATAACATAAATAATAATGGTTCAGCTGTAATAACATTTCGGTCCCTCGCTGCCAAGCTACCTAAGGGTAGCACGAGGGGTGAGATACTGTCAGGTTGCCCACATCCAGACAGGAGCAGTCAAGATGTCGGGGTTCGGCTTGGCCCGTCAGTATTCACGATTTTATTTCAATTTGGAGCCTTATCATTGGTGTTTATTGAGTAATTGAGCACAAAGCAAAGGAAGGCTGACGTTACCATTCACTTCAATATGGATATCTACCACATAATTCCATGTCTTCCACCATAATTCTATTCCCACAAGACAAGTTCAAACAACTGTTACGTAATCAAATGATTGCGAGAGCACTAATTGTCATGAGCACCGAGAGGGTGTCCTTCTCTAGCCAGTGGGGGTCACCTCCCAAAAAAGTATAACCTAAATGTGACAAGATTCCAAATTCCCTCGTTTCGTAAAGTTATTTTAGCAAAGGCGTAAACTGCAAAAGATGGTCCAACACAAAAGCACGCCGGAGCTGCCACATGATATCTAAGTGCTAGCTTGAGCTCAAACAGGCGCTAACCGGTCCTTCTCATCACGACATGCCGGTTCTTCACACCGTACGCTAGCTCTCGAGGAACCGAAGCGCGTCCTTGGCATTGTAGCACGGAAAACACGATACCCTCCAGTTCCAGACCAAAGTTCACGTGTAGATTAAAAGGGGTCGAGTTCCTCACGGTTGACGTTCTATGGTGTTTGATTGGTTTGAGTTTACCTACTGAGTTTGGACGATATGGGAGTGACGCACAGAAATTAAACTAAAGCACTGTCCTCGTGCGAGTTTTTTACTGTTCAAAACAAAATTAAACCCTACACTAAAACGAAAACACCAAAAACATCAGTTCGTGAAAATACATAGTCTGTGAGGAAACAAACGGAATGAAAACCCGGACAAGTTGGAGTGGAGCAGAACGAGGACGCTTTAATCTCTCGACCTTTGACACGTTCAGAGGGACATGTATTCCCGAAAATAACTGTTCGGCTCGGTTGAGGTACCTCACTACCTCCCCACACTGACCAGGATAACGCACCATAGTTCGAAATGAGCAAATATTTTATAGTGGCACAACATACAATGGACTGGTCGAGGAGATTCCATAGTCCATCACGTTGTACAGTACGATCTCTCTAGGGCGATAGCTGAGGGAACCGGTCATTCTAGGGGGTGGAGGGTGCAGATGTTGTTACCCAGAGCTCCTCTGCGAATTGAGACGTGCGTTGCTATAACATTTACATTCATCACTTAATGTCTGTGAAAAAATACACATTGGCACATGGGGAACGACTTGCTCTAGTTGTTGACACCATTGTCATGGAAGCCCAATCCCTAAAAAAACTAGTCATAAGTGACCTGATGACGGAAGCTTTTCAATTCAGAGAATTTCCATTTCATTTGGCGGACAGTAAAAGGTGGGTAGCATTATAGGTGCTCTGTGGTGAGTTGAAATGAAATGGTGGTTCTATTCGGAACAATCTATTCTTGTTTGGTGCACTAATTCATGAATGGAATAAAACACTAACCATGTCCATCACAGCAGCATTGCAATACAGGTACTCACAAAAAGCAAGAAGAGCGACATCCGAGGGTTTTCCGCCTGACAGGATGTTCTCCGCGTAGTTTAAGCGACATTCTGGAAACCATTTAGGAATGGACGACATTTCCGTTGTTGTGTCTATGGCCTCAAAGAAAAAAAGATAAAATTGATTTTATTATGTAAGAGGAACAAACACTTGAATTCGAGTCGAATACAGTTGACAAAACCAAGTTTCGTGTTGACGGGTAAGGTGGTACTCGTATCTCATTAAAGCACTACAGCATTAATGAAAACCCACACCCCTGCCCCCCAAAGAACATGAAGTTCTGTCCTCGAAATTATTTTTAGCAGTTAGGTTATCAGAGCTTCGAAGCACTCGGTACCCTCAACCTAATTCGTAAGAATAGCCAGAAGACATTCTCCATGCATAAAACGCGAGGTGGCTCAGTGGTTAGAGTGCGAATTTACTGACCGAAAGGTCCGTGGTCCGAACCAGACCTCTACATCTCGACCTAACATGTCTAGGCTTGGGCAACCTGGCCGTATCCCAACCCTCGTGCCCCCTTCGGGTGGCATGGAAGCTAGGCACCGAAAGGGTGTTACAGCTGAACGATTATTATTATCATTATAAAACGCATAAATACAACACCGAGTCAGTGGTAATGGGCGGTGAAGGGTTGGTTACAAAGTAGATCAGAACGTATGTGTTCTAACTAACATATTAAGTTGTCGTGCTTCGATTAGCATTCACGTACGGATGGTGAGCACGCAAGACGAGGGTGAAAGCATCTGCACAGACGAGCAAATTGTTTTCTAGGAGTTTTTCAATTATGCGAAATGCACCCGTCAAATATATGTATAGGTGACATGACTGACCTTCGCACTGAGACCGGGTTTAAAATGCTAGATTGAAGCATACCATAGAACCACATTGTTGTCTAAATCCGCCAATATGAAGTTTGAATTCGTCTGGAGTAGGGCCTCCAAAAACAAATACAATTAACAGACGAGACACTGATTGAAAACCATACGCAAATAACCACCACGATGTATTTAGCACATTGTGGTGTATTGTCTGTAGTCAGCTCACCATGCAGTACAGCTGAGAGAAAAACCGAGCGGAATAAACCAGCACACATTAGTTCAAGTAAAGGGAAGTGATGACCAAGAACTACGTAGGCGGCGGATTATGGAAAACTTCTGAAGCCGATTAATTCTGCCCTCAAGTACATTGACTATATCCCTATACAGAAAAAAAACTTGAAGGGACGAATCTGAGTTAATCTCTTCTGAAGAGTGACCTCACTAGACGGGGCGGCTAAAACCACCTACACGGCGATAAGATAAATTTGGTGGTACGGTAGATAAAAAACGGAATAAAAGGAGGATGAGCACGTACAAATTGTGATTGTCCGAAGGAGATAAAACTAGGCCGCTGAGACTGACGTAGCGGCCATGGTAGCAGACCTGAGAGACTAAGTAAACTAACCAGAGCTGGCCGGTGACAACTGTGGAATCACACAAGCGTGGAACCCACACGAAGTCAGCTGATCTTGTTTTTATTTAGAAGAATATGCACATATTCTAAGGATGAATGTCGGCTGCTCCTTTGATGTCGGTCATTGGGTATTCCGAATTCAAGACATTCTGCAATTTGTAAACTTGTTCCATAATTCACAGGCAAACTTGGTCGAGCATCCCGTCCCCACAAGCAATAGAAGCCACATTTAAACATTGGAGTATGAACTCGCTTAGTGCTAATGAGCCAATAACAGCACATGTTTCATAGTAGCTGGAGGAACTCTTTAGGAATGAACGCTTTCCTGAATGTTCACTCGGACTACTACAAGCACCATGTTTTGGCACATTTACCAAACGTGTGGCTGAGCTTAAAAGATTGACTTTTGTGCTCTACGACTGTTGTGGTTAGGGAGGGAGCGAAATGGCTCAGTGGTTAGAGCACGCATTTACTGACCGGAAGGTCCGTGGTTCGAACCCGACCTCTGCATCTCGACTTAACCTGTCTAGGTTTGGACAATCTGGCAGTATCCCAGCCCTCGTGCTTCCTTCGAGTGGCATGGAAGCTAGGCACCGAAAGGGTGCTACAGCTGAACGGTTATCTTTATCTTATCTGTAGTTAGGAATTCTCTCCCGTGCTGCTGAACTGTCAAATAAGTTGTCGGATTTGGCATGCTTCACGAAATAAGTAATTACTTTCACACCACTCTTAAACCCCGGGCTGACGTTTACAACATAAGCCTGGCTTAGTGTCCTCTTTTCGGATGACTGCCTTGTAATCAGGTGGGCCCACAGGCTTTACTGCTGGATTATTTATGGAAAGACACTCTCGATTCAAGGTTAAGGAGGCACCCACGGGTCCTTATCTACCTCGTTTTGCACACAATTACGATCCAGGGTTTTTCGTGTGGGTAGAGGTGGGGAATATATATTCACCCGCGAAACAAGTCACCTTTTTTAAGTGCTGATGTTGTCCGGTGCTTGTAAGCACGATTCATATTTATCATTTGATATGACCAGTTTGAGGAACGGGGGGGGCATTGTCAAATAATGATGGTTTGCCCTTATGTATTTCACGCACACAATGATTGCTTTCCAAAGTCAATTTCACAAAACCGTAGAACGTCCGAATCCTTTAAGTAGTTGTAATAGTAGTAGTTCCATCGCTGAGGTAAACCACATATATTTGTGAACAGCAAGCCATTGAATATACCGACGGTTAAGGCGAAAAACAGAGCCAGATATGGCGTGAAAAACGTTATGCTATTCACATCTAAATGGCCGAGATACATACAGCTAGAAACTGATGCGAGGAAAGTTACACGGTGGGGGACACTTCTGCCGTGGTTACAGGAACCACACCGGTATACTTAAAAAGACGTCCATTGTCGACCAAAGCTAGCATCAAGCCGTGAAAATGTGGGCGGAGGGAACAATCCAGACCGAATGTGCCCGAAAAGTGGTATGCATGGAACCATGTGGTATGAACTTGCTCGATCCCGTACAATTGTGCTGTGCATCTGTTTTCTGGATGCTGACAAACGCCGGCGGCATAAGCCTCAGCCCAAAATAAACGCCACTGATTCTCAAGTCAGATAGATGCTATTTTAGTTAGTGCGCAGTTTGTTCCACTTTTGTATGATTCTTGTAAAAATAATTGAAAATTTGGGCCCCGACGCACTGTTGGTTGTCTTGTGAGAACGCTGACCCCGTCTTGATTTATAAAAATCCCATATCATCCTTGGCTCCTTCAGTGCCAGTGCTTTCAACACTGTCCACAAAAATAGAACACAAACCTCATTTGGTTCACAATCAGCTTTCAGACAAACGTTAGTTCAAGTGCAGAATGGAAATAAAGGGTAACGTCCATAGGTTTAAGAATGATACACTAAGTCAACAAAATTGTCTCCAGTGTTGTTCTGAGTCAGTGTAGCCGAGGCTGTGGCGACCTGTTGGTTAAAACCAATGCCATCCAATCGCGTAAAATTAAAGGCGTTGTGCACGTAATGTTGCCAAATTGCGCAATTCTTCAACCCACGGTTCTAATCAATGATCAAATTTGGACTGAGGATGCAAGACTTACCTCAATGAAAATGAGCAGCCAATTTGAAACACTTGCATCCGCCAGGGCATTACTGAAGTTACTAAGGAGATACCACGGCGTATCCTTCTAACCCGATTACTTCACTACTGAAGAATAAAATGGCGGTGGGTGGAACAAAGACACAAAAATACACCAGACTGCTGACTAACGATGATGACGTGCCCAAAACCGACTGAAGTGAATCGAACGACGGCAGCGAAGATGCTAACAACATTGATGAGAATCCGGAATCGTATGCACAAAAAATATTGTTGTACCCATGGTCATTCCTGGTCATAGTGATCCGACCGAGGTAAACTGACCTCGAAGAACCGTTTCAGAAAGGTTCGGAAAGCAATCTGCAATCAGTCCGTTGACAGTTCCCCAAACGATGACTTTCCGAACGGTTCCAAGCATTTTCCAATTGGCTGATTTCTGGGATCGTCTTCAAGCAAACAATGATACAGTTAAGCAGAAGTTATGGGTAGTCAAATGGATAAAACTTTGAATAGCCATTATGACGACCAGCGTTCGGTTACTCGTGAGCGCAGTCGGAGTGACTGCTGATTTCCATCCTGACGAAGTTTTTTTGAGTTGTACATTTGCTGTTTTATGAATATAGACGTCCTCATCAGCTGTAAAAACCGTGTACTTGCCGTACAGTGGTTCTAGCTGCCACAGTTTCGTTCAACGATGACTTGGGGAGGTGGGGTAGATAGTTGCGCATTGGAGGCGGTAGCTGATGGGTAAATACAGAATTGTCAGTGAATTTTTCATTTGGGTAAATTGGGAGGGGAGCTACGCATTGAAGGCAATAGCTTGGATGCACGAGCACCACTGACGGCGCGGCTGGATCATGTCTGGTGTGAAACTTTGTCAACCGTTGTGCTACCTGCCCTCATAACACGACGCAACGCAAACCGAATAATAAATCACTTGGAATGTCCGATATCGTATCCAGTTACTCTCCAGATCCAACTGGTTAGCTTCGTGTCTACTAGTGGTGGTTGTACGTGCCTTATGCATTCGTAGTTTTGTGGTCTCCTAGGACTTGACGTGGCACAAACGCGTTGAAAAAGTCCTGTCCAACACTCGAAGAATGATTTATTTGATACAACTGCTCCCTTTTCTACATATTATCAATTTGGTAAGCGGAAATTGTACATCTACGACGGCTTAGCCGGTCGTTTAGTACCGTACATGAGTTGTCTACAGCGGATTGCTGAAAAACGATCCATCCGGCTTTCATCGGCTTCGATAACACAACCTTCAGCTTCCTGGAAGAGACCTTAACTGATAGACGAACAAGTGCCTACACAGATGTTTATAAGATCGCTTGATAAGGTTTCTCGTGCGATACATTCAGATATACTCAACTGCTACCCAAAACGTTCATTGCACAGCATATAAAAACTCTGCGCTAAATTGGTCATCTCAGTCCTGCTTCAGAGCGGAACTTTTAAAACAAATACTCGCACGATTTATTCTCAACCTTGAGGCGTTTTCATCCCGGTAGATCCCTTTTATTTCCTCCCCAGGTTACCAGGTCCCTGTATTCCGGACAGAACAATTGTCTGAAAATTCACCAGCAACGGTGAATAGGGGAAGTTCTTCATCCTTGTCCTGTCATAAGTATGATTAAGGGATAATGTACGCTCCAAGATACACTTTTTCAAGATAGGGACGACAGTAGATGTCTGTTGTTCCCTAAACAATTCTTCTACCTTACAAACACTGTGCACAGGTTTTATCAATCTGTGAACGCGCCCTTTTCTTCCACGCTCTAACAAACAACGTAAACAGTAGTCCAGAAAGACGGCCTCGCTCCTCTTCCCAAGCTTGATTCCATTTTCAAACAGCCAAAACACGGCTGCTCACATTCTGCTTTGAGATAGTTGATGCGCTTGTCATTTTTCTATGCATTGGAGGCCAGCTGAATTGGTGCTTGAAATGTTTTATGCATTGAAGTAGACTAGCCAAATTCTAGAGCCACCTAGCTCTGTGGTGCTTTGTGGGCTCGGTGTTGTGGGAAGGTTGGAATAGACCTCAATCCAAGGGTTGTTCCAGAGATTTTGTCGTCTGGCAGGATCGCCTTTCTTGCATTGATTAGGGATATGGTCCATTATGAGATCCAGTTTTCATTGGACCAATGCTTTGTTTTCAGTCACAAACTGAATTCACAGCGCTCCGAGTTTCGAAACACCCAAGCGAACCCATCAGTTTGTCCGCTGTTCGATACTAACCTAGATGGCTGTTACACATAGTGTTCTTTGGATGACTGCATCTTTTAGGTGGCGAATGTCACGCTGATGATTGACAGCAGTGAGACCAGCTACGACGGAGGCACGAAGAAAGGCATGGTTGGAGTCCCTAAACGAGGACCAAAAGGTGTGGGGTTTCTTGAATACAAGGTCGTCATCTCTGGTTAGTCATCATTTAGATGCGCTGGGTGGTCGACTGCCTACGGTTCGGAAGGCAGCAGGTATCATGAAACGTAAGTTTGTGCTTCCAATAAACACAGCAGCGCAAGACTGTAAAAAGCGACTGGCATATCATTCATGGCGGCGATTTCTCCAAGTGTGTAACCGAGATGGCCATTACATTTGTTTACTCGTCTTACTTTGGCGTTCAACCCGCAACCAAAGAAGTCTGGAAAGTCCTCTGATTTTCATCATTGGTTGTGCACTTTGAAAGGTCCGACTATTCTGACCACATGCCGTCGTTCGTTCGCAAGAATCACGTCAAGCATAACGCCTCCAGATCTCATATTCAACGCATTAAACACGCCATTGAGACTTTTAGGAACCCCACCTGACAGTGGTTTAGTCAAGCGAGGTGTTAGTGTGGACGATGTTTAGATGCACTGCAGTATTAGGGTCTCGTATAAGTGTTTCAGAGGTACTGCACACCAATTCTCAAGGAAAAGAAGTTTATGCTGATCAGTTTAAAAAATACTGGACGTTAAACAGTTACGTACAACAGAGCAGTGCAAGTTCGGTTTTTATTTTTTCTGGATACACGACTAAGAAATGGACGCTGAATTGATAGACACAGAGACACAGGTTCGGTGAAAGGATCAATGAGAATTGAAAGTGACAAATGAAACACACTGATTACATGTTGTTCTGAAGTCACGTGGACAGATTTTGCTTGCTTTGCTCAGGCCGGATTGTGTTTCCTGAGATACGCCACCTTGAGCCACTGACTCAACAATCTGACCCGAGAGACAGCATATGTTTAGAATCTTTCGGATGATCACATCCAAAAACACCTACTCAACAGTCAGATTTACTCGGTTGAATGGGATGGCTCAGTCCGAAGACACAGAAAGTGAGCAATGAATCTGACTTGTGATGCTGCTGCGCCCAAGAGATGTGCTCGAAGTTGGATCTGGTAGTCAGCAAGAGGGAGAGGTCAGCGGAGTTCACGATCAATCTGTGGACAATCTAAGAGTGTCGATTTAGGACCGACCTTACGAGACTTTGTCCTCAGAATGCCTCGTAAGACTAGTAAAATCGATGCAAGCTGCTATTCTGGACGGGAATGAAGTGTCCACAAGATAAGCGCAGCACGTAAGCTCGACTACCCTATCAAGGTGGTAGCTCTCGGTCAAGTTCAGTTGATTTACAACGTTTGTACGACCTTATCGAGTGACTGAACAAGCGGAATTTACTGTCCAAGACTAAGGAAGGACGAAATTCTTGTTGATAGAATGGTTGATGTAACTACGAATCAGATCTATTTATTGTTGAATGAAAATACCAATAAATAACTCCAGAATCATGCAGCCGAATATGCTTATATACGTTTCGTGTGGATTTTCGGTCCTCACAATGATGAACCAATCAAAGGTAGATGAGTCTACACAACCACAACATAGGTGAGTCTACGCAACCTACACTTACGGCTTCGTTTATCGAAAAACTGTACTGTGTAAATGAGTGTTTTTCTTCATCACAATTCTAGAACTGTGAAAAGGCCAGTAGAACGGAAATTGCCGGTTCCAAGACGAGGACTGAAAAACTGAAAGGAGCCAACGCCACCATGCGCAGCGTACCATTCTACTTTCCAATATGTTGATCGACCGAAGACAAAATTGCGGATTCATTCGAAAACGGGTTTTCATGATGATCATAAAGCACAATAATACTGAAAAACGTCACATTTGACATACTCGAGTCGGTGGTACAGAATGGCGCACACAAGTGTGGAAGAAGAAGTCCAGCCAGAATTGATTCAGCTGCTCAATAGACCATGTGTAAAATTTGTGATAATCTCCGCCGAAGTTCAAGTTGTGCTTCTGTTCCACAAAATGCATGAACTCTAGCATAGATATGCCAGAGTTTGAGGATGGTGTCCATAGTGTGGTGGACATGGGCACTGAAAATAAACGAAAGGAAATATCTATAGTATTTGTGACATACTCGAATGTCCGTGGACTAAAAGAGGATGAGAAGGAGAATCTGCTTAAAGATCTTTTATTTATTAATACAAAAAATAGAAGAGAACAGTGAGCATAGTCACGAAGCTTGTGAAGAAAGTAGGTCTCGTTATCTGACTTCATACAGGTAGTGGTGCACGGTTTGGCGTAATTGGTCCCGGTCGTCAGCTGAAAAAAAAACAAGGTATCCATAAGAAGTAAACATAATTATTACTGTCAGTAAAGTGTGATTCTCTAATCATTGGCCATAACAACGCAAAATCAATCCAGCTTCGACTGTGGATAATCTTACCAATAAGTAACCTTCAACGAGTGTATGGTAAGAGCAGCAAAGAATTTTAACTAATCTGGTCTACAGTGATTCTCCTAACAAGGCTTCGTCTAAACTTCAGCAAGGAATTCGCGCGGCTTTGGCTGTCAACATCAACTATTGGTAAACAAAATGAACCATAATAACAGTCCGGTAAATTCGAAGAGGATGCACGATATCAGAACGCCCAATTTTCTCACCCCCTGTCAGGTATGGATACATACATCCACCAACTACGTTAGTTGTGTTTCAGGACAACAGCTCTACTGTGTACCCCAAATCATGGATATGTTATAGTTGAGGTGTCTAAGGTGCCCGTTACTGCCGAAGATGCGGCAAGTGACACAAAATGACAAAAATGAGATACGAACTGAACCTCATAGTAGCAGATACCATGTAAGATTGCAGTTCGGTAAATAATCTTCTTGACAAGTTTCAGTGATTTGCTCATTTGAAATTATTAAAATTCGCTGCGATAAACGATGCCTTTTCGATAGGCACTATGAAACCAGTAGGTGATACAAATTGACAAGCCAGATGACAATGTTCTCGAAACCGTTGATCAGGAGTTTATGTGTACTTATTTATGCGTTTTTACGAGCCAGCACGTACACTCTTCAAAAACACCTCTTTAGTTGAAGATTGTCAACTGTAGTGGAAACACAGACTTGGTTAAATTACCTGGCGGTCAGCTGCTGCCGCACAGTCGTTCCTTCTAAATCACAACTCGAATCTGATTATTCAGTTGTACGAACACGCTTGTCAGCCACTCCATATAACCGGACATCACGTCGATTGGGCGGATGGGTCGCCAACTATCCACGGACCAAAGGAAGGTATGCTCTAATCGGTCAGGATATGGGTCAATCAGAATTGAACATTCTCAGCTCGGCACTTTTCATTCCACTACGGAGATTCTAGCTTGGTCTTGTGGAACATTGTAATGACTCTATGAACAAAGCGGTAGCAATCTTCCCTCATCTCCATTACAGGCGCTCTGTAATTACCATGCCCTTCGATGTTCCATACTAGGCGGAACAGCAAGCCAAGGACTAGTGTTGGAGCCGCGAGCCTCAACACCTTACCTAAATATTGCACAAGCAGCCATGGGGTCATACTATGCATCTACTTCGAAAACTGCTCGAATCCTACAGCATTGAACTGAGCTAGTCCGAAAGCCATTGGACATGGGATGAAGAAGAAGACAAGGATGAAGAAGACAGGGATGAACGTAAGCCTGTGGGAGAAGTTATGTTCATAGCTTTCGAATAAGTCTATCGGCACGAATCGACATGACAGAATGAAGCATGGTCATCGTCACGGCTTGAAAACCTTGGTCATATCAGAAAAACATACAAGCCAGTTAGCACAATGGTGCATAGCAAAGAGCCTAGAAAACGACAGAAAGCGATGACCTAAAGCAGCGTATTACGTCTATGCAATGTATCGCGATATCTCGAATATCCTACCAACAGAAACATGAGGCGGCCTGGTGCAGCACATTCAGTGGCTTTAGAGAATGATAGAGGAGAGATTCAGCTGGGTTCAAGGTGAGTCTCTCCTCAAAAATTGATATGCAAATGAGTGTATTTCCCGAAATCTGTGCAATTTGAGTTCAAGTTCAGTTCAGTTTGAGTTCAGTTTGACGGAAACTCGGGGACTTCGCCTACCTGATGAGCCCCAAGAAGGACGAAACCGGTAGTGGACTGTCGAGGAGTTTTCAGCAGCCTTATGAGTAGTGTATAACGTCTCTTCAAAGTGAACATCCGTTTCCAAAAGGCAAAAAGGATTCAACATGAAGTCGCGCTCCCTGAATGTCACATCGTGATGGGTTGATCATTCTGCCGCTCACGGTCTCCTGTGGAGGTGGCAAAGCTCAGTAAACAACCTGGTAATCCTTGTGTAAATATTAGAAAACGGTTGAGTAGCGGACCTGGTTCCACAATCAGGATAAACGACTACACACTTCTCTGTTTTTTAGAACACGCTGACTTCATTTACAGGATGAAATCCCGACCTCCAACTTCAACGCCTCACCGCCTACAAAATATAAGTTATCTGCACCAAACGAAGAGAAGACTCCACAGGCTGCACAGCTCACCCGTCTAAGAGGTCACCATTCAAGGAGCCAGTCAACACCAGATCACGTGATAGTGATATAATTGTAGTGATAGTGTGATAGTTGCGGGATTGAGATGTTACGTACTGTATGAGTCCTGAGCAACCACTTGAGCAAACAACTTACGATCGATGTGCAATGCCCGTAGACTGGATGCGATCGATGTGTCGTTTGATAGTTCATGGAACAGACATGGCTCGACAAGATGATCCACACTGAGGTTATGGTAAATAAGCAGGCTGTGTTCGCATGTGGCGTAAACAAACACCGGTTCGTTTCTTCCCGGTGCAACAGCATACCAGCCGGCCAGAAAGGCTTGGCAAGACTGTCCCATCGGGAAACGGAGAACTTGCTTCCGGTGGCTAAAGACGTAGGTTGTCCCATCCCAGGCACACACACACAATTCGTCAGTGTGGCCGCGCTGAAACGTGAAAGTATCAGGTGTCAGACAGCCCACACGTCTTGCTTACGTAAACGTCGATGGGGGCAGGCAATCACTCGAGTCTGTTTATAAAAGACAATAAGAAGTCGAGCACAGTAGTTTTACATATACAGCTGCATAAGGAGTTAAAATGACGTTTGCGATGTGGATGACTTTCTGGTGAAAAGTCGTCACTTATGACCAGGATACAGGATGGATTATGCCCACACGACTGTCAACATCACTTATCAGTCACTTGCAACTCAAATGTAAGGTATTCAACCTCTGTGTCGACTGTTGTTCAGAATCCGGTCCGGATGCGCACGCCTGACGATTTTCAACAAAAATGAAACCACTAGATGAGTCCCAATAGAGAAATATTTCCTCGGATAGTTGGTCTTTTTAGGGTCTGACCCCTTGTTCACTATAACAACCGGTTAAAATTCCGAGAGCGCGGCTTGCCATTTATCAGCTGATTCGCAGAGATCGAGGAATAAGTAGCTACATAACCTGACTACTCATGAATAGTCGAGCTGTTCTGATTAACCGTTGTCTGAAATTGACCGAGATTTGCTCGACAAAATCTGTCCTCGGAGAATTCACAGCTACGAGCAGTACTCGCAGAAAATTTACCGTATCCAAATATGTACACATCTGTTACGGTGTGCGAACGATAATAATACCGCTTTTTTAGTTCGTCCCACACCCACTCGATTTAAGAGACACAAATATCCAACGTACATCACTGAAGGTATCTGTTTATTGAATGTATGAGCAGTCTGATTTGGTACGCATGCATCTCTCTGAACATGATACTGCGTAATGAAAGATCATGAAAGGCTCGTAAGGCCGGTCCAAACCAAGTGCGAAAATCAGCACATTTAAGTGGACGTGACGGACTTTATCGAACAGTGTATGCAGATTTGTAGACCGTCGAACAGTCCACTTCAGCTTTAAGCGGGCCTTGTCATCCCTACCCATATAACAACTTGGACTAGAATTCTGTTAGCAATTGTGTAAAGGACAGCCTGATACAAATAGTGATCCCGATGACGACAACTCACCGCAAAAAATGTGGATTTCATTTCCATGGTGACCTAGGAGTTATTATTTTCAAATCAATTGTATTTTACCTGGCTTTCTGGACCCTGAATCTTCCGGAAATTACCCAATTCATCTCCGTGAGATATCCACCCCTTATCCCTCTAAGACACAACTAACCTACCTCTGAGGCCACTATGGGAACCGCACACTAGGATACGGCTGACGGGAACGGTGTTGAAGACCCTCCAGGATGGTCGTTTGGGAAAGGCTGTTGTATGCAGTTTTAAAATGCAGATAGGATTTCCTTCCGCTTTTCCTTGAGTTGCTACTTACGCTGATTTTCTTTCGCGTTTACCGAAAGCGAAACTTCTCAATGGACAGCATCTTAGAGGACTGGTCCATGCGGAGCGAGCTTTAGGATAAATGAAATGACGCACGTTCTTCAGGGGAAGGCCGACCAGAGTCATGTGAATAAGTCTGACAGATGACATCCTATTCTTCTTATGAAATACGGTGATTCTACTTCAAATGGATTCGCGAGCCATGGAGCATGTGACATCCACGTGAAAGACCATTTGTAGAAGGAACAAAAGGAGAATCAACAGAAAAAATATTGGTCGGGGATTCTGCAGCAAAAACTCTTTGTGACACCGCCTCGTATCCCACGTTAACTGGTGGGGAACTTTGGGAGAAATCGAACGTTCCGGTCCTATAACCAATGGGATTACGGCGCACAAAGGACGAATAGCACGGACCGAACACGCTAAGACAGCTACTGTTGTGTGGCTAAGAATTCCATTCACATTCAGACCCATCTATCGATTGCTTATTGACGGCTATCAATAAGTGGCATATTCATAGAGTCTACTGCTACAGTATTCGTGTCTGATCTCCATCAACAATTCTCAAAGCATACACTGTGGCCTATCTTAAACTTCGTTGTCATTATTAGCATTCAGGGCTGAGAAGCGGATAAGCTGAAAATGCAAAAGGTTTATGTGCAATACCAGGGTAATTATGGTCCGCAGCAACAAGAGAATTTAGGAGATAGAGACGTGTTAACGAAATGACGCATAGTTCATAGAGCGTTGTAAGGAATACGGATATAAAGCCCAGAAAAGGAGAAGAGATAAAATCGATCTCCACCCAAATAGTGTACCTGCAATCAGCCGGTCTAGGTGAGCATTTTCAAACAGTAGAATAAAAATCCTCATTGCAAAATTTCGTTAAAATAAGCCCATCTGCAGGAGTATACATAGTAAGCCTAGTTTTCCGCAAATTGCCGGTCCAGAAACAGACAGGCCTTCGACGAGATAATTTCAAACTCATCTTTATGTGAGACAATTAACTTCCGTACCGAAACACCTCTATCCCAGATTCTCGGTGGCAGAGAGACCGGCCGATAAGCTTGCCTCGAGAAAACAGTCACGTCATCGGTAGTGATTCAGTAAGACCACGTTATCGAGCGAACACAGTTAAAATTGTATGCATGAATATTAGGAGTAATGTGTGCGACGTTGGGCGTAGGGGATTCCAAGCAGCGGTTATCCAGGAAGCTGAAGAGACGAATTCATTGTGTGGTGGCTTTCTATCGTTGTTTTAGATAAGCGTGGAGATAAGCGCACAAGATGACTGATTATAAGCGAAAGCAAGTATTTTAAAGATGCTAAGATTATTTTGCCCGTACCGGCCCTACTATCATTCGTCAGATTAGCCTTCAATGCAAATCTCCGTATTTTCTAAAAGTCCGTCGCTAGTAGAATCATGTGTCGGCAGTGGGAGAAAAGTTTTGCCATCAACATTCAAAGTCTTCGTCAAATCACCTGTGACTCATGCGCAGTAACCGCATGTTACTGTCACTGAGGTGATCGTATCCAAGTGCCCCATTTCGGTTTTTCAACATTAAAAATCAAGGGAGAATGGTTTCGAAATGAACCATTGCATATCCCCAGTTCTAAGTCGTAGATGGCCATTTCTGACAGTGTTGATGATGTACCACATAAGTTGGACGACTACGCACAAGCTGGCGAAATACCGTTAAGCGAACATTTTTTGGAAACGTACATTGTGGATATTGTTTCAGAGACGTCAAGTGAACAAAGGCTTACCGTCAAGTTTACTTTCGACAAACCGAACAGTTCACCACGGAAGTGAAGTTGAATGCACCAAAGAACTCGTTCGGCTTCGTCTTCGGTGGCAGGATTAATTAACAGAACAGTTCCGTCAGCCATACAAACGCCCACGATTGGGTTGGTTGCGTCCTCTGGAGACTTGGATTGGGCCGTCACATGATCCTCAGTGGGCAAAACTCCACCACGAACATTGCCCACAATCCAGGTTCGGGCATCCAAATTGCGCGTGTTAGTGATGCGCGGAGGGTAGTAGACCAAAGTAGGCCTATAGAAATGAAAATAACGCTCGTAAGGACGCAAAACTGTCACCGTTGCAGGTCAGCAACACCAGTATGAGGAAGAGTTTCAGCATTCAAATACGTTAGGTCGGGATTTGGTGCCTAGCCACGGCACAACGATCCACAATACTCCAAAATGAATACAAATTTACTTCCACTGGTGGTTTCAAAATAAATAGTCAAGTGTGCGAAATCCTAATGAGGTCACCTGTTTTCTTCTTGAATCGCTTTACTTCAGCACATTATTCTGACCCTCGGTAGATATCACTCAAAATAACTGTTGCCTGAGTTTTTGATCAAGTTCGAACTGGTAAACCAACTTCGAAGATACCACGCAGCGTGGTGATCGTGTAAGATACTTTTAAGGTCGATCCAAACTAAGCATGAAAGTAGCATACTTCAGGGTACCCGAGGTCATTTGCTATTCATCAATTATATGTAGCGTTCTACATGCTCTTCATTATATTTCGTATGTTTACCAACAATTTTCACCATGCACTAAGACTATTCTCCTCAGTCAACCATTGTACCACCGTGTCTGATTCATCTGTGTACAATCGCATATTCAAGCGGAAGATAAAGTTGATGGATGCTCGGCGATTAAGTCGACCTACTGAGTCCCATGAAGAACGAAACAGGTGGTAGGCTGTCGGACAGTTTTCGGCAACCCTTATGCTCGAAAAAAAAATACTTCAGTATCGCACCAACTGACACATGAGGTAGCCTTTCAGTTGGGGAATAGCACAAACTAGGAGTCGGAATTCAGTTGAGTCTCCCGTTAAAATCATATTAGCTGGCAAATGGATGTACTTGTTATCAAGTTATGTAAAGTCCTCAGACAGGTCAGGTTTGTATCGTCTTACAGAGACTTTGGTAAGCCACCGGCCTTTTCCGTGTCTTACCGAAAGAAATTGAAAAATAAAGTTGTCAGAAACATTTTTAACTGGTGCTTATTCCGAAAACCACGTGTGCGTGAAATCCTGCATGTGCGAAGAACAAAGGGATTCCCTTCAGGTAGCTAAAGTGAACTGCTGTTTTGCCCGTACCTAGTGTAACTCATCAGCGAGTGCCAAGTGTGATAGATAAAAAGACGATTCTAATATTGAAGCATTATGGGGCGGAATCATAGATTTGCGAATGTCGAGTGCAGCCTAGAAGCAGTTGTCGAAACACGTCGTCCTTGAATGCGCGCACAAGATTATTCGTGTTCTTTTCGACTGCACGGATAGCTGCTACAATCCAAGATGCGATTTCTTCCACAGTTGGGGTTAAACTGACGAGTTTCAAACAGGATGAAGTCGGTAGTTAGATGTTACAGAATTCCGACCATTCTTTCAAATGTACTTACAAGTCTCTGTGGCGCATGAGCGACCCCTAAGCTTGTGTTCCTCAAGCACAGTTTGATAAGTTGGACAGCCATGTCGTGTACAGATAACTGGCACCCTGAACATCGATCTGCCGACAGCCCTTGAGTGAGACCATTATCACAGCTAACTTTAGCTACTTTCAACGTTGCAGATAAATCTTTCAAGAAGGGTGATTTTTTCAGGCCCAGAAGAACTTAACTTCCCCAGAGATTCCCTTAAGCAAGATGCTCCACTTCTTCCGCCCTAGAGTAGTGTTGTAGGTATGGAATGGGGGACGTTCTTTTTAACCTTCAGAAGACAATTCGTCCCGTTGCCGTTGTCCCCTTTACAGATAATCGACAGCCCTTGTCCCTCCATGGAAGACAGATTCGTGATGGGGACGGGAAAGATGCTCCCCACAAGATAACTACTGCGTCCCCTCCTTCAGTCTTCGAGGTACACCACACACCTTCGTTTTCAAGGGGCCTTCATTAACTTACTCTTGGCGTCGCCGAACTGATATTTCTCCTTACTCTAAGAAAATTCCGGCCACGCTAATTTCTAGGACTATTTAAACTTCCCAATAAGCTTTCGATGGCTAATATTCATATCCATCCGATAATTTACATTGTTTTTAGCTAGCTGGTACATTAGTCTTCAACGATGCAATAAAGCTACAGCCGGTTGATTGAGTCCAGCGACCCGATTCGCCAAAAATTGGCCACGTTCCACTCTCAGTTGGAGAAGATGGGATAATATTGTCTGCAAAATCAAGACAAGAGGAGCGCTTCTCGCACAACCACTGGAAGAATGGAAACGAGCCAAGAGAGATCAAACAACGAGGTATGGAAGCCATTACCAGCAACCTCAACCACGCTGGTCATCACTATCTCCCTGGATGGAGACCCTGGAGGGACATTGTCAGACATGGTCCCATCGCGTCCTCAGTGGTTCTCGTGCAACCGAAATGTTACATTCACTGCATAGCTGGGTTCGCGACCTCCCCAATGAAAAGTCCACTGATATCCCTGTATTTACGCAGCAATTATATCAGCTATCGCCTCCAATGCGCAGCTATCTACCTCATCTCCCCCAAATCACTGATGAACGAAACTGCAGCAGATATAACCAAGGTACGGAATGTACGCAGTTTTTACAGCTAATGAGGAGGAGGAGGACGGAACTGTCGAGGTGATTGTACTGTCCCGTCCACATCTGCCTTCTGTGCAGTTCGCACTGAATACATCTGTTCAGTTAGCTACATACAGTGAAGTCGAAGAAATGCAGTTGACTATTGTGTTTAATTTCCAGAATAAACTAAACGTTGTGGTGAAGTGAGTTAAAAAAGGATGCCAAACCGCAGTGGAATTGGCATGATCTGCAATCACAAAAATCCACTGAGCGATTGGTGGACGAGTGGAAACATATCACGCCTAATTGCAGGCCAATCAAACTGTTGATGAGCCGCTCAACGCTGGATGGCCAAGTGTTTCAACACTTATCCAGAAAATTCGCGGGTGCGCCCTGCCGATGATTTCCAATAGGAATGCAACAGCTGTCCGGTGCTTATCACCATTTCGGTTGAAATCTTCATTGAACTGCCACTGAATATTTACAACATATGCTCCCATCAGGACAAAATCCTCCCATACTATCACAAAAACCACTCGAAAGCAGCCGGAGGTGGGTTGCAGATGTGATTTCCATGGATAAGTGGTCTAGAAGGTTTTTATTCGCCAACCTGAAAAATGCTGATATCAAACAGATTCTTTGGTATAATCACAATTTATTTCCTCGTGAAAATAACAAAGAAAATAGGGAATCGAACTCACACAATATTGTCCTGATATTTTTCAAATTTCCGATGTAGAATGGCAAATCCACCCCCGGGTTGAGAAGCCAACAGCTGCAAATAGTTTAGGAATGGAAACAACTAGCTTCAAAGCGATTCCGCATTTTAAAAAAAAACTATAGCGCCTGAAAAAAAACAAAGAAGTTATTTGGAAAACAACGTTATTTTATCCGGGAATTGCGGTTGCCTCAAACATTAAATTACGATAAAATCGTTGCACTGAAGCAGTACCTGCCTCATGCACATCAGATGGACAGTACAACTGACACATCTGCCTAGTTCATATTCCTTCCACCAATGATTGATCAAATGAACTTAAACAAAATGTCAACAATGTGACAGAATTCCAGTGATAGGATGGCATTCGACTTGGTTTGGGTGGTCGTTCAAGAAAAAGTGCTGAAAGACCACCGAAAGCATAGAGCATCACGCACATATATTTCTCCGAGTTGAAACAACGAAAATGGTCAACTTAAACTTACCAGGCTACCAGAGTCAGGAGTTGGATGTGTACTGATACTGTTTACCTGGAAAAAAAACATACGAATAACAGCGGTATTCGAGAAAGCACAGCAGAAGAATGACACAAAGATGATTGAAAACAGTGCACAGGACTTGACTTCAAAGAAACTGGAACGGAACGTTGGGACTACATCTTATGAGTCCAGTCTTGGGATCTTTCAGGACGCCTGATGCCATCGGATTGAGCGGGTTGATATTCATTATTATTATCATTATTCATAGTCGTTAAGTAAAGGGCAGCAGAAACAAAAGGAAGAGGGATATTGCATTCACAGCTGCATTTAATACGATAGTTTCAAGCGTCCTGTAACACCCTAAGCCGTCCGATCTTATGGAGTAAATCATTAGGAGCAGAAACAGGGGAAGTAAGGTAGCAGGGCTTTGGATACAGACAGTCAGAGAATGTAAACAGGCAGTGAAACGGAGTACGTGTACGGTAGGTAGCCAGTATAGTCGGCAGGTAGTTCCGAATCAAGGAAGAGACAAAAATTATCCGCAGTGTTCAACGGACAGCATGAGGAAGTATCATGTGTAATACAGTAAAAATAAAACGTGCCATAGTCCATTTGGAACAGAGGATAGGTTCTACAAGGTAGAGTGTAATATTAAAGTATTGACAAGAGATGGCCGCTGAGGGAACCGACTTGGTGTGGTGGACAACAAGCTCGGTTGCCTCGGGTTCGATCCCCGACTCGGTCGCTTTGTCGCGCGACATATAATCGGAAATACGAAATTGCGTGTGAAGATGGACAGTCAGCCAAAATTCGAGACCAGAAACTAAAGGGTGAGCACATGTTGGGCGAGAGCAGAAAAACAGGAGACGAGCGGCAGAAAGACAAAACGGCTGTGATATACAGGCATAAACCACGCTACTCACGAGTAGTGAAAACTAATACCAGAAGTAGCCGTTGACTCACCAGGACTCCAGAATTCTCCAACCATAAGGATTACGTGGAGATTCAGCCGGCAGACTGACCGTTGAAAAATTCGCGCTCAGGAACAACAAGTGATTCAGTGTAAGAGCTATTTTATCTCTTGGATTTCATGTTAGCTTTGTCAATAGGCGGCATTTGAGGATCGTTCCGATCTCGGTCAAAGTTGTCTGAAGCATTTCAGCTTCTACTGGTCTGTCTCCCAACAATGCCGGCAGAAACTAACTGACACTCCTAATCTGCTTCTCCCAAGCACTCCCACGGTGGTCGACCTTCGGTATGGAGAACACCCAGTGGCACTCACGTCCCACTAATCTGGTCGCGAACAGATCCTGGTTGCATCTACGAAGATAATCCTTCACATTTGCTTCGTCATCCCTGAAATTGGTCCCGATGTCACCATAAATGTTGACTAAGCTGCCCCGCCTAGCAACGAATCTCGAGAATGCACATAGAAATGAATTCGTGTCCGAGGTATGAGCTATCTGAATTTGAATCGAACGGATGGTCATGTATGTGGAGACAGTCATATCGTTTCTCGATACCACGTCGTCTAGCACTGGTCCGACGTAAAGGACTCTGGTGACTTCGAACGGTCTACGACTGCCATTCGTTCATGTATTGAGAAAGTGGAGTACCATCTGGTAGCACACTAGCAGAAAACCATTGCGTACGGTGGTAACCGGACGGAACGAGGCACCCAAAAGCGAAGAGTTCCCGTACCACCCAATATCTGTTGCGTACAGCTGTGAACACGTGTTCAGCAGCCACGTGACAATGACTTTCATGGTACTAGCTAATGACAAATGTGGTGATAAAGTGGCTCCCTAGCAATACGACCGGGAGCTTAGTCTCGAAAGGTATTGCGACCCATTGGAGGCGACCACCGATGCGAAGTACTCCACGGTCATTAAACAGATTCAACTTACGGGGAGGACAGGCATAGGAAACTAGTGTGCGGTTGTCACCAGCGAGTTTATTGCTCAGTATGCGGGGCTCGTCCTGAACTAGATTCATGACGCTTCCATTAGCTCTTGCCGATTATGGGAACAGTTGAGGTCAGTCAAGAAATTAGTTCGTTTTCCAATTAGGGTGCAAAATCGTCTGAGTCACGCAAGCGTTTCCCCATCTGTCGTGACGAGTGGACTGATCAAACCACAACTTGGTTGATTGTGCATAGGCCATCGTGAGATCTTGAATTTTCTTTATCACCTCTGATGGAAGTGTAGCTTGTGAATCTGACTGTGCTGGCCATGTTGAGTCATTGTCCCGCGAAAAAGACGGATCAACGAACTTCGGGCGACAGAACACCTGAGGCGACTACTACGTCAAGATGGTAGCTTATTGTCAGAGAGGGTCGCACAGAAGGACTATAAGAGACACTACCCCCTGGCTTTGTGAGAGTCACAAGTCGGATATCCGTCTGAAAGATGAATTGATCACTCGGCATCTCCCATTGGACCCAAATGTTCGATGTCATGAAGGTGATGCGCATCTGTATGAAGGTTTCGCTGCGCACGCTCTCCGACAGGAATTTAGACGAGAAGGCTTGGCTCGTTGGTCGACCATTTCACCAGTCGAAATGCACGAGCAAACAGAGCTATCTTCAGTTTAAATATGCCGGTCACAAGATGTTCTTGAGAAATGGAGCCACACAATAAATCAGTTTGATACGGTTTTGTAAGTCAGCAAAAACTGCAATGTCGCCTGAGGGTATATATTTCGAATTTCGCCTTCTTAAAATTCGGGCAGTCTACGGAATATTGTAAGCGTTTGAAGTCGGTCTATCGTTACAGTAGTTTCACCATTAAACTGATACAGGATGGGGTCGTCACTTGTCTGTTTGTTATCATCCAAGACATTCCGTTTTTCAATCAAATCGCCCAGTAACCGCTTCGAGGTAGTTGAAGGTGTCACGCACAGGTGCTGAATGCTAACTGTAAGACAGTGATCGAAATGACAACGAAAGCATCCTCGATACTGTCTTTTTCCTAACTCAACAACAACCTATTGCCCAATGAACATTGGTATCAAACAGAATAGGGGCAACACGTTTCAAAAGTCATCCACTAGACCCAACTGCGACCTTCGTCTATGGACCAACGCTGTTCATAGATGCCCAATCCAGAGGTCAATTCTACGACAACCTGAATATAGAGTCAACCGGGTATCCCGCAGAGATAATCCATCAGTGACTGAGGCAAGAACTCTCGTATTGGTCCCGCTGACCCATCTAGCCCTCCCACCCTTGGAAGCTTCAGGCCAGTGCACCACTACGAGGGCAGCAATCGGGTCGCAAGCTTTGCAGGTGTCAACCGACTATTTACAGCCAACCCACACTTCCAGCACACACGAAGACACCAAGTGACACAGTACTCAAATGACGGCATACGAACTCGACTATATTCTAAACTGGTCGAGACGGCCGTCATCCGTAGATGACTGCATATCTTACAGAGGAGCAGAAACAGATAATCCTGGCGATCACATCCTCGTAACAGCCCATCTAAAGCTGCGCTCCAAGAGCTACCACAAACCACCCAGCATGGTAATCCAAAGTGTTCATCTTTGAGACTCAAAAGGTTGGCACGAATTCCATTATAACAGCAAATCTAACAACATATATCAAACAGGACCAGCCGGTAGGCAAGAAGACAAAGCTCAAAAGTGTCGTCCAGCCAGCTGTGTGACTCCTCTAAGTAACGAGGCACGAGGCCTGAAGAAGTTATTCAATGCTCAACTTTCTCCAGAGCTGCCCGACCAAATCTCGGGGCCCTGGAAGACAGGATGTACGATCCCCATGAGCCAACCGTAACTTGTGGAGACAGGTAGTCCCATGAAACTGGCAACAGATGTCGACAACGTTGAGAAACCCTTTCACCTCATCTGCTCTTACTCAGGCTTCAGTTGACCTCAAAAGATCATCTAAAGCAACAGCTCAACTGTACCGATTTCTGACGTAGACGCTAAATTATACGAAAGGGTGAAATATTTCAATGAACTCCTCAACCACCCATCCCGACAATCGGAAATCACGAAGATCACAAATGTGTCGTCCTTCAGCAGAGACAGCAGAACTCATTTCGGAGCTGAAGAGAAAGAGTACTGGCAAAGACAGAAAGCAGCAGTTCCGGGGAAACAGCAGTGGCACATGGTTTCCAAAAAGCCCGTTATCCATGGGTGTTATAGATATATATATATCAGGGTGTGATATTTTTCGCTTCGCCAGAGTGAATACTCCATCCATTCAATAGCGTTGCATATACATGATTGATGTCACATGATAAGCCGGTACAATGAATGTCAGTTTTTATCACCCGGGTCACTAGAACTGAGTACTGTGCGTGCAACTTAACCATACTTGCTGTCCTGTTACCATTAGGGGGCCCATCGATTTCACACACCTAATCCAGTGTTAACTTTCACTTTGTAATTAGCTTGAGTCACATTTTTCCGGTTTCACCCTGTTCGGCGTGAAGGAAAAACGACTGAGGTCCTAAGGAAGTGCTGAAAATTGATCTGAATGAGGGACTGTTGGTCATGCTCTCTATTAGTCAAACGCTTTTTCTCAACGAAGTTCGAAAACACTAACCAGTAAACTCAGTCGGGTCGACAACTGCCGCCTCCCTGGATGGGGACCCCGGAACTCAACTCACTAATGGCTAGTGACAATGGCAGAAATGGCCCAATCGCGCAGTCAGTGGCGCTCGTGCATCAAAGCTATCGCCTTTAGTGCGTAGCTGCCCAATTTCTGAACAAACTGAACATGTCATTGCCTGAAAGGCTTTGTTGTATGCCCCACACTCTCCCGTTTTCCGATGGTCGAAACTGTAGCAGCTGGAACCAATGTGCCCATGGTGTACGGTTTAAAGCTGATAAATTGGTTGATTGATTGATACATGCCTACAAAACTGCAACTGCAAGAAACACAACCTCATACACCTAAAATGCGGTTTGCTCCCATGAAAAACAAAAGACAGGAAAAGGGCTGATTTTCGGTAGATCATAGTCAGCAGATCGAAAATGAGCAAGTAGTGGACGTCATTAGGAGAATCCAATCGAAAAATTTGTGTTCGCCCTTTGACATGGGTAGGAGTGAATATAGATATAGAAAATATCAAACCGAAGTCTAGGGAATATACGACAGATTTTTTATGAATGAGAAGTTCAGGTACATAAAACTAAAACGAAAGTACAAACACAGATAAAGCCAATCGAAAACCCGGCCATTCGCCTGCAGAACCAGCGATCCGGCAGTTGTTGATCAGTATCGACACTGATGCACAAACAGTGAATATCAGTGCTTAAATACCATACAACTAAGGGGGAAATGATACGACAAATAGTGGAAATAGAAGTGACGGGGACTTTGGGAACGCGGGCAAGAACAAGGTGCCTACACTTTCAAACAGTAGTGGAAAGTTCAATGGGGATTTCATCCTGTAATTGAAGTCAATTTATGCTGAAAAGTCTAGAAGCACTGTACAGATGTTCCATCATCACTGGGAATTATCGGCAGCGCACATCTCACGAGACTCTAGGGGGTTCCGAGCCCACAACCTCCCATAATGAAATGAGCGCGTATGAGCATCACAATGAGGTAATATGCTATCACCGGAATGGGCCCGGCATCCTTTGTGAACCTTACTTGACAAAAGCTAGCACATAAGGAGCGAAATTTAACTATAAAACTATGTCAGAAATTGTTGGCACAGTTCGACAGAGTTTTTATGGGAATGCGGTGATGAAAACAACTCACCTGACCAGCCAATTCCCACTTCATCAAAATGACAAACCGGCCACGAGGTATTTCACCACCATCGTCATCTACATGTCTCTCCTCTGAAGGGCACCAGGTGTACAGTCTGACAACCCTATCAGAATGAGCAACAGCCACTTCACAACAGCCATCTGAAATTGAATACAGGACAGGTTTATTGGACCTCATTCTATGCACCGGGGCATGAAGAAGATGACCCTGACGTGGTAGGGTTAGTAAAAATTGTTCTTCGAATCAAACCGTCCAGTTTGCATGACTGTTCAGGAATCGTGAGAGAAATCAAAGTATGAGCCCAACCGTTATCCGGATGATACAGTACAGCTTTTGGACGATTGAAGACAACCCAAGCTGAGGCGCCCAATGGATCGGAAAAGATTCGTGTGATACGAAAAACACCGCACGTAAAGGGATACTGATGCGCAGCAGCATGACGAGTCAAACAGTACTCAGTACCCCCATAAAATCCGGACAACGCAAGGGGAACAAACAACTGTGTAACTTGTTTCAACCAATAAAATGGCTAACCGATGAATTCGCTCACAGTCGAACAGACATTTGGCGATCACAGTTTGAAGCGTGTTACCCGTAACGGAAACTGAAAAAGTGCATTTAGCGTGTTAGGACTGCACCAAATTTGCTCCAGTGAGACCATTACCTTCAGTTTTGATGTATATTAATACGTATGGACAAGAGTATCCAAAATCTGGTTACCTACTTCATGACATGAACGTATCCTACGGGAAATGTCTCCTGGAAGAATCTCAAAACCAACATAATTGAATAGTTGAACGACCAAGGACCACTTTTTATTCAATTCTAAATTTCAATCACCTGCATTTTTTAGAATCCGGATGTTGATCATCCTAAGCCCGCTGAATGGATAACCGTAGAGTTTAGGAATCCTATCAGAAGCCATTGACCAGTTGGTGTGCGGCAACATTATTATCGTGAAATTTTTAGCAATAAATCAATGGTAAAAATGGTGTGGTGTCAAATTCACAAAGCCATTCTGTTCGGATGTGATGTGCACATCAGAATACCCTCTTAGCATCGGTTAGTGCTCCGCAGCAAAGCAGCCAGAATAATCTGCTTTCATCTGTTTGGTCGGTGCTAAACCAGCTGGTCATCGCAGTCTTGGTTCCGAATCAACCATCAACATGTGGATCTCACGTAGCCTTTGCCGCTACGCACGTTGCAACGCTGTCCACTTCACTGGCACGACTTGGCTTTGTTACTAACCTTGCTAGGCTTCTCAGGGCTTGTGTTCGAACCGCTATGGACACCACTGACCGCTCTGCAAACCAGTATTGTGGGAGTGTGTGTAGTTGGTTGTGCACACAACACCCAAGCTGGAAGCGTAACTGGCACACCATGAACTCTCAGTCTGATCGGCCAGAATCCTGTGTTAACACCTTAGCCTCGATGATAACGCTCACAGCACCACGTAGACGGATCGCAGTAATGCCATCCGCCAATATCAGTAGCACACAACCTCAAGCAATCAACAGTTTTGCAACAAGGAAAACACACTGACAATGGACTTCCACGCCGTTAAGCTCCGGGTCGATATAGTCTAAAGTAGCTTCAGAAGATGCAGTTGTTGTTAAGCCTCTTTCGTGAACCTGGTGAACGAACTGTTGAATTATTTCAGGTAGCCCTTAAATTCTTATCCCAAGCCTTCTGTTACTGTTGTGTCTGTGTGCCAGCTTGGTGATCTAAGAGCCTGATGGAATTTATTCTGTCACGTTTGCTAGTCTAGTACTTGAGTGGCGAAACCTCAAGGAAGAAGACAAAAGACACCGGATGAAGATCGGCTATATTGCAGACGAACCGATGGAAGAAAGAGCGCTGCGGCTCAGTTGGCTACAACAGAGAGGAAATGAAATATTAGTGAAATATTACAAAAGGTAGAATTGTTCGTTAGGATCTGACTGTCCTAACACCTCCCTTTTCAAAATGTGTGTAGGTTTTCAGATGTGGAATCACCCGCATTGGTGTAAATGGTCTTGGGTTACGGCTGGACCCCCGTCGTGGTGTGCATATGAATTCGACTGGGGGTTTGTCTGTTTGCACAGGGGCACGTGTGCGGATGGCGACTCAAAAGTATCCAACAATGTGTCCAGAGGAATTGAGTTATCCGATGTAGCCATGCAGCGTGTCCAGGGCGAAGTTGATTCACGTGACGGACCCATGTAGCAAACTGTACGTCGACTTCGTACATGACGTTACCCACGCGGCACCTGATGTAGCCATGAGTTCACTTCTCTCCGCCGCTGCGACAGTCCTTAGCCAAAACCGAATCACCGGGTTTATAGGTGGTGTGAATGGCACCGTGATGGCGGTTGAACTGTTGCTCCATATATATGTTCCTTGTTCGTGGATGTGGGGGAGATGGGCGTACCACATCTATAGGTAAACGGATTTTACGCCCAAAAGCTCTTCCGCGGGTGAGTTGTTGTTTGGTACATTTGGGTTAGGTGTCGCACGGTAGCTTAACAAGAAGGTTTCAATGATCTCCGCTGATGTTCCCTCCCCTTTACGTTTTTGAAGTGCTCGTTTGAAAGTGTCGATAAAGCGCTCGACTTAGCCGTTAGATTGAGGAGGGAATGGCGGTGAGCTAACGTGGTGAATGCCATTTTTCTTGCAAAACAAGGGGAATTCCGCCAAGGTAAATCCACTGCCGTTGTCTGAAACCAGTGTTTCTGGCGTACCGAAGCGACTGAAGATGTGAGTGAGCTGCAAGATTGTGGAGTGAGGAGTGGTGTGATACATCATGATTATCTCCGGCAATTTACTGTAAGCGTCAACCATGATAAGATAATGCTGATTTTTAATTGGTCCACCAAAATCAACATGTAGACGCGACCAAAGGTTAGTTAGTGCAGGCCAGGAAAATAACTCGGTTTTCTGCGGCGATTTTGCAGAACACTAACATTTGGAACAAGACTGCACAAGTTCTTCTAGTTGTTTGTCCATACCCGGCCAGTATACATAACTGCGCGCCAAGGCTTTCATGCGGTTGGTGCCTGGGTGTCCAAAATGAAACTGCCTTAGTGCCCGCGCTTGCACTTTGGTCGGTATTATAACACGTTCACCAAAGTGAAGGCAACCATCGACTGGCACTAAACGTGTCATCTGTGGCTACAAAAATGTAAATGGTACGTTACTTAGTTTACACGAAGATTGATTCAGATAACAGCATACATATCTATAATGAATTATATAAATGCTGTGCATTTGTGAAGGAGCAACTTTTGGAGAAAACACAGGAGTACAGGATTTCCTATTCATTGGGTTCCCGCGGTGGTTGCTACGAAACAGAAGGGGTAAAAGCGAGTGTCAGGTGCCATAACCTGGTTGCAGGTCCCACTCGGTTGTTCAAGGGCTGCGGGTGCACTATCAACGATCCAGTTGCTGCGGTGACTGGAAGGCGAGCTGGGGTTCTCGGTGTAACAAAGAAGCTCTTCGTTAGCTGTTGGAATGTTCGTACCCAGCCAAAGCACTGGCATCCGCAGTCTTTACGACTGTCCATCAGATATCAACTGTATTTCGGAGACGCAGTTACGTAACACAGGTACATGACGTAGCCAGGTCCACGGATCAGACGCTTCTTACAGGCTACGTCACAGCAGACCACTGGAAACTTAGGCATCCAAAGTGTTTTGACTGCCATAAACAACGTGTTTATCGCCTGAAGTACAGTATCCACAAGGCTTACAGTGGGTTGTTTCAAAGGAACACTCGTGTAGTTGACTGTGATAGCTGTTTACACCCCCGCGTTTGTACCGGGCACAACCGTAAAAAAGGAGTTCTATGAACAATTTAAGTAGGTGGCCAACAAATAAAATATAAAAAAATAGGTAGCCAACAAGACCCCAAAGGAACACTTCATGACAGCAGCGGGCGACTAGAAAGCTCGATCTAGTGGACGAGACAACACGCGCCATATAATTGGCTGGTTTGAAATGGGCTAGCGATTTGAAAACGGTGATAGCCTCGTAAACTTTGGCCCCTTAATGGCTCTTTGCTACCAACACCCTTTTTCACTGTCTTCGGGGACACTATTCAAACGACGGCCATATTAATTCCCAGATAGACTATATTCCGGTGCGCGCATGAGGAACCCCATAAACCAAAGAATCTAGATCATATAGAGGAAACCGCTCAGTCCTGGCGTCCTTTCGTTGCTCATATACTACGCCACCCGTCTGAGGTACTGCCAGGTTGTCCCAGCCTTCTGAGGGGCAGCTGAGATGCAGAAGTTGGGTTCGAACCACGGACCTTCTGGTCAGCAATTTCGCGACTTACCCTTGATTCACCTCGACAGCCATTAGATAATCGACCAAGGTAGTTCCACAGGTTAACACAAAGGCTGGTGTTCCACTGTGAAATTTGTTTGTACAGCCAATCTCTTGTAGGACGATCCATAAGGCTAATCTGCTGACTGAATCGAAGGTATCGGTGAAGTCCAAGAACAGTTCATAAAGTGATTGATTCCGTTCAAGACATTTCCCTACGATTTGTCCTGAGGCAAAAATTAGGTTAGGCGCACTTCGACTGCTTCGAACTCCACAGTGCTTTTCAGGTACGTTTTCCTTCAGAATCAGTTCAGTTCAGTTTTTCAGCTCATAAATCGTGCACCAAAGTTCAGTGGTTCCAGCCGCTACAGCTTCGTCCACCGAGGATAAGGGAATGAGAACCACGCATTGGAGGCGATAGCCCAACCTGTGCACCAGTGAAAATGGATCTGTTTGTCCAGTATAGCAGGAAGCGACGTCTACGCAGTGAATGCGAGAGCGCAACAGCGCAGTTGGCTGAGTAACAGTCGTACCTCTCAGAGTCACTAACCATTGATTCGTCTCGTCCCGTGGTCCCCACCCGGGGAGACGGCAGTTACCAACGCGGCTGAGTTGGCTGGTAAGGGCTTCGTGCTTCGTTGTCAGGTCATCGACTGACCGCCTCTCAATCGCCTCCATCCGATACAAGGCTGGGCGAAGAGGGCCCTGCGAGGCAAATGGTCCTCTGGCATACGAAACACATGGCCTAACCAACATAAGCCGTGGAGTGCGACCAGCTTATCTATCGGCGGAAACTGAACTTTCCCGAAAACCACCTGACGTACCTCAGCATTACTGATCTGATGTTCTCATCAGACCTACGCAACGCTTCGGAGGCACGGGCTAGTCGAGTGAGCAGGATACGGGACATAATACTGCCTGTTGTGCAGAGAAGACTGAGTCCGCGGTATTTGTCCGTCTGTTGTTGATTTCCTTTCCCGCTATATAAAGAAATTGTCGTTGCATCCTCAGTAGTTCTGCGGTTATAGGCAAGTCAACCAAATATGTCTTCATAGTATGTTGGTGCAAACGGGCCATATAGCTCAAGTCGACATATTCTGGCCGGTAGAGTAATGATAAATTGTTTCCGGGCATCCAGGATTTCATCAAGCTTGTGAAGTTTCCATCAGTTTGTTTGTCTTATATCAGCTGAAGGTCTTTTTTGGACTTATGATCCGTGGATTTCTTCCAGCCCGGTAAAGAATTTTTTATGATGCAGACGGTCCGCGTACGAGTGGAGCACTTCACTCTGTTAGGCCCAACATTCTTTTTTTTCAGCAGGTGTTTCAGCAGCTTGGTCCTGGCACTTGTGAGTTGTTGTCGGGCTTCTGCGTTTGTAGGATATATGAGTAAGTAAGCGAACGCCAAACTCTTTTCTCGAGCCATAATAATAATGGTTCGGTCGTAACAAACCTGCCATGCCATCCGAAGGAAGCACAAGGGCTGAGATACTGCCAGTTCGCCCAAGCCTAGGAAGCAGCAGTGGAGATGTTGAGGTTGGATTACACCCACGGGCCTTCCGGCCACGCTTTGACCACTGATCGATCTCGACCCCTTGAACCTGGATGGATATCGATGAGTCATCCTCATCAGACCAATCTCGCCTCCTTTCTTGCTTTGGTCCAGTGGTATTCACAGCAGCTGCTTGGATATGTGGGTTCACATTCGAGCCTACTGGTTTTCCGGTGTGTTTGGGATTTGACTCTCCGATGGCCCCTGCGTTAGGCTCCAAAAACTTCAGTATAATCTCGTTCTTCAGTCTAATTATTTGAATGAGTTCCCTCCCGGTACTCCAGTGTGAAATTGTGGGGGGCATGGGCGCCATGAAATGTGGAAAACCTTATCCTCGATGGCCAGAATCGAGTGCCTCTCATTCGCAAGTTGGTGCAGTTCGGTTGATCCATTATTCTCTGATTCGTGTGATCTGCAACTACAAACCCAACACCGTGTTCACGTCGGCATCCTTGTATTGTTATACCCCAGCAGAAGATAGAACAAGAGCCCGCCTTTCGTAGCTTTTCTTGATCAGCTTGCCATGTCACCGAGTGCGACGACGTCTACCCTTTGGCGTTTGAGTCGCCCTGCAACAAAAGCGGTTCACCTTTCAGGCCTATCCCCTCTATCCATATCCAGAAGAGTAATCAAGTTGCAGCCCTCGTGTCATAGAAGACTTGTCTTCGTTCTCTTTTCTGTCCGCATCATACACGAGGACATAGATATTCCAGACTGCTGAGCCAGGAGATAGGGGCCAACTTTGGGCCGAACCTTTGATTTCAACGTCTGAGTCACAAGGCAGTCGGAGGACTGACCTAGCTCGACACTGCATGGAAGGCATGGAATTCTGGCTTCTGTTGTCACTGTGCATTGCAGGTACCTTCTGAGACGCGCCAGACTATTTGGTTTTAAAAGTATTTCGACCACATTGAGGCTGAGTTTCAGCTAGTGCAGTCCGCAAAATCACATTGTACTGAAGTCTGATCAGAACGATAATGTGGTAGCTTAAGGTCGGGAGAGGATTCGATGATACAAGATAAATTCATCGGGTAACAATATTGTTTAATGCGAATGACAAGTTTGGTTTGTATGTCATGAGCGAGGAAATTATATAGTGCTTGGTGGAGGACAGTATAATACGGTGCGGAAGTCGATAATCTAAACAGTGGTATGTTGCTAGAATTTTCACTAACGTCCGAGAATTCAGTGTAAGCTGGATATCCTGGGACTAGTGGATTGTGAACTACTCGTGTTCGAGCACTATGAAAAATCTTTCGAGTACAGAATCAAAGGCTTGAGCGGCAAAACCGGGGATGCTGACTACGCAGTAACTTTCCCATACCTGTTTGTCACGTCTTGAAAATTGAAAGCAAACTCGATCAATCCTAAGACGGGGAGTTTCCACTTTCCAGATGACAGAGAATGGGGGTGCTCACTATTCTCCCGCGTTTCTCATTCCACCTCCACGACAAGACCAGTGATCTATCGCTGATGACCACCGAGATTTCCTCAGGACATGGTCAAATTGAGACCATCGTTCAAATGCCACCTTGGTCAACGTCGGCTGCAAAGCTGGAAGAACATG
>SJOL01008731.1:112089-131456 GCA_004794785.1 Opisthorchis felineus
CCCGCCACATAGCTGTTTATTCGAGTTAAGACGTCACTCTCAGGTGTGCAGTCTAACGATCACTGTTATCCCTTTCGTCATAACCAGAACTGTTCCTGTCCTATCATTTGCCCAATTCCCCGGTGAAATTTTTTTCTACACATTAGAACACAAGTCTATTTGTTCGTCACGATGTTATATACCGCATATCCTGTTGTGTTCACTACCGCAAATGGCATAGCCAGCTGATTCCATGATAGTTCGCGCCAACCGGGCTTCGGCAAGGTGTGGGAGCCCAGTAATTTTGCTGTTGTCACAGTGATCGTCGGAGTCTATCACGGCAGATGGTAGAAGGCCATCCAGATTCTCGGCGGGGTGCGAAGGCAGCTACACCAGCAAACTACGATGAGTAGAATTCCAAATTCCCTTAGTCCTTTATTTTGTCATTTCTCAATCTTCCGTCTCTTCCGCCCGCATCTATTTGTTTTCAGGTTTCTGCTGCTTCTTCTCTCGTCTCCTTCCTTTATCCTCAACCGGCCTTCACTATTCTGCATTTTTACACGAACAGGTTGCCCATGGAAAGACTCTTGCGTGAGGCCCATGCTCCCCAACAATTTGCAACGGCATCAACAACGATATGTTTCCCACTTCCCATCAGAAATATGGACAGGAAGAACATTGCCATCCCAAGGCGATATGCACTAAGACGTCTAAGTAAATGGGCTACTAATTCTCACCTAGCCTGCAGTTAAGCGCCATGCGATTACGAACGTCTAGTACACCTGGCGGAAGCCTATTCTAAATTTCCACTTATCTCAGAGAGGTTGGCATAAACTGGAGATCTGCGGACACTAGGCCAGCAGCGCCCCTTGATGCTAATTCGTCAAATGAGACACTACTCTGTGATTTTATGACTTACTCCATCATGGTCGACATCGAACAGACACAGATTTTTTGAATTCGTAGTGTATATGTCCCTGAAGTTTAAGAAGTCAACGAAGGACAGGGAACGCATATTTTCGAACTGCCGCGGCTTCAAGGTCACGGACTCACGGATTCACGGATTGATACATAGGATCGAGGTTTTTGCCCAAGTTTCCCGGGTTGGTTTTGTCTTGTCGCTCAGCGGCTGTCGTTCACCTGAAAGGCACAGGCAAAAAAAGGGTGTAGCACTGCTCTTTAAGTTCTCAGCGCGGGGCAGTATGCTTGCCAGCACGAGGACTCGCATGGGAAAGTGTCTAATAGTGCTTTGAGCTGGGTTCTAGAAGGCACGTGGACAACCGTCGGTCACATATCATGAGGGTATATATTTCTAATAGTTCGCTTAACGCCAAGATTTGAAAGACTTTCACATTTACACAGGAAATCGTTCACCTCTTGAACCAGAGGCTTCATCCACCATAGCTGCATCTGAAGTGGGACGGAAGGCCAGTAGAGATGGGGTAATTAGGTATAGAATTGCTATATAGCACTTGAAGGAATTGTAGACTGAGTAGAAATAAACGAAATGCTTTAAATCTCGCCACCCGCGCTTACTACTTGAGGGCCATACGATATTTAAGGCTTTTGAACAGAAAACACAACCTATGACGTTTCTTAGTACAGTAAACGCGAGAAGGAGGGTAACCCTGAGAAACGATAAACACACGTCCAGTAGCCTCGTCACATGTAACAGTCAGCGGATAAAATTCGAATAGCACGTCCCCAATCATCTCGTAGCTACCAATGTGTCAACGAAAACCTCACCATGAAAAACCACAGACTTCGTTTCGTGGAGTATAGGAAGGAAACGTGTCGATTTAATGCCTAGGGAAGACTCCCGGTGCAGGTCTCAAAAAAAAACATTGAAGAGCCACTAGGGATTCTCACCTCCAGATCAGATCATAGAATTGGTTTTGGTTCACAGCTTCACGGATTGATACACAGGATCGAGACTTTCCCCCGCAAGTTTCCCGGGTCGGTTTTGTTCTTGTTGTTCAGCGGCTGCCGTTCACTTGAAAGCCACAAGAGAAGAAAGCGTGTACCACCTCTCTTTAAGTCCTCAGCGCGCAGCAGTAAGCTTACCAGCGTAAGGACTAGCATAAAAATCCTCTAATAGTGCTTCGAACTGGGTACTAGAAGGAGCGTGGACAACCGTCGGGGGAAGTTTATTCCACGCAGCAACTACACGAAATGAGAAAAAAGTTTGCTTGATAAAAATGTGGGCTCTGAGCTTCAAAATCCTTTTACCGTATCCCCGCCTGGTCAACGGTGAAAAACCTGTTGACCAACCCTTGTTCAAACAGGTCATAAGTTAGAATTAGGTCTCCTAGAAGGCGACGATGCTCCAGGGGAAAGACCTCAAGCACCGCGAGACGCGTTTTGTAGTCCACGGATTTAAGGCCAGCAACGATTTTCATAACAGCTCGCTGGACACGCTCAATGAGGGTTACGTCCTTCGTGCGCCCTGACTAGACAACTCGGTTGGCGTATTCAAGAAGCGGTCTGACATAGGCCCCATAGAGCATTTGGAAGTCCATGCGAGTAATACGGGATAAGGTGCGTCGAATCATCCGTAGAACAGCAAATGCCTTTTGAGCCGATTTCTCACGTTGAAGTAAGGAAGTCATGGTTGAAGAGAGCCAGATATCCAAATCCTTTTGGCATCTACCTTCGTGATGTCTTGCGGTCCATTCTCACCATGCACGACATGGGCGTTCGCTGAGTCTCCTCCCAGTGACGTCTGGACGCACTTTTCGTCATTCGGAGGAAATAGCCAGTCCAACGACCACTGATTTGCAGCGTCTGCATTCATTTGAAAGGTACTGACTTTTAAACATCAGGATTTCAAGCTGTCCGCAAAAAGTAGACATGGACTGGAAGGTCATCGAAGTATATCAGAGTCAGCAATGGTCCGAAAACGGAGCCTTGAGGAACTCCGATGGAGACTGGCGCTGGCGAAGAGTAAATCGAGCCTACTTTCACTCGGAATGTTCTGTCTGATAGGAACGCCTTGATCCATTGCAGGATTTTCCCTTGAATTCCGTAAGACTCGAGTTTCTGGAGCAGCGGGACGCGTGGGACTCGATCGAATGCTTTTGAGAAGTCGAAAAACATCGCATCGGATATGAGTCCCTCGTCCTTGGCTTGGGTTAAGTTGTCCATAAAAACGAGCATGTTCGTCACGCAAGAACGGTTTGGGAGTAATCCGTGTTGAACTGAGGATATCAAGTTGTTGGTAGTAAGGTGATCTAGGATGGCTCGCTTCAGAATGCGTTCCATCACCTTGCACGGTACGCTATTCAGGCTACCAAGCCTGTAGCTGCCAGGCGGTAGCCGGTCACCACTTTTGCAGATTGATGCGACAATCGCTTCCTTTCAAGCATAGGGAAGGTGGCCTTCGCCAAGCGACTGACGGAACACCGGGTAGAAATGGTTTGCCAGTGTGAACGACGTTTCCTTCAGGATCCTTGGATGGACTTCATCGGGCCCCAACGTGCAGAACGGAGTGATCTTTTGCAATGTTTGATGAGTTTCCTCCTCCGTGAAGATCAATTCGTTTAGAGGCCGTTCGTAGTTACGCCTTGACAAGACTGAATGTGACGAGGACGCTGTGGCTGAATACAGACATGCATAGTGTTCCCTGTAGAACTCAGATATCCCTGTTTTGTCATTCGTGGGTTCCCCGTTCCTGTTCCTGAAGGAGAACGCGGATGGCTTGTTTCTGCTGCGATGTCTTATGTATTTAAACAGCACATTTCTGTTTTTCCGGGTGAGGTCCAGAATCGTGGCTTGTTTTCGTATGTCCCATCGTATGTCCCGTTGTGATTCACAGCGGTTCCGCATTTTACGAAATGCCAGCTCACCTTCTGTGTCCCCTTTAGTCAACTTTTTGAAAAATGGTTGAGATCTCTTTTTCAGAAGACGCCGAATCCTTTTAGGTAGCTTGCGGTCCATCCGACTGCATGCTGATTTCCTTGAGTCGAAGATCGCGTCATCCTCGTGAACCTTTTGGACAATGGTCCTATATAAATCTTCCACCGAAGCTGGTCCCAGTTTAACTTGATCAAAACGGATGAGCATTCCTGATATGTGTGCATGACAGAAGTTTCGAATCCACGTTTCGGATTCGGAACATCCGGCCCAGCAGCAGCTGAAATCAAAGGTCAGCACACAGTGGTTACTATGTCCCAGCGGAGCGTTAATTATTACCTGATCAACGAAGTGTCTTTCGTTGGTGATGACCAAATCCGGCAGGGATGGCAGTTGACCTGCGCGGTATCTGGTGGGTGTGACGACATGTTGAGTAAAATCGCTCTGTTGAGCGACTTTAGCGGTGCCGCCGCAAAACGTCCACTTCATCCGACGCGATGGAGCTCCATCCAGGAGGGTTTGGGAGCGTTCGAATCACCTACCATAAGGAGATGAGTGAAGAAGTCGCTGGAGAAGAGTTGCTCAAAGGTTTATATGAGGAAGTGGCCATCTTCCGGAGGAGTTTAGATGCAACAGCAAACCACGCCGAGAAAAAGAGAATCGGCCCCGCGCGGCGGGGTTTGGATTCACAGCGCACTGCAAAAAGGCGCAGGATTAGTGTCATAGAGGATGATCGGGATGGGCAGAGCCGAATGTAAATAAAGACCAAGCCCCACCAGCCCTTTCGAGCTTTGAGCGAGCTTGATAAACTGGGTGGGCGTCTATCGAGATCTCTGCGTCAGATGCATCTGGTGTGGGCCATGTTTCTCTAAGCATGATTATGAGCGTCTGTTTAGGGCAAGCTGACTGTTTAATATCGCGAATTTTTTTAAAGACTAAGGCAGTTTGCGGTCAAGCATTTCAGCACTGTCTCCGCCGCCCCCGAAGGTGAAGAGCCGAGAGGTTTATTGTCAGAGGGGTTGGCAGGTTTAATAGCTGTACGTTCAGTCTGAGTCCAAGGCTCCAAAGAAGCCTCTGCGCCATACTTGTCTGCCTCCTGCCTTGGTGGTTTCGAGAGCTGCCTTTCATTTTCAGGGTCTTCTCATTCCATTGGAACTTTGGAACTCTTTACGCTTTGGTTCCCTCTGAAATTTCCAGAGAATTATTTCGGTTCCTCAACAGTTCAACTCGTACTCGTGGACATATATTGCGATTTGCGCATGAGCCTAGGATAAACCCGGAAACGTTGCTTCCATGGCCCACGAGCCTTATCAAATGCTCTGTGAATCTCTTAGGAGAACTCCGATACAATTTTAAAGAGATTCAGCAGAGGAATTTCAATCATATCGTTATGATAGATACTAGGTCTTTGCTGAACTTTTCCTTCGATCCAATACTGACAACGTGGTTTGTTAGCTGTTGAAATTATTCGTCGCTTCGCTGAACACGAAGACCTTCGCATTAAAATGAAGCCTCGCCTGTCTCAGTAAGTTTTGTTTGTCGCGCGGTTATTATTGTGCCCATGAAGTTTTCAAACTTCAGAGACAAGTTGCCTTTTGGGGACCAGCTCGGAGAAGATTAAGAATAAAGACGATGGCAACAACCTGAGAAGGCAGTTTTAACTGCTGAAGGTGAACTGCGCACGGATGAGGAAGAATTTCCGGTTGTGTCGTGCTTTAAACCAACGGTATTTTGGCAAACATCGTGAGAGATTGTTTACTTTCTGCACACATTGGAAGTCTATTCTTTTGGTTGGCGTTTGGTTGCTGTCGCATGATCGGATATCTTGTGTGGTGGACACAGTATGCGGGTCATGCTAATAAACCCGTCATCAGACAAATTCGTTGCCAAGGGTCCGTCAGTTTTTAATACTCAGGTTTTTCACAGCCCACTCCGTGTTTTAGGACATTTCCCCATACATCATTTGTGGGTGTATGAGTACCACTTTTGCACCGTTATGATCTCGCATGGCATGCTGTCTGGTGGATCGTTCCTCAAGCTAAAGCCATATCACGAAAGTCGAATATGATTGGTCAATCCAGCAGCAGCTCTCTTGTAATAAATGGTTCCTGCTTACATATGGTTAATAAACCTGACACCTCTCACTGCTATAGTTGTAGAACCACGGTTATTTTCTCTCGATAATGTATACAGAGCAAACTCTACTTAAGCCCACCTGCCGTATGTGGATCTTAGATTTTCGAATAACCAGTAGCGACCTGCTCGCAGTGGCGGTATACTGGCCATGTTTATGGCTGCAATAAACATGGTAGGGTGAAGCTAGGAGGAAAGACGCAAAGCATAGGGAGAGAGAACTTGCATGAATTTGGGAAGTTTTCTCGGCGCCTGGCTAGCATACTTACAGCTGGGATCTGTGTGCTAGTGAATGAAAAGTGGAAAAACAGAAAAGCGAAAGAAACAATGGATGAAGATAGGAAGCTCTGGAAGCCAGATGCTCTTGTTCATCCGCTCTGCTAAGTGAAATGAATGAGATAATTCGGTCATTGGTACCGATGCGATATGAACCTATACGGGAGAAAGACTGGATTCTAAGCCAAAGCATCTGCTTTAAAAGGCTGATTGTGAGACAGTAGTGGATGTATGAGCCAGCAGTATCATTTAGCTTTTTAGGGAACTGGGTGCCACGCCAGTTTTAACACCAACAATAAAGGGCCGCCTGACTGACTTCGTCCTAACTCTGTTACACAAATAGCTTGGTAGAACAAACCACATGGATACAGAATTTGTGCCATCCGGTAATGCTTGATGGTTTGCATGCGGTTGCGCAACGGTAATGTTTAAACCTCTCCCGGCGATCAATTATATCGGAACACGCTGACGTTAATATGTGTGCCCCGACATTTGGATGTCAATATGAGTAGTGCGATCGCATGGCTTTCTTAGCGTCATCCAAAGCCGGTGTTGAATAACTGCTTAGCACTCGTGTATTCTGGTGTTAGCAAAGGATTAATCGTCTGCGGCAGGCGGTATTCACCAGCCATTGGATGTTCATAGGCCAGTGTAAGGAAAGTGCGCACACCGGTGCCAACTTATCCGCATTAAACGATAAGAGCCATCACACAATGAAGCATTTTACTGTTAAGGTGCAACCCCTGGAAAACTGGTATCTGTCTGTGAATAATCAAACGTATGAAGTCCATCTGTACCCAAATGATGATGCACGGCTGCCGCTCACAAAAAAACTAGTTGTCAGTTTTTGGCTCCAAATCTGGTGCACATGCCCATTCGGCACTTAATCTTCCACGATCAGCGCTAGCTTTTCTTGTCTACGATTTTGGTGTTCATTATTGCCACACAGACTGCTTCAGTGAAGGAGATGCAATGTCGCACCAAATCAGCAAAAACACAGACACGACAAAGACATCGTCAAACCCACGCCGTCCATCGATGACTACGTGGATCAACCGCCCTAACATTCCCCCTGCCCCACGAATGATTGTACGGGATATTCAGTATGACACCTTAGCAGATCGGACACCTCGACAAGCGATTCAGTTAATCAGGACACGTCGGCCAATAAATTCCCTAGATGAGGATCTCCAACGGGTATTCCATCTTCACGATTCCCTATCGACCGTTGATGACTGCCTGCAGTCACCTGTAATATTTCCCCGCTAGCCATACATAGATGGCGGCAACGCGGACTCTGTCAGAGGCTTTTTGTGATACCAACAAATCACAAAGAGTTATCCACGCCTGCTGCCTTCTGCTTGGCCTCGACACAAACGACCCTTGTACAGATTGTTCCCGGCTATTAGTTGGGCCGAAATACCAAAAATCAGATCGTTGAAGTGAAGTTTGTCGACGAGTGCAGTACTATGAATACAACAATAATAATACTGTTTCCCCAACTGGTGGGTGACATACCGTCAAGCACGGTCATAATGGTGCAGTCAAAATAAAATCATGACTGGCGGGATTTGTGGGTACTGAAGATTGCTCGGAAAACGGATAGCGTTACAAACAATGGGAATTGCTTGATGTAGGCACAGCCACTTCTAAACCAGCACGAGCAGGGAAACACACTTACTATGGTTTTCACTTTCTTCTGAGGAACATATCAAGCTGAAGGAAAATCAGATCGTCAAAATTTGAAAGTATCAGTCAAAAAACGAGGGAGGGAATAACAAGAGGCATCCTGCCTAGCACGTGATAAGAAAACTACAAATTGCGGAAAATGAGGAACCAAAACAACGGATCTGGTGAAGCGGCATAGTTGCCATGATCCGGCCGGTCATTCTGAACTAAAACCGAAAACTACCGCTGAGGGTCAACCAATATTCGCACAATGGAATTGAATTCTCCAACTTACGACGTTTTCAAACTTACCGATGTATAGTGCAGAATGTCTATGAATAACGAATTGTTCTGCAGATCAGCTGCTTGGGTGGTTTGTTTAAGTGAGCGAACCTTCAAGACCATCATTCATCCGTCTCACTCGCACGAACTTCCAAATGCTCTATGGTGCCTACGTCAGACCACTTCTTGAACACGCCAACCAAGTTGTCTAGTCAGGGCGCACGAAAGGCGTAACCCTCATTGAGCGTGTCCAGCGAGCTGTTATGAAAATCGTTGCTGGCCTTAAATCCGTGGACTACGAAATGTGTCTCGCGGCGCTCTTTCCCCTCGAGTATCGCCGTCTCCGAGGAGACCGAATTATTACTTATGACCTGTTTGAACAAGGGTTGGCCAACAGGTGTTTCACCGTTGAGCCAGCAAACGCACGGCGGGGACATGGTAGAAGATTTTCATTCTTAGAGCGCACACCTTCATCAGGCAAAATTTTTTCTCATTTCGTGTGGTATTTGCGTGGAATTGCCTTCCTCCGACGGTTGTCCACGCCCCATCTAGAACCCAGTTCAAAGCACTATTAGACACTTTTCTATGCAAGTCCTCGTGCTGGCAAGCATACTGCCCCGCGCTAAGAACTTACAGAGCAGTGCTACACCCTTTTTTCGCTTGTGCCTTTCAGGTGAACGACAGCCGCTGAACGGCAATACAAAACCAACCCGAGAAACTTGGGCAAAAACCTCGATCCTGTGTATCAATCCGTGAATCCGCGAAAACCGCCGACTGTGAGAATGGTGCCTAATGTGATGCGATACCCTGAATTGCGGTAAAACGTGAATCGCTTAGTGTGGAAATAATTTGCAGATAGTTCGGCAGCTGAAATAATTAATTGAGCTTTTTAAAAACCATATGGTCCTTGTGGATGCAAAATGTGCGGAGGTGCCACTCCCGTAAATGAATTTTGCTATTTAATTCCGTTTGACTGGTCGAGCACCGAATAATCGTTTCAGGGACCTGGATAGTTGTTACTCGAAGTTATCATCGCGAAGGACGCATTCATTATTGTTTGATAAACCGTGCGAAGTTGGAAAAGCTTAGGGCTCGCAGATGTTCGTGCAAATTTGTTTTTAAGCAGCAGAGCTCTCCACTGGAATCGGCAAAATATGCCAGGACGACCATGTAGTTGATAGTAGCGGACAGCTGAACGAACCTGGCTGACGCACACGACTACCATGCAGCTAGGAGTCCACGGTGCCTAATCAGCTGGCGGAAGCGCGCCCATCCATCTCTACCGGGAAACCGGTCCATATTATACGACATGAAAAGCTGAATTGTACCGGTCGTTTTGATTAGTATATATGTCCTGCCAGGAAGCGTATGACCTTCTTGACGCGCAGTGTTCTTTAAGCTACTGACGTCCTGAAGGCAGCCAGCTGACAAAATTGGAGCAACACTTATCATATAAAAGGAGCTCTTCAGTGGAGAAAATCTCGTGCAGGTTTCTTGACACAACGCCATCTTCAAAGGCTGATCCGCATCGCTTGATTTCTTGCAGCTTGGTGTCTACAGACTATAACCCTCAAGAAATACGAGACTTACTTGAAATGCATGTAGTCTCAGCAACAGACGGACAGTCTGGAAATACTGGGTCTTGTATGAGTCACACGAAATCATCGTCGTCTCTCTCCTCTGGCTGGTGCTCCACAGCGCTAGTCCTGGTATTCAGACATTTACTCACGGCTTGGTTCGACCCCACAGATGCTAATAGCCTACGTGCACTTGAAGTTATCGGAAGAAATCTAAAGGTCCAGTATGAACGTTGGCCGCCTCGGGCGCGTTTCAAGTAGTGCTTGGATCCTACCTCGGAAGATGTCAAAAATCTGACGATTAGCTTGCTTCGCAAAGTGCAAGGCGATAGGATTCGGTTTCACTATAATGGTCATGGAGTACCGAGGTCAACAGAAAACGGCGAAATTTGGGTGTTTAATATGGAATTTACGAACTACATCCCTCTATCCCTGTACGATCTACAGCGATGGTTGGGTGCTCCGTCTGTGTACGTGTTTGATTATCAAAATGCTAGCCGAGTCATCCGTATGTACGAAATATTTTGTCGCCGAAGAATGGCTAAGAACTTGGCGGCTGCGCAACGGCAACAGCAAACGGAGAACTCTGAAAATCGTGGTAGGTTGACCAACCTTGACAACTCCGCAGCCAAGGGTTTCCCTTCTCCTTGGAGCCAAAAATACGGACGCACACAAATTTCCGGTTCAAACTGTGATGGGATTCTGTGCTTCAATGCAGGTCAACATCATGAGACGCTTTCTTTGTGGATGGGTTAGCAAGCGCACCTTTACGTTTTATGGGCGCACCGGGGGCTAATACCAAAAATAAATTATTCATCTGTGGACTCACCTTAGGGACAAGCTTAAAGAGCATCACCGCACAGCGGGCAAGGTTCACCATCACAACAGTCAACGTGATATGATACGCGATCCGTTGCACACCAGCCGTAACTAGTACTAGTCGGCCGGTCACAAAGCACACGAAAGTCTGTGCCCCCAGGCCGCCACCTTGTTTGAGGTGCAGTATGCTCGACCACCAATGGCGGGTATTCAGTGTCAGACGTTGAGCCTTGGTGAGACAGGATTTGGCCCTGAACAATCAACTGTTTATTGACGGCTGCGGCCGTCCTGGGTTCCAGCCCCTAGAGCTTGCCCACCACTCGTTTCAGTTGTTTACGCAGGCCTTCGAAAGCCTTCTGTAGTGGCTTGGGAATAAGTTTAAGGGGTACACCTTGTTCCGTTAGGTTGTAATCCGACAGCCACCGTTGGTAGATTGGGAAGCAACCTAAGGAAACATCTATGAAGAATAGTTATTACTGCTTGGAACTGACTGGTCTCTTAATACAGAGAACAAATGAATGCCAGGAGCCGCACCGCCTGGTGGAAGGGGCATATGCATTCTCCAGCAAAGGTATCAACCATCCTGGAGCACCTGGGTGCTTGCACCACGAACTATGGTTTAGTTAACGTAGGTTGACCACACCCTGTCCAACACTATGGTAGTGCGGCGTCAGGGGTCGCGGCCCCAAGTACCTCAAAACGAGGGAACATGCATGCGTAGTCACTCGACAGACAGCGTTCAGAAAGTGGCCGTCGCCCTCCAGGATTCCCCGTCGGCCGCATTGATATGGCGTACGCATTTCATGTTCCCACATGAGCTATTGGACGTGCCAGGACACCTGTGTGGTGTGCTCTAGTGTGTCTGATTGGTCCACCCGGTTTTTCAGGCGGCCGTTTATCATTCTCTAGACAGCTGTTAGTCACATTACCGTAGTGGACCATCCCGGATTATGCGTGTGCAGCCCATTTGCGGGTGATGTACAACCAGTGGGTCGTAAAATAAGAGACGAATCGCAGGTTCGTGCAGCGCAGTGGTTGCAGATCTTGCCGAAATCTGTGTGTTAGTATTATGATAGACGAAAAACCTACTGCACGGCATTATCCAAGCAATCCATGCGGTGGAATATGTGCCGGCTGTTCGCAGAGTGTGTTTGTGACCAAAAATACATAATAATAATGTTTATTCCCAACTAGTGGGTGGCATACCTTCAGGCATGATCATAAATTTACGGTCAGAAGAAGAGCATGACTGGTGGGGTTTGTGGGTACTGGGAATTCCGTGGAATAGGGACGGCAACATAAAGAGTGGGCATTGTCCGAAGTAGACTTGGACACGCCTGAGGCGGCATGGGTGGGGAACCAAAATTACAAGGGCTCTTTCTTTCTTATGGGGAACATATCAGATGAGACAAGGTATGATCATTAAAATTTGAAAGTGGTGGGCAAAAACAATACGAGGGAGGGCATAGCAAGAGGATTCCTGCCTTGTACGTGATAAAAATAATAAAAGAAAAACTTCAATCTGCAGGAAAAGTGGAACCAGAATAACGGATCAGGAGAGGCAGCAGAACTGGCACGATCTGGCCGGCTGATTTGAACTAAGGCCTAAATCCGTTACTGAGGCATCGTAGCCTTGGGCTGTTGGGCGTATGGCCAGAGTCACGAAAAGCGTAAGTGGGGGAACATGCGGTACGGATAAATGGTAGTAGGAAACTAAGAATCACCGTGTGCAGTGAAACTAGAGAGACTCACTAGTGTTGCTGCTGGGGCGGGGTCGGGTCTAAAAGTTCCTTGGGAGGAGTTCACGAAAACGCACAAGAAGGAACGCAAACTGACTTGGTGAGGGGTACAAAGTAAAAGACACCGAGATGTTCAGATCCGATGGAAGGTTCAGCAAGTTGGAATGAACGCCTCCCGGTGGCAACTTTGATTGTGGTTGTAGGTAAGTGAACGAGTGGGCGGGCGGGCACAGTCAAAGTAAGGAGTATGCTATAAGGAGGGTATGCTATATGTTATATGATACATACGTGGTTCCTAATAGCTTTTCTAATATGGAAGTAACACAACAAGACCTCAAAGCCAAACACTGGCTTTGGCCCCCATTTGCGCCGCCAACTTATCCATGCCAGAAGTCTTCTCTTCATACTGCTCGCCCATCATTCCCCTAAATAAGACGAACAGTTTACGCATGGGAGCAAACTGTTTGCTTTGCACGAAGGCATGCATAACCGGTGTACATACCATCCGTGATCAGGAAGGTGTACAGCTTGTATCTACAAGCCAGATAGTATTCGTTCAAAAAAACTTACCCAAAGCGGTTTGTCACGTGTGTTCCGTCGACAGGCGTCAAAAGAACGCTATCTGCTGCCATCTGGAAAAGCACATGTGGCTAAAGTGACCTTCCCCTGACGGCAACACAAGCACGTTTCCGGTCCCCCGAAGTTTTGCCAGGACCAAAGACGTATCATCTGCCGCAATGAAACCCAGCCATGCATCACCTACTCAACAGAGCTGGTCGACACTTCCGGCGGCAGCTGTATATGTCATGAGTGGTAGGGAACTTGCCGAATTCATCGGTCACAAACTGCCGCACTTTACACAACGGCATTCCATACTTCAGCAGGGCCATGCGGGTGCCCAACTCCTCCTCAGTTAGCTGTCAATTTACCGGAAGCCGATCGTACAAAAACTTAGAAACCCCATGGTTGGGTTCAAGACAATGAGAGGTAACCGAGAGATGCTCCCCTGCCTCCTTAGAAAAAACGCACTGGACAGCCGGTTCTTCGCGTACTGTGTGTTATTAGAAAACACGCTCAGCTTACTAGCTTCTTCGGATTCCTTGACTTTCTGTTTGTCTTGAAGACCGCCCTCTGCGTTTGTAGTACACCCATTCGTAACGCAAAACAGTGTTGGCTCTTTGATTACTAGATAGGCGCACACATACCACGTAGTTGTCCTTCATGTATTCCTTTAACGCTTCCTCAAACACCGTGAAGGAATAAAGGGATACAGCCTCCAATTTATCAACAAACATACGTGAAGCCACCTCTAAAGCTATGCCGATCCTTGGACGCACATCCCAAATTTCTCTGAAACCACAGTTTCATCGAAGGCATCTTTAAAATAAATTTTCAGCATTTCACGGTACTTATTCAAATCCTAAAAATCCTCCCATGCGGCAGCAATTTTTCTAAAAGTTGTTTAAACTTACCCGAGGTTCATTAAGTGCTCTGAGTTCATATTTTAATGGCTGCGGCGATTGGAAATTTTTTGGAAAATCCGGTTTCTTCACGTGTTTTCTTCTGTATTGAATTTCGAAATAATTTTGAAAATACACGAACGATAATTTTCCCCTTTGTGTCTGCGCAAACTTAAAATGAGGCAGCCATTCCCGACCTGGATAGGAAAAAGTTTTCTATCGTTGCAGCAGGCGTCCCGCAAAACAAAGCCAAGGGGTTTGTCACAGCCAGTAAGTTTTTCTGTTTATTTTATGATTGTCAGCAGACGTTATATCAGGTGCACGACATAGATTTATCTTCACCGGTGTACTTACCTCTTGATAGTGCCACTGGATGAATTAGTAGGTTGATGGGCAGAATAAGCAGACATTACGCCAGGATGGCCAGTGCAGTTAAGTTCTATCACAAATTCAACGGATTGGGACGGTCTTTGGGAGCATGTAACGCTAGGTATGGAAATATTAGGGATGTGGTGAGCTACGGGCAAGCCATCAGACTGGGTGTGGCAGTCGCGGTATCGTCATCGCGACGTCATACTTGGGTACGTGGACAGCCCCGTGCGTCAACATCTCTGGGTGAGTCAGCTGGGGCTGTCATGGTGGTTGGGGTTTGCTAGCATAAGGAAAAGCGTAAAAGCTTTGCAAAACGAGTCTCCCCTGAGGCGTCTCACCGCGTTTATCTAGTGGGTGTTGGCATTTTTTCTCTCTGCTATTAATGAATTTTTTGATTCGTAGGAGGATTGCCCGGGGTATATACTACAACCAGGGCAAGCTCGGGCCAGCGGCACAGGCGCTCAACAAAGTTGATTCCATTTTAGTTTTCTCTTTTCTTCAGTGCATAAGGCAGAGTATGAGGTTCAGCATAGGGTAGGAGAGTCTTTGGGGAGAGGGCATGAAGTTGAAGTGAGAGATGCCGACCGTGCAGTCTTTCACATCGTCAAGGAAAGTGCGAGAGGGGTGGACATGGCATGGAAATATTTGGTGGATATTTACGGCTAGCACACTCCGTCAGGTGCTAGAAAAAAGCCATACATTGAAACGACCCAATATTTTAGTACCACTGGATTTCCAGGGCGCATTCGACTCGGTTGACCAGTCTGTTCTCCTTGACACTCTTGCCCATCAAGATATGCCCCGGGGATTTGTGAACACAACACGTTCTTAGTAATCTTAGACTTCCGAAAGAGTAAAGTATACGGTAAGGTCTTCAAAAGCATCCGTACACAAAACGGTGTCCGTCAGGGGTGCTAAATCTCTCCATTCTTATTCAATTTCGTGATCGATGAGGCAAAGAGACGAACACTGAATGGTTTTAAAAACCATGGTACTCAAATGGCCTGTGACGGAAACCTGGTCGATCTGGAATATGCGTACGATATCATCCTCATCTTCGAAGAGAATAAGAATGCGTGGGTGTTTTTGGATGAACTGACAAAAATTATCCCGTCCTTTGGGATGCACATTGCACCCACAAAGTGTTAGGTCATGCTCGTGGACATGCAGCCACTAAAACCTCCGTTTACAATCCAGTAGGAGACACCCGAAGTTGTGGAGCGTTTTACTTATTTCGGGAGTTGTATCAGTTGTGATTGTAGTGTGACGGATAAGGGCTGCGCACGAATGTGAGACTGGTACTGCGGTTGATTGCGGAATGGTTACAAGTTGTGATGGGGACGACGGAACTGTCAACTCTATTAAAATACATGGCATCGGTACTGGGAGGCAGAAGCGAAGTGAAGTTATGATTTAGCGCTCCAAATGATCCGACTCCACACGAAGTACGCGCCCACTCACTAGAGCATTGCTACGGCTGCATAATTGGTGCATGTTTGCGGACTCGTGCGGTTCTTGGTTCAAATCCATACCACTTGACAGTATGACTGACTAGTAGACACCCCTCTTCATCGTCAACTACTCTGCGTCCAATAATGCACATGATTACCGGATCCCGCTATCGAATCATCGGTGTACACACGGATTCCTCATTATCGCCAATGGGACTAATTGAGCAAGTAGTAAATTTACCTTTATAACAGTGAGACTCCAGCTTCAGCAGGTCGACACTTCCGGCGGCAGCTGTATATGTCATGAGTGGTAGGGAACCTGCCGAATTCATCGGTCACAAACTGCCGCACTTTACACAACTGCGTTCCATACTTCAGCGGGGTCATGCGGGTGCCCAACTCTTCTTCGGTTAGCCGTCGATTTACCGGAAGCCGATCGTACAAAAACTTAGAAACCCCATGGTTGGGTTCAAGACAATGAGAGGTAACCGAGAGATGGCTCCCCTGCCTCTTTAGACAAAAACGCACTGGACAGCCGGTTCTTCGCGTACTGTGTGTTATTAGACAACACGCTCAGCTTACTAGCTTCTTCGGATTCCTTGACTTTCTGTTTGTCTTGAAGACCGACCTCTGCGTATGTAGTGCACCCATTCGTAACGCAAAAAAGTGTTGGCTCTTTGATTAATAGATGGACGCACAAATACCACGTAGTTGTCCTTCATGTGTTCCTTTAACGCATCCTCCAACTCCGTGAAGAAATAAAGGGATACAGCCTCCAATTTATCAACAAACATACGTGAAGCCACTTTTAAAGCTATGCCAATCCTTGGACGTACACCCCAAATTTCTCTGAAACCGCAGTTTCATCGAAGGCATCTTTAAAATAAATTTTCAGCATTTCACGGTGCTTATTCAAATCCTAAAAATCCTCCCATGTGGCAGCAATTTTGCTGAAAGTTGTTTAAACTTACCCGAGGTCCACTAAGCGCTCTGAGTTCATATTTTAATGGCTGCGGCGGTTGGAAATTTTTTGGAAAATCCGGTTTCTTCACGTGTTTTCTTCTGTATTGAATTTCGAAATAATTTTGAAAATACATGAACGATAATTTTACTCTTTATGTCTGCGCAAACTTAAAATGGAGCAGCCATTCCCGACCTGTATAGGAAAAAGTTTTCTATCGTTGCGGCAGGCGTTCCGCAAAACAAAGCCAAGGAGTTTGTCAGAGCCAGTAAGTTTTTCTGTTTATTTTATGATTGTCAGCAGACTTTATATCAGGTGCACGGCATAGTCTTATCTTCACCGGTATACTTACCTCTTGATAGCGCCACTGGATGAATTGGTAGGTTGATGGGCAGAACAAGCAAACATTACACCAAGATGGCCAGTGCAGTTAAGTTCTATCACAAATTCAACGGATTGGACGGTCTTTGGGAGCATGTAACGCTAGGTATGAAAATATTAGGGATATGGTGAACTACGTGCGAGCCATCAGACCGGGTGTGGCAGTCGCGGTATCGTCATCGCGACGTCATACTTGGGTCCGTGGACAGCCCCGTGCGTCAACATCTCTGGGTGAGTCAGCTGGGGTTGTCATGGTGGTTGGGGTTTGCTAGCATAAAGAAAAGCGTGAAAGCTTTGCGAAACGAGTCTCCCCTGAGGCGTCTCACCGCGTTTACCTAGTGGGTGTTGGCTTTTTTTCTCTCTGCTATTAATGAATTTTTGGGTTCGTAGGAGGATTGCCCGGGGTATATGCTACAACCAGGGCAAGCTCAGGCCAGCGGCACAGGCACCCGACAAAGTTGGTTCCATTTTAGTTTTCTCTTTTCTTCATTGCAAAAGGCGGAGTATGGGGTTCAGCATAAGGTAGGAGAGTCTTTGGGGAGAGGGCATGAAGTTGAAGTGAGAGTTGCCAACCGTGCGGTCTTTCACATCGTCGAGGAAAGTGCGAGAGGGGTTGACATGGCCTGCAAATATTTGGTGGATGTTTACGGCTAGCACATTCCATCAGGTGCTAGAAAAAAGCCATACGTAGTAAGACCCACTATTTTAGTACCACTGGATTTCCAGGGCGCATTCCACCCGGTTGACCGGTCTGTTCTCCTTGACACTCTTGCCCATCAAGATATGCCCCGGGGATTTGTGAACACAGCATGTTCTTGGTAATCTTAGACTTCGGGAAGAGTAAAGTATACGGTAAGGTCTCCAAAAGCATCCGTACACAAAGCGGTGTCCGTCAGGGGTGCTAAATCTCCCCATTCTCATTCAATTTCGTGATCGATGGGGCAGTGGGACGAACACTGAACGGTTTTTAAAACCATGGTATTCAAATGGCCTTTGCCGGAAACCTGGTCGATCTGGAATATGCGTACGATCTCATCCTCATCTTCGAAGAGGATAAGAGTGCGTGGGCGTTTTTGGATGAACTGACAAAAATTATCCCGTCCTTTGGGATACACTTTGCACCCACAAAATGTTAGGTCATGCTCGTGGACATGCAGCCATTAAAAACTCCGCTTACAATCCAGGGGGAGACACCCGAAGTTGTGGAGCGTTTTACTTATTTCGGGAGTTGTATCAGTTGTGATTGTAGTGTGACGGATAAGGGCTGCGCACGAATCTGAGACTGGTACTGCGGTTGATTGCGGAATGGTTACAAGTCATGATGGGGACGACGGAACTGTCAAATCTATTAAAATACATGGCATCGGTACTGGGAGGCAGAAGTGAAGTGAATTTATGATTTGACGCTCCAAATGATCCGAATCCACACGAAGTACGCGCCCACTCACTAGAGCTTTGCTACGGCTGCATACATTGGTGCATGTTTGTGGACTCGTGCGGTCCTTGGTTCAAATCTATACCACTTGATCGTACGACTGACTAGTAGACACCCCTCTTTATCATCAACTACTCTGCGTCCAATAATGCACATGATTACCGGACCACGCTATCGAATCATCGGTGTACACACGGATTCCTCATTATCGCCAATGGGACTAATTGAGCAAGTAGTAAATTTACCTTTATAACAGTGAGACTCCAGCTTCAGCGTGGACACCGACCTGGCATTGTGGACAACGGGAGCCATTAAGCACTTGGTAAGTTAGCCACTACAACTTTCTTTAATTATGTTTTCAATTATATTACGGAAGATTTTTACGAGCTGCAATTTATCATACATTTTTCAGAAACCCTGTCAAATGAAAGCGGCTTCCTGAAAACGAGAACTGGATTGACTACACACTACATTTGTGCCGATGCAACCAATAAACATAAACATAATTCGCCAAGGGTGGCTGTTCATTTTTCAGGCATGGGCTTGGCAGACGGACGACATGTATGGATAGGAAAGACCCCCGTTTGTCGTTGGACTGAGCTAATATGTATAGTTGGAGTCTTATAATCGGCTGCGTGTATGGGTACGGGCCCGGCAGTTGCAATAAGTAGCCAAAGTGAGCAACAACGCGAACATGTATGAGAATGGGGGACCGTCATTGGCTGTTGGATTAACCTATCATGCGTAGATTAGGCCTCATAACCAGCCGCGTGCATAGTTATTGGCCCGGTAGTTACTACAAGTAGCCGAAATGAGCGACAACGCGTACAGTTATGAGTACAACGGGCCGTCGCTCGCCTTCAGATCAGGCTACCGCGTACAGTTGGGGCCTCGTAGTCATCAGCCTGCATAGATACTGGCGTGATGATCACTTTGAGTAGCAAAGTTAAGCAACACCGCGTACAGTTATGAGTATAAAGGG
>SJOL01008731.1:146814-175479 GCA_004794785.1 Opisthorchis felineus
GTCCTTCCAGAATTGGGGGATTCGAAAAAGTGAGGGGTATTATTTTAGGTAACCCATTTTACGGTGGTCATTATTTATTAATACAGTGCTCTATCTAGTCGATGACTTTCATACAACGTCATTGCATCCCTTTGACCACCGAATTACTTGGGACATCCCCGAGAGAAGGGATATTCCATAGTTAGTTCCACCATGATGTGAAGGTCTCTTTAATGTGACTGAATTAATTATTTGTTAAATTGTCCCAGATAGTAAATGCACCATGTCAAACCAGTTCCACTCTGGGACCTGTTTGGAAATTACCGGACTTCATACTCACAAGTAGGAAATAGTAGAGTCGGGCAAAATTTCCAAAGATGTCGTAAACTTCAGCCAGTCTTCCAATAGCACAGGCAACTGACGTATAAATGTTTGCCTTCTTTACTCAGTCACATACTGCTCCGGTAATCCGGAATCTCGCAAACCGTAGTGTTCCACATGGACACAACACACTGAATTTCTTTGTTATGGTACACAAACACAGACATTTCGTCCGTGGCCCGGTAGCTCAGTTGGTTAGAGCGTCGTGCTAATAACGCGAATGTCGTGGGTTCGATCCCCATCCGGGCCAGCTACCTTTTCTTCACTAGCACGCTTCCACTTCTAGCCACTCTTCAGGCATTTAGAAAGCTACCCTGTTTCACGTTCTCAGCGAGCAACCTTCCCGGGTAGCTGTTATTCTTGAAATTAAGCAGTAATCTCCGCAATTCGGTCTCGTCAACTTCATCGAAGGGCTTAGGGCTTAGTAAAAAGCACTCTTTCATTCAACCGCTAAGCCGTCCTACACCTACTTATTTTGCCCTAAAAATGTTTGTACTTCATCTTCGTTTTTGCACCGTTTTGTGCCCCTAATTTGAGCCGAAACTTTGAAGAAAACATACGGAAGACCGGCTTTTTAACTGTTGCTTTGCTACAGGACGTAGAATGCAAATGCGTTTCAGGGTCAGGTGCAACTTCCGTATTGGACAGAAACTTCTCACTCATTGGTTCGGTTAAAGTGATTGGGTTACCGGCGCTTGAATGGCGGTCGCTTCGGATCTGGTTACATGATGACTGACCAGTATTGACACCACACTGTCCATTTCAGTGGAGCTCACTTTTTATCGTTTCAGTAAAGATACCTAAAGGTGTCTGAAGACTCGGATGGAGCTGTCAGTCTAGGGTGAAGTGGGACTTCTTCTCAAAGACGTGCAACAGGGGCCGACGACGGGGTCGGTCGAGTGAACATTGACCTACTTGTTGCGCTTGGCCCGATGCTTCAGTCGACCATGCTTATGGAGTCAAAAGTAAGTTCCATTTTACACACAATTAGTTCAAGTTCCCACAACAAAAACGAACATGCTGGTTTCACTCGGGATACCCAGTAAAGTACAGCAAACAGATTTTGTATCTGATAGTCGCGTGACGAGGCAATAATTTCAGTAAATGCCTTCTGCTTCTTCCACCCTTTTCAGTAGAACAAGTGGAGCTTCTGGAGTTCATCTTTCGATGAACACCGTGGCCACGCCTAGCGTTTTCATGATGTTTGGAATGGAGTTCTTCAGATTATTGCCGTGCTCACCTCTGACGAGTACACATGTAATAAAGCATGTCCAAAAACGAAACTGAATATCTACTAATCGCCTCATTTATCCCAATACTTAGAGGTCCGAGTCCATTTGTAGGCCACAATAATAGTACACCCAGTCCAGGACGCTACTTCACTTAAGTCTCTTCCATTAGTGGGTCTTCGCTTGAGGAGCTTCTGGGCGTAGATAAATCAATAAAATAGATAGAGTGAAAAATTCAGAATGATCCCGCTTCCAAATCATTTCTTATGGTGACATTTGGGTAGCATACCAAAGCACGCACGTCATATGTGGCTACTTATATCTTAGAACTAAAATGAAAATTTTCCTACCATTGATGCGCACCAGTTGCCAGAAGGGTGTTGTTTTCTACGCCTAAAGCGGAGTGGCAGAAACCTAAATGTGGAAAGACATGGTAAGAGGAAATGAAGGATGTTGTGAAAAGTCCGGGTGCTTTTGGTGCTGTTCGCCTTCAAGTTTGGGGCCAGTTTGACACTCTCTAGGCCCAGCTGGGATACTGAGAGGTATGGCGGTAAATCGATGCCAATGGCTTCCGTGCTTTCAATTTCTAGCCAGTGTGAGACATATGCACCTTAGGTTTTTGTGATAGGCTGGGTCTGGGTTCTTCTCCCTGTCCCACTTTTCTCTTTTCTTCTACAGGTGTTCATTCAAATAGATTGACACGGTTGCACATCCGTGAATCACCAGTTTTCCTCAGTGATTTTGCTTTTAGTGACGATGATGGTTTTTGTGGACAAACACACGATTAAACCTAGCGTTAGTCTTCTTTTTCCCTCTGTCTACTGCCACACAACGGTTACCACGCTGAGCGGCAATTATGGGATATCAGCGTAAACTGCACTCGACTTCTCACCGTTTCAAATAGAGGGGGATTTTCCAAGATGTAGGAAATCACGATAATCTGTCTATTGATGAAAGCTTCAACAAAAGATTTTAGTATCCTATATTCCGGTGTGATCTGTTTTCCTGCCCACAATTATCAGGTCTGTAGTTTACAATAGGTTTTCAGATTTTTATCGATTCAACTCTGAATGTGAATAGGTGATCCCTATACATTAGTAGATGAACTAGGTCCTCTCAGCATAGTGAAACTGTGCATCCCATAAAAGTTCTTTAACCCGTTTTCATAACTCAAAGACTGTCTGTGGTTGCCAGAAGGAAATACACCACTGGTCTACCAATGACCTGCTCATCGCCTTGCCAAGGAACAACAACCATGTTTGGCAAGGAATCTTTTAAAAAATGCGTAATACTATGAAAATTTCCCTTAAAGCAAAGCGAATGTGTTCAGGTAACTCATTACGTAAGCGAAGGATAATAAACAAAGTATTTAGAATAATCGTGATAGTAGTATGTCTTAGCAGTACACATCACATTTCCCAATGATTTGAAGTTAGTCAAATAAACTCCCTCTACTTTTAATCATATGTCAAATGGGATGCTGAATTTGGTGGCTCATATCTCACCAAAATTGGCTAGCTGTTAATCAGACCGCTTGTCCATGTAACTTACCCATAGACGCCTTATGAACAGCAAGAGCTCGTAAAGGCTGTTCAGACATACTACTTCGTAAGTAGCCAGATTTGTCTGAAAAACTACCAGCCTGAGATGACTGATCGAAACAGCAGCGAAATTCGGTTTTGATCTAAGAAGATGGTTACTGAAAACTGTTCGACAGCCCACGACGGGTTTTTGTCCTTCTTGGGGCTAGTCGCGTAGATGAAGTTACCGAGTTTCCGTCAATCTTGTGTTCTACTTCAACCCAGATTGTACGCGATTTGCAAACTACACTCATTTGTAAATTTCGACGGCAGACTCAACCGACTCCCAGCTGAGTATGCCGCACAAAATCGCCCCATGTTTCAGTTGGTACGATAACCGATATATCACAGTGAATTTTCATAACTGAACACTACTCAAGAAACATACGGTGGTCTTTGTGAAGCACGTTAAGAATATCATAAAAAGGATAAATTCAACTGCGATTCAGTAGGGCATTCAGTCGAAACCAAGGTGTTAAATAAGCGTATTTCACAAACTGACTAAGCAGCTGGACCACATATGTTGAATCCGTTTGCTCTCGAATGTCATTTTCGATCTTCCCGATAAGTGCGGTATTTTCGTATATTTTCCCTATGAACTCGATTTTTGTCAGAGTCGATAGAAATGGGCATGTTAATCCCTCAAGAGTTTTTCATCAATCTACTTGAAACCCTTTATTTAGGAATGGATAAGTAGCATTGTATTACGTGGGAGTCATCTACCCTGAGCCATGATTAACGGTACAGTTTCAGTTTCAAGCTATTAAATCTGCAAACTAACAACGAAACTGTATACATATTTCTTGTGGAGGTACACCAAAATTGCTTGTTGCAAATCCCGGTTATAACGCATCGAGTCGCGTCTCAGCCTCACATCCGGATGCTGATGGATTCCTACTGTTGCGATCTAAGGCACAAATCACCCGTGGACGTGGAAAAATACGTGATTACGTAAACTAATATCCACTTTGTTATACGGCCCCAGAGCTTCCTTACATCTTTTTTCAGTAACTGTGTATATTTGTCTACAGCAGGGAGCATTAAACTTCTCTATCCATATTACTGAAAGGAGATGATCAGAGCTGGGAAAGCCCAGATACATGAAACCTTCGGTCTTCACTATGTGCGCGTAGAGGGATCAAACAAGTGTCAGTTTGTTTGGCACATCTAGGTATTTTAGGTGGCCAGTCGATTCAAAAAGATCCGATTTATCGCAATAAGTCCTTCTATTTCCACTTCCTTAACCTTAAGTTTACCGAATCATTAAACTACCAGTTCAGCTAATGCTGATTTGTCAAACAGCTGGATTGACTCCGTGAAACTTTTTGCATGTAGTCGCTGGCTCCTCTTCTGGTCACATATTTTCCAAATAACCTCTAGTTCACTATGGCAGAACGACGAAATAAAGTCAAACTAACGGTATGCTGTGTCAAGCTCATAGGTGAGAGTATGAATTTCCGAATACAAGCCAAACACGATAAAGGGACAGGCGAATTATTGCAGTTATCTGTGACGTACGTACTGAACCTTGTTAGGACAGTCACTTCCATGTCCGTTAGTCGGCACATGCAATCACTATCCGAAATCTCAGGTCCCATGTCCATTATTCGTTTTCGGAACCACAGTCACTCTTTGGCTCACATTTCCACCTATTCAGACCAACAATCATTCGACTTCTTGCATCCCAGTCGAGATGTCTGCTCAGCCGAGACTTGCTGACCTATCCCTCTTTGTTCAGTATTCAGTCGCGTTTTCCATTGTTAGTCTGCTCATTTGGGATTCCCGTTTAAATTATCTAACTTATCTTCTCAGGACAGAGGCCACTGCGTCCTCTATTAAGTCTGTACGTGACTGCCTAATTATCTTTAGATTTGCCCTTAAAGTCTCACGCGAAGGGACACTGAACGAACACTGACAGGTTAGAAACACCTAAGTGCGAAACCTTGTAGTGACCCACTGTCATTGAAAACCCTAAACATGTACACGTATGTTAACAGAAACTATTGGACACGAAGCCTGTGGGTCAAAAGAATGATTTCAATGGACACCCGTCGGTCATATATAAAATGGACTTCGCAATATCCATTTGCATGACTGTTGATTGTCTGCATGTGCATTTGAAATCCGCCTCCACTTTATTGAGCAATTTGTCTTTCATAAAGAACTGATATCATTGGGAGGCACGAGTGAAGTCACAACCTCATCTTCAAATCGAAACACTTCTTTCGATCTTTGGCTTCCAGTGATCCTCGCCATTCTGTCCAGTTTACCTCAGTGATACCACTGATATCCCTAACATACGAATTCACACGTAGCTGATTTGCTGAATTAATGAGGAGGTCATATATGTCGGGGGTAGGACCGCAACCCAGAAGATGGAGCCAAAAATACCGTATTACACCTTAGTTGTCTCACACTAGACAAATCGGTGAATTTGCGGACACGAAACCTGCACTTCTAATGAGCTCCAATAGGAGGGAAACTCAACTCCAGTGCTTCCTCCCTTTGATGTGGCCCACTACAATAATTGTGCGGACACAGGGGGAGGGCCACACAAACCAGAGCGATGTGAAAGTAAATTCAACAATTTTTAGGTTGAAATTGTGTGGAAGCTGAACAACCCAACAGGAGAAGCATGACAGGTATAAAAAATTTTCGGAACATCGGTGTAATTTTATTTTTTCTTTCTCACAAGGTTGAGGAAAACTCTTCAACAGCCCATGGTAGGTTTCGCTCTTCTTGGGTATGCAAGTTTCCGTCTGCCTTGTTATACGAATTTTTCAAAATACAATCACTTGCATACCAAATTGGTTTTAACGCAAGACGCAGTTGGATTCCAGGCGAATCTTCTACTATCCTTAACTGAATGTGCTGGAAAACGGCCGCCTCATCCAATTTTGTCACAGAGAGCTTTGGGATGAGCGATGCGGCGAACTCGGAAAGTATAAAAAAGTGCTGCTTGTCTTTTGAGCAAATGTTAAAAAAGAGTCTTTTCATTGGGTGTCTCTGATTAAGTAAACAGATGATAGGTCGAACTATTTGTAGGCCACCTAGTGCGAACAACTGAGAATATCCTCAAGTACTAACTAAATAGGCTGGTAGCGAAAAAGTCTGTTCTACTTTACGTGCTAATTCCATGTGTTTCTAATAACAATATGTGGTACGTCCTTATAATTGATGTCCGCGAAGGAATGATCCGTTCTCAAACAGACGTTCTCCATCTCACTAGCAAGTTTTTCGAGAACCTGAATCTGAATTTGAGCCGAATCAAGCAAATACCAACTTCAGATTTCAGTAGGTCGTAATGGAACCAAGTTTTTCACCAGTTCCTGACATAGTAAGACAAAGATTCAGGGCAGTATCAAAGTACGGATGCATTGACACAACGCGTAATGGGTGCACGAGTACGGTACGCTGATCAGTAATGACAACCCATAGGATCCACGGGTTAGCTACCGTTAGGAAATCTCTCCTATGAAGTAATCCCAGGTTGATCCGAAAAACTGGAGGCAGCAGTTTCGTGTACGATATATTAGGCGATACTGACTGCAGTATGTAACAGAATGCTAATTTTCCGAACAAATTTTTGATGAAAACCAATATTGTTTTTACAATGAAAAGAAACTTGTGAGTTGGATTGTGTCAGGCGGGGAAGCCTTAGTCCAGTGACTGACGGGACCAGTTAGTATGGCTTAGCGTGGCATCAATTTAAACAGGTGGACATAACCAAATCTTTGTTGTTCGTAACAACATTACATATCAGAACTAATCCCATTGATCGAGTAATCAGGATTTCGGCAGGTTTTCCAGAGTTTAACCAAGCAACTACCCGACACTTACAGAGAAATTTGGATAAAGGCACGGAGACAACCGGAGGGAAATGAGACAGTCGGTTTGAGACCGCAGTCCCGGTCAATGGAACAGAAGAGAAAGTTGTAAGAAGAATCACACTTCATAACACAAACCGTCCGAGCATTTTCGTCTTTCGGAATTTTATTTTGACTCAGAGTAACCGTTGGACACATGAAACTGGATATTGATAACGTGGTTCTCACAAAGATTCGTGCCTAGCATAAATCACACACTCAATCCTACGGCAAAAGTGCGTTATTCTCACAGTTTTTGTAACCATATATCGTCACCTCTCTACGATGGGTTGATAATGGGGAATTTGTAATGACCCTCGCCCGGAATCGACTGTCACGCAAATCCGGACCAATCAGTCAGGAAAGACTGAATATTCTATTCTTCATTAGCTTGAAAACTCTGTTGTCTGTGAATGCATCAGAAAGAAATGAATAGAGATCAATAGTTTACGCGGCTTGCTCTAGTACAAGCCACATAGTGTAAACAAAGATCGACGAAATACTAGCTAGGCTTTGCCGAATAAATGAACGCGTCTTCTCCTTCGCTTACTTATTCCTGTGTGTGTGACATGCGTCGCAAGCAATGTCAGCAAAGCATGCGTTGAAAAATTTGTGGATGAATAAGTCGCTAAATGTAGTACGCAGATTGTAAGTTAATTTATGCGCAAAATGGACTGGGACTTAGGGAGTTCTGTATCATGCAGACTCTAATGGATCGAACAGAGACAACAAATTCATGCAAATGACTGGTTGTGGCGCCTAGTGAATTAAAGAATTGTTTTCTAAGGTAGCCAGTATCACGTAGGTTCGGAAAATTTATTTTTGCCCCTCATCACGGAAACTCGCCTAAAAAATTCAAGAACAAATCTATGCCTGTTTAGTTCCCTTTTGGAAATTTATCTTTCAAAAACTGGAAGGACTTTAAACCCAAGTATTTTAGTGCAGAATTAGAAGTCCCGAACGTTCAAGAACAAATATATGGCCGTTTAGTTCCATTGGGAATCACAGACGGAATGCGTTTTTCTCAAAACCAGAAGGGCCACAAACCCAAGACCCTAAGTAGAGAATTGGAAGAAACTTCACCTAGCTACTAGTCAGATGAGGGAAACCCTTCGCCTCGGAGTCGTTTATCAGAAAAACGTCAACTAAACAGTTGCAAACCGTCGGACAAGAAAGTAAACCCCTCATGTGCACCTTGTTTTAAATAAGTGAATATCCTCACGCGTCTTCTTGAACTTTCGTGAAAATTGATGGACTGTCACGCAGTTGTAAACGAACGCTGCAAAGCAGTTCCACAAGTTCCGTAATAAACCCCACCTTCCACTAGAAGCGAGGCGGAGTTACGAGAAATCCACATACTACTCGCATGCCGCATCAGTAGTATCCACCGTTACACTAGTGGCTGATCACAATTTTGTCAGTTGAAGTTTTTTGCGCATAACCAGTACTTTCTCTTTACTTTAAGCACAATTTACAGTGTTGCAAATGGTTCTTACTTTATGGTGTTGTTAATTCAGTGGTTCGGCCCAGAACGAGACCTAAACCCGAAGAGGTTACAAAGGTCACTACTGTGAGGCTATACGCTAAATTTTGACGACGGTCCTGCTCAGTAAATGGATGTGTTTGCAGTAATCGCGGCAAACAGTGAGATCTACCAGATCGTCTATGGTTCTTTTGATGTGATAGTTGTTTGGGAACATCAGATACACTTCATCCTGTTTCAGGTATCTAAGGCGGTCCACATCGGCTTACATTTCTAGTTGCTGTCCTCCAAATTTTGGTTATATATAGGCAGTTGTTACAAGCAGCTAGAAGAACGTAGTAAAACCACTTTCGTCAACGTCACATCCGGTTGTAATAATTTCGAACGTTTTTTTCGAATTTACTTGGCCGCTGAGAGCGGAACGCTTTGCAATTTCAAAATGTCTGAAACAAGACCTGATAGTCCCTCCGGACGTTATGCGAAGCCAGGCTGAGGCACTTTATTTCACTCAGAAAATAACCCTTTCGAAAATGATAAAATCGTTAGTTGAACTAATCTAAGTTATTATTTTCCTTACGTTATTTAAGCTGTTGTGTTTTGACGAGATCCAGAAATATGACCTTTTTGGCGGAAGAAAGCGAGATGACTTTAAATGGAAGTTTTTTTTGGAAAGAGTGGAGGTTGTAATGTGACTGAAATCTGGCTGTGCATTATTGTATCAAATGATGCGATTGTACCATTCTTCCGTATTCTACTTATTCACGTTTGGAGTTGAGCAAATTTTAACAGTACACGTTGTTTTGCATCTTCAGCTGGAAGTAGGGTTTTCTGGATGGAAGAGAAATCTCACAATTGTCCAGTTTGTTGGGTGAGGTCATCAAACGCACTTACAGAACTTGGCATTCGGAGCCGACAAAATCAGAATGCTCAGACAAATGTTTAGCACACTTGCTGGGTGGACCAGATACCATAGACTTCTACTGCCGTTTTTTGTATTTTCTCGCATGAGTTCGCTCACGATCGTTTTCCTAAGCGGATGATTATGCTGTTATAATGGTGATCGAAGGTTGAAGATTAAATGGGAACAACTACAGCCCGAACTTGATGGTGTCTATGAGGGGTAGCTTACCCTTCTGATAGATGCGCTCACGGCGATAGTGCTTCTCTTACGAGGAAGTAAGACTACTCTTCTTGGAAAGATATAATAAAGGGACTGGGACAAAAATAGAAAGAATTATTGTGCGTCCTTTTTGCAGCTTTCTTTTCAACAAACCCTGATGCTCCCGGGAACCAGACGGCCAAATGAAAAGCAAAAGCTTCTATCCCGTGATGAACAAAGGTGCGTGAACGAGTACGAGTGAATTGTTGGTAGTCTCTATTGATTTCATGTTAGATAACGTCCCCATAACGTCATGTCTCATGACATTTCTATTTTGTACGCTAGCAGCGTCAGCATCTCCCTTTATATGTCCTTTCAGGACTACACAGCTGTGTTGATGCATGCGAACATACATCACTTATCTACCGATCGAATAGACACGGTGTTTTTCGTGTTTCTAGCCGGCACTGACACGTGGAAAGCAGAGAATTACAAAATGCTATGTGGATAGGAGTGTTATCCACTACCTGCTATTGTGAGGAGCTAACGGTCCAACGACTGCAAAGCTTTGAATACACTGCTTCCCTGGCCACTTTGGATAAATTACCAGGAAACTTGGGCTTACATGATAACACCACTTTTTACATTCTGTGGTAGGTGAGCAATACGAAGGGGAGAAAGCGTGTATTTGTAAACCTAGTGGACCGTTCAGTCTAACCTTACTTAATATATGAAACCTTCAAAGGCGTGCTAATATTTTTTTTGCTGAGTATGAAGCTAACTTATGATAATTGGTCACTATGACCTTGAAATCTTGATTTTGCGTGACCTGTTCGGATTCGAAATAATTCAGAACAGTGAGTTAACTTAAATTTGTTATAGTGTGAGAAGATGCGGTCCAGTCAATGAGGCCCCTCTATACCGAAAAGGCGAAAAGCACTGTACAGCTGTTTGATCCTTAGTGGAAATCATCAGGAGTGATCATCTCACGGAACTCCAGGGAGTTTCAAACCCGCAACCTCCCAGCCAGTGGTTGAAAGCCTTACAGTTCGGCCAAGATTGGCTGATGAACGGTGTGATTAGCTCTCACTTATACAGGATATAGTGCCCCTCACCCTTCACTCACAGAAAACACATCACGTGGTCACATGTTAACTGGCTCCTCGAGCGGTAACTTCTCAAATGGAAGTTTTACTCATTTTCTGAAATTCGTCATCCTCTGCGCCACTTATGAATTAATGACAGTAGGAGATTTGGTAATCTTCATTTGGGGTGAAAATTGAAATGAAAGTGAAACCCAAATGAAGATTACCAAATCTCCTACTGTCACTAATTCATAAGTGGCGCAGAGGATGACTAATTTCACAAGGTGAGTGAAACTTCCCTCTGAAAATTCGTCACTGGATGAGCTAGTCAACATGTGACCACATGGTGCGGTGTCTGTTACTGAAGGATGAGGGACGCCATATCCTGTCTTAGTGAGAACCAAACACACTGCGGTTCAGATGTTCGTGACCGGATGGCGAAGTCTTCAAAACACCAGCCGTAAGGTCGTGATCTCCAAACGGTCTGGACTTTCGTGAGATGTGCACTACTGGTGATTCCCACTAAGGATGAAACAGCTGTACAGTGTTTCTCGGTTTTCAAGCATTGATTGGATTCACTGACACAACGAAACCTCACTCGATAGTTTAAACTTGTCTCCTTCGACCACTGCGCAGCCAAGTAGGCTGAGTTTCGTTTGGATTCGGATGACAATAACCCCAAGTTAGCGCTGCAATATTTTTTGTCAAACACTAGCCACGCAGTTGCGGTCGAATCTTGATTAAACTAGCGCTGACATTTTGATGTAAAGCAACAGACTTGACTCTAAACAAACCCACATGCTTTCGCCGTCTGATGGTCTCTTAGAGTTCATCGTTCATCATGGTTCAGGAGGTACGTACCCCTTTTACATTGTCATCAAGACGTTTTTCAGAGGATGCCTCGGTAGGTTTTTTAAGTTCATCTTAACGCGTCTCCAAACAAAGCATGGAGATGATTGGGAGTCAAGTTAGACTTTTCTGAGAGTTGCATAATTCACCATGCTTCATGCTATATTTTGGAGCCGCCTGGGCCACCTGAACATGAAATTGACTCACCTTCATATTTATGTTTTGACGCTGTCGTCGCGCTCTGGCGTGGCCCCTGAGGATTTGAGCACACCTGAACCCGAATGCTGAAGTATCATAAATTCATACTTAGGTAAGATTCGGTGTTACCACACCTCAACCACTCAGTTCACATCAAATGATCCCGTGTTTCTTATCATTTGGCACTTTCTCATACAGAAGGCCCGTGCAGCTTGTGAAATGTTTTTCCCATTGTTTCTTCGTTACTTAATTTTCCTAGGTAATGAAGGGAGCCAAGAATTGCGCTAGAGATTCACGCACTACCACTGATAGCCCTAAAGAATGGAACAAACATACAGTACTTCTCAGCTTTCCAGTACTTGCAAGATAAAGTCCTAATCAAACTTTTATTACGCTGTAGCAACTAGTTACGGTTTTCGGAATACAATTTGGCGAACGTTAGCTTCTTTGCAACGCGGAAGGTTTGTAAACCAAAAATGAACTTTACAGACATGTCCGTGTATGGACGTGTAAAAATCGTTTATACGATCGATTGGCCTGAGTGGCCAGCTGTCACGTGGGCAGACCCTGGAAGTCTCAATGCATGTAGGAACGCCTACAGAGTACACACACCCTGGTTACGTATACGATTCGCAATTTTCTCGGCTGTAGCAAGCTTCTGATATTGAACGGATCTTGGCATACAGATAGACTCCTGATGATTTGAAAAACACTCACACTCGTAGAAATATCCGTCTACCCTTCTCTTGGTGCTATTTGTTGTTTGTTCCAGCCAACTTGCTACTGGAGAGAAAAACAAGAACGAACGAATTGCATGAGCAAGTGGCCAGGCATGTATAATATAAACAGAACTACGCCACACGCAGGTGTGAATCGGGCAATGTCATCTGCCAACGGCTTGTTTGGACCAGTCATCAGGCTTCACAAAGCCGAAAACAAAACCTGGTCCATATGAGTGGACCTGGACACCCAAATCGGCAATAACATTTTCTGCTTGACTTCATTTTCTCCCCTCCACTTGCGTATAACAGTTATCAGCGACTGTATTTCGTGTAGAACTTGTCCTTGTCTCGGTGCAAAAAGGTGAGCGCAAATGAGAACGCTTTCGCTGTACATGTGTAAATTGGGAGAGGGAGTTGAGATATTCTTAAGTCTGCGTAGGTTTTTATCCGTCAGATGTTGCCAAGGACAATCTGAAAGTTAAGTTTTCTCCGTGTGCCATCTTAAAAATCGGATCAGACTTCGAGAAGGAGCGAGATTAAAAGGGAGTATAAATAGTTTATCTGATCCATCGACGTTGTAAATTACACAGTGCCATTAAGTATCAACCTTCCACTGAACCTGTCTGAATCATAGAGTAACTCATCGGTAGCGGTTTCCGGTAATGGTTGGCAAACGGCCAATGTTTTAAAATTAAAATCCAAAAAGGGATGAAATGGGATACAATTTGGGTAAAAGAGAAAACGATTCGACATGGCTAAGTATCTTCAGAGAAATTAGGGTGCTTCAGCAACGGACAGTAACCTATTTGCAAAATAAACTTACCTTCATAAACTGACCTTTTTGTATCAATTTCTGCCAAGATGGCTTGGGGTATGGGTGTACCAACTGAAGTGGGTTGTTGCCTTCAAAAAAGTCTATAATCAGCCTTGTCAGTTGTTTCTTTGTTAGACGATCGATATCGAAACACAGCAAATAAAAGTCCATTCTATCCATCATCCTAAACGGTTAATGTAAGTTCATTTCCTCGCAGACTCCTGAACTAAGTATCTAACCATCAGTTTACTTTTATTTCAAGAGGATGGTGCAAAAACCGATCTACGAGTGAGGTAATCCTGAGAACAAAGGTAAACAGCAGTGTGGGAGTCAATCACACTGCGGTCACCCGCTCATGGCCGAACGGTTAAGTGTTCAAACGAAAAAGCGGGAGGATTTCCGCGGAAATGCTAATGGTCATCAGTAAGGATGAAACAGCTTGACAATGCTTGTCAGTTTTACAACATAGACTGGTTTCGATTACTGGACGAAGTCTCAATTAAAAATAAAACGGTGTTGAAGACGTACGACCTAGGGATGTGCCTAAAATCCAAGCGCGGTGTATGTTAGCGCATTACACACAATAATGGCTTTGGTGGCTCAGCAAAATGCACTCGCTCAGCGGAGATGCGTGGGTGGGACCGTTTAGGTTACCGACGCTTTTACACTGTTGAAAAGAATGGCGCCTTTCTACTCACAAGGAAAGACCAAAACAATAAGTGAGAGCTTTAATTTTTCCTCTGTTTAGAAAGTTTTCATGCCCACGAACAATCCATCTGTTTTAACCTAGATGGACATTTTGTGTTTGGCAGTAAGGGAATTAGCGAGGAACCTGAAACGACCGCTTGCAGCGACAAGTTCTCATGCCCTTTATTCGCATTCGTCGTACTGTTTGATATACGAAATATATAAATGCTTATAGGTCAAGCCAAAAGTGGTAGGTTTTACGGAATTTGGTGACTCATATTTGAGTAGCATACTTTAAATATTAGCTTTTCGTGCAAGTAGTTCTAACCTGCTTCTAAATCTCAAATAATAACAAGATGGAATAGTCTGGCCACTTAACGCAAGCCCTGCCTGTTTTGCACCTTGGAGCAGTCTGCATACTCATTCAACCTATTTTAGTGAGCTCAAAAGTCCTAGATTTCCTTTTCTGACCTCTCACGAGCACCCAGTGTGAGGCATTTGGTGACTTTGGTAAGAAAAACAAGTGCTTGCTCTCCTTCTTAGGGCAGTTTACTCTCCGCTGGGTACTTAAGTAAAATTCCACTGACAAACATGTTTGAGAAAAGAGTACAAACCAAGGTTAAACCATTATTCCAACTGTTCTGCTGAAAACCCATTAAAAATGCTCCAATATCAGACCCATTATTCTTATCACTCTGAAATGAAAATGAAATCCGGACGTCTTTGCATCTGAATGATCCGTTAATTTTATACAAAAGATGTCTGAAATCTAACGATGGGGTAGCGTGCACATCAGTTACTCTAATGATATGCTACTAGAGAACTTGTCTAGCAATCAAATGTCTTACAGCGGAAATCTAGTCAGGCAGTCTACCCCGCAAAAACATTCAGTGTAACAGGCCGTCTTCGAATGAACTAGAATTTATTGAGGTATTTCGAAAAGCTGCAATACCGCACCTTAATAAACTGTCACAGGCTGAAAAATGTTCTTGTTTAAACTGAGAAATGTTGACAGGTTTTTCGGCTACATAGTCACTTTAAGTTCGGAGCGGTGAAACTTTACAGTGGAAGTTCACCCGCAGTAACTCTTGAGACTTCCAGAGAAAACACTTATAAAACAACTTGAAAACAGTTAAATTTTTGCCCGATCTGAATATATGTGAAGGTTCAATTAACATGAAAAAAGTGGAAACGTGCTCCCGCAGTTTCTAATTTGGGATAATTGACGTTGATAATAAAAGCACCGAGTGAATAGGAGGACGGAGAACTAGAATCAGAAAGAAAACTGACAATCCAACATAACCAGGCGACTTTCTCTCGCCCTAACCGTTGTGTTTTCAACCCAGACAACATTCCCTAAGAATACGATCAATAACTGGCTAGCTCTAGAAGCTCATCTGAAAAAGAGCCATTGTAAAAGGGTATTCCTTACAGAACACCTTCCTAAAGAACAGATGCGGTATCTATATAAACAATATTATTTAGATAAGCATACCTTTTCAGGGCATTTTAAATCCGGCGAAAAGTTCACCTTAGAAAGGTCGTTTCGAATTTATTCTGCATCAAATGATGTTTGCCGTCAGACTCACTATTTTTAGCCTATCATCCTAGTGAGCGACGTCATCCACATAATCTTTTTCGGATAAAATGATGTGCATAATTTAATATGTTTTGGTAACGATTACTTGAATCCTAATCTTCAAACTTTGATTGGGAATTGCCTTTTCTAAAGTTCACGGTGACTTCGAAATCAATCCAGACCAGATTCTAATAGTTTTCGAACTTTTGTTAACCAAAGTAACGAATGCAATTCAGATTGTTTATCAAATCCTGTAAAATTTCCGTAGACAAAGGAACACCTTTTAGGAAAAATATATTTATTTGTTTCAAGTTCTAAATGTCGTACACATTTAAACTAAATGCCTACGGCCACCGTCCACCTGGATGTCAGCGGATGTTCCAAATTTTTTCAACGATTCAATGGTTTCATGGCACGTGGACGAAGTAAATTGTTTTGACAGCCAAAAGAGCTCACATTAAAAGTTAACCGTTACTACTCGTGACCGAATACATCAGACAATTTCCATAATACCGCGGAAATGAGTGGGATTTTCTTTGTATCTGACATACCTTTTCGAAGCTCTGAACCGTGAAACTTTGTTGAACTGGCACACGTTTCACACCAGCGCAGAGAGATCGAAAAAGTGAATATGTTCGCACATACAAATGTAAACGGGCCGGATAAGAAAAGCTTCGTCTGTAGAATGGTTCGAAATTCTAGCGGATGTTAGACCGATGCAGATACATTGACATTTTTCAAATCCAAGTTTATCAGCCAGTTTGTTTGCACTTGCGCATCCAGGCACATCCGGGAATCGGACTCCACATGTACAATTTCCACGATAACCAGAGACCTTTTACACACGGGTCCTGTTAATAATCTGGCGGCCGTTTTTTGATTTAGTGCGAATAAGAAGATAGGTGATTTTGCTGGTGATGATCGCGTCAACGAAAACGCTTCCAGTTTGTTCAAAGCCGACACAAGTGCTGAACAACTGAGTAATGAGTGGGCTTAGACAGCCATCATCAGCTTAATCTAGTGCCGCACGTAGTGTGCCATTAGCCCATCAATTCTGCTTGATTTTCTCCGCTGACGTTCAGCCTGGAACTATTGGATCTTTAAGACATCAAACACAGCATTTGGTTACAGAATTCTTGTTCAACCTTGGTACGGCGCTCACTATCTTGTGGCGGGATTTATAATGTTTTCAGCGCCATTTAACTCATTCATTCCACAGATTACCCAGCACAATTAAGGCAAGGTGCCCAAAATTCAACCACCGACGGTTCCAGTTTAAACAAGCAATACCCATGTTTAGCGCTGGTGAGGTACGCTGTCGGTAGGAGTGAAACCACAAGTCACTTGAGCCAATCAAATTTTAGACTTTAGGCGCCAGTCATCAGTAATGGACAGAGATTCGTTTGTGTCAACTAAGCAGCACAGAAACAAAGTTTCCTTGACAAAAAATGTCAACAAACAAAGTTTTGGTTAGGGTACTGAGAAAACCTGGGGGCTACCGCATAATCCATGTGGTGAAGCAAAACGTCAGTGGCTGAGGTTGACCAACCAGTCTACGAAAGTCTCACCACTTTGCAATCAAGTGCCAGGCTTGTCCACGGGACTCTCTGAGCTCCTGGCAGTTTACGACAAACGAATTTGTTAAAACCTCACAGACGGTGAAGGGAGTGGTGAATCGTACTTTATGGAACCACTGATGGAAGAAAGATATGTATTCTGAGGCCCAGGCTGATTGGTTCCCTGAGGAGAGTAGAAGATTACAGTGCAGGATAGCTGATGGTTAGAAATGCCATTTCATTGACAGTGAAGCGGTATCTAAGTGCTAAAAACTGAACAAAGAAATCCAGGTCGCTTTTTACATCACGGAATTTGAAGCCCATTGCTATTCACTATCACTTGAAAAGCAAACTGAAAATTATTGTTCGCATGCTTTATTTATGAGATTATTGTTCTTTACCTTCTTCGTTGTCAAACTGTCCCAAACAACTCAATGAAAACTTGTGAGGTTTAGTGGCAAGGTATGATTAACACAAGTCCTGCATAGGATGAATAGACAGAAGCAAAGGATCTTGGATGTTGACAAACCTTAACAGCAAGACGGCTTGAGGATTCAACTGGAAGTAGATAAAAAAAATGCTATTTTTAGCAATAAGCAGGATCTTGAAAACCCCGAATTGCGGTGCTGTATGTCCTTGTGTGAAGTGGTCTTCATCGAGTTTCACGGCATTGAACCATACAACCTGGTGTTTTGGGAGATTTTAAATATCACACCGAAACTGATCGTTCATGCAGTACACAGTTATTATCAGTGATAAGTTCTGAAAACTTGATTGTCCGAGCTTGGAAAGGAACGGGGAAAATCAAGGCGAAATTTTGGTTCAGCGAGTCACTACAGAGTTACTATTCACGACCCAGAAGTGCTGTAGCTAAGGCTAGAGATACTGAAACTGAGATTCAAAGCTATATATGTATGAATGACGTCAATTATGGCTAACTTTTAGCAACATCTGCAGTCACCATTACCCTGCAACTTATATTGTGAGGAACAGTTTGACTTGTGTATCGAGTTAATCTGGTAAGTATTGATCGATTGCTTCCAACGTACGAATCAAATCCTACATAGTAAATTTTCCACTAACAAATATTTACAAAATAGCACATGGTTACTTCAGATTCTTACAGATTTTTGGACAGTCATCAATTCAATTTTCTGCTGTCATCATCCCAAAGTATAACCCCAACACATCTATTTCATTGGTAATTCCTATCTGTGGAGAACAGATTAAGCAAATAGGTTCCCTTCTTACTCCTAATTACTTTTCTCTTCCCCTTAATCAATCACCAGCAACGACACAACTGTTTCGTTGCCTTCATCCTGCCTGCTGACCTAACATCGGTTTGGTGACAATAACTGTTTGTGAAATATCATGATGTGTCGGAAATTTAATGCCTTCCACCATCTACGGAACCTATGTATGTGACGTGATGTATGACTTCATTGGACATCTAAAACATCATACCCGGGTTTGCATTTTGCTACTAGTGAGGGCTTTGTGTAGCCTTCAGGGTGACCGTTGAGATTTTAGTTGATTTAAATGTCATCTGATATGAGAGATACTTTGCAGTGTTTTCGACAACCTCTGATTACAGTTGTTCATGGAAGTGAAAATTCGATGTAGAACAGATAGCCTGGTAAGGGAGAGAACGATGAAGCATGATGGCTACCTGTCGAAATATTGATGGCTCGAACCCGTTTACCGATTGTTATGAGAAAACAACCACAAGACAGTTTCCAAGAAAGGGAAACAGAACAACAAACACTCAATCACCCATTAGTAATGTTGACTGAATTCAAAACGACTGCATGCTTACACCGAATAGGGTAATTTAGACGCAAAGGACACGCCGGATTCGATTTGAAGTTGAATTTGACGTTTCCTTGTTAAAAGTTTTTTTTCACAATATGGATAGGCATCATAAAACCAAGCTGTTGGTTTTCAAAAAGTTTCAACAGTTTTAGGGTCAAGGGTTCGTCAAAACGGAGGCTTAATTGATACTCTTTGAGCGGCTTCCGAAATATCAAAGTTCGGTTAATTTTTTACTTCTTGACATTTGTCAGTAATTCGGAGTTTTGTTTCTAGACAAAGCTCAGTGTATGGGCCCAAATTGAAACACTTCATTTACTGAACACAGTCCCAATTGAAATTTCCAAATCTCCCCCAAACTATAAAAAAACTATGAGTGGCTCGGAAAGAAGGGTACATTAAATGGGACGAGTGGACCCTCCATCTGATAAGCGGACACGTGTCCACGTGAGAGCGTGAAGGATGAATGGTGCTATATCCTACATAGGTACGAAGTTAATCGTACTGGTGATGATCCGCTCGTGGCCAAACTGTTTAAGCCTGAACTACTAGCCTGGGGGTTGCCTGTTCCAATCTCTAAGCAGATTCATAAGCTGCCTACTGCTGGTGATTCCAAATAAGGACGAAGCAGCTGCACAGTGCTTATCTGCTTTTCAGCGTAGATCAACTTGACTTACGGGACGAACGGTAATTGTCGGATCACTATAGGCTCTTTGATTGACTCAAGGTTTATGACTCAAACCAGGAACAACCGAGTTCATATACCGCCAGAACAAGGACAGTCATTTCCCCATGGGAAGGGTGCTTTAAAAAAGCGGTTAAAACAGGTTTTGTGTAGTACTATGTAGTTGCGCAAGTTGTCTGGCAGCAAGCATTTCAAGGGATTAGAAACCTAATTGGAATTTCTATCTCGCTCGTCTGTAATCCACGACCATTCTACGGTGTCGCTACTGACGCACCGCGGTTTCGGTTACTGATCGTGATTTCACCGACATTTTGGCGGAAGGCGATTAAAAGCTTGATAAATTATTGTAGATAAAAATGAGGTATTCCCGTCTTTTTACCATTAAGGTACTCCAAGTAAAGCCACCTTTCATCACCTTTCAAGATTATTTGCCTGTAGGTTCACTGAAAACACCAAAATACGATGTGGTTATGCACAGTCTACCGGATACTGAAATTTATTTAGTCATGATAACGCTAAATACTTAGAATTACAAACCATGGAATTGGACATTATCAACACAGCGGAAGTTTTGTACTCAAACCAAAATATCACATGGCCCGTGGCGAGTATTGCGCGGATGAATCTTTATTAAAACAGTAGTGTTCTTGTCTGTCGTAGCAAACACTTTCAGGACCAATTCTCTGAGTAGTTGTTTTTTGAAAGCTGTGCACAGGTAAACCTAGTTGTGAACAAAACAAACCCAAAATAATTGCCTAAAATCATTCATTTCGGTTGTGTGTAGGAGAAAAGTTGTTCAAATCACGCAGCGACAGTTCCTGTAATTGCGGCAATTAGTCCAGTCAATGGTTTTACGTGAAAACTATTTCATCTGGTGCAAATGCGCTCTGGGGTATGATAGCACTGGCAAAGTCAGGCGAAACAACTCTGTCGGAACGCTTTACTGATTTTTATGAGCATATATATATATATATATATATAATGACCAGCACCCGCTTTAATGCCTTGGTTCTTCGACCATCTGAACGCAACGAAGGAATGTTTCGGAGTTATTCAAACCGGATACCAGGCACTCCAAAGTCAATGGTGCGATAACCACGATTCTCACTAAATTTTGTCAACCTTCACTGCATCTCCAAGAACCCCCTAAAAGAAGAGTATCTGAGTGGTCAAATTAGGCCGCTTCCTAGAAAAAAACCGAACTTATTTTTGCGAGCATTTTTATTCAACACACCTTTTATTTGAGTGGGTGACTGGTCGTTGATTGACAAGCAACCTTTTTCGGCAGTGAATTACCCCTAATTTTCTCATTACTTTCATGACGAACATGAGAGCATTTTTGAATAAAAACGCATACAAGCTTCACAACACCGGGCAGTTTATTAGAGGAACAGATAAGATGCAAGCTAGTTGCAGTACCCTTGGCTCGGTTGTGGAAGAATATATCTGTGTTAAACGGTATAGTACATTTCTGATGAAACACCTGTACTTTTTCGTTGGTTTAATATGGCTTTGACGCGTTCGTTTGCAGTTTCCATCTTTGCGTGCAAATCATTTGATGAGGTTCGGAATAAACAACGTATTGGTCCAAGAAAGCCTAGAAGCATTCCGTATTCAGTGAGCTTTGGGTCGTTTAGTACAGCTTTCCAATCTACATCCATCTCATCAACCCGAAAGTGCATTGCCGTGTGCCAGGCACGTAGGTTAACTTCCGTGAGTGAACCGTAAACGTCCTGTCATGCGGGATCTATCAGCATGAAATTAGTTCCTTTGACTCCAGGTTCTTTTGCATCCCAACAGTGCGGGCTATATTGGCACCGGAAAGAAGCCAGGTACTTGAGTGAACCCACTGGGGAGAATCGCCTGATTAACCGTATAACCTGGTACCCAGCCGAAAGTAAAGGTTATTTGATACACGCCGAAATCCAGGTGTTCACCATATTGTAAGTTGTTGAAACGAGATGTTCGGCTACTGAGAATCCTGCCTAATAAACTATAGGGCGCTGAAAATGTTGGTACCGAGAAAGTTTGTGTTCACCTGTTGGATCGATTGTCGTTGGTTTGCAAGCAATCAGCCAACTACCGTTTTCCAAGCGGAGGTTTCGGCTAGTCTTTTAGGACGCCTTACCCGGCCATAGTCAGCCAGACAGAACACAGGTGTTTAGCTATTGCTAGTCTGTATTAGCTCTCACGAACAAAGGGTTTTGGTAACTGACTTTTTAAATGCCAAATCAATTTAACTACGGCAGCTGTGCGTGGGGTAATATGTTTGATCCCGTGTTTTTCCCAGATTCTCCAACGGATTTGTAAACGGACCTTTTATGCACGAGAAGACTACCCCACATCCACCGCGTGATATATAGTCTATGTTTGTTTGTATGCAAATGAAGACGATTTCAATTGGTCCGACAACAGTGGAGAGAAAAACTCGTGCAAGATTTTTGTGAAATTATGGTACACGACGCAAGCAGAACGGAGACTACTTGTCGCCACTAGTAATAGGTGAAAAGAAAGACTGATGCACCCATTCTCTTTGAAGGTAAATGTCCCGAATTATGAAAAGAAGTGTTCCAGCTCGAGTAATAAATGGCTGATGAATTTTTAATCAGCAGGTTCTTGGATTCTGTGGATTAGATCACAGAGTAAACGCAAAATTAGTTGACCTGTGAATTCACACAGAGACGTCAATCACACTGTCAATAACAAAAAGATCTGCAAGAGAGACTGATAAGCTGGAAAAAACGGTGTAATTTGTAGCAGTCTTACAAATGAGTTTACTTTGAATAAACTTACGGTTTATTGCCTTTTACCGCCGCTTTCCAAAAGAGTTAACCTAAAGGGGCATTTCAGCTACGTTGCGATTAGGTGAAAATTCAACGATTTGGTTTTTATTCTGTCATGTACTTTGTTCCCTTATATTATATCGTGATATGCAAAATACACTACATATGTGTTTTGTTCTCTCTTTGAATGTTATTTCGGCTTTATATGGAGGTTTATCGGTGATGTGTCAAGCGAACTCCTGGTTAGCTGATCCACCCTGTTGACCTTAGGAAAACGCATTTAATGACCTTGATCATCCAGGATTTTAATCTCAGATGAACCAGCTACCGCCCTGATCAGTTTGATAATTCATTGTTACTCATCACCAATCGCATAAACGTTTTTGATAACCAACCGGTGATACTGAAGGAGAGGAATCAAATTTGGACTAGATCCTAGGGACAATGTAAATAGCTCCAGAAAAGCACAAACATACTGAAATTTATTCCCTTATGAGGTAAACCGGATGACGTTGAATGTGCAACGTCTCAGATACTACTACAGCTCTTCTTTGTTTTGTTCATTGATGAGAATTCCCCTAAGCTAATCCCACTTAACTGCTTGTGTTTTCTGAGCCCCAAACTTGAAACGCAAAACTACGATTGGTTCGTAAATTCCAAAAAATGATCAAAATTACCTACTTTCTCAAATGAAGTTTTACGAGAATGGTCATTAAACACATATAACTGTTCAGGTTTAGCGTTAAAAAATATTTCGATAACTATTAGGTTAAAGTCTTGTGTTTTGTTTAGACAAGTTTTTGTGTGTCTGAAGGTGCAAAATTGCGAGAACGAAACATTGGGATTCACCACTTAACCTGCTACAAAATCTGAAAATAATAACTTGTTGCGCAACACAACAAGTCAGTTGCCAGAGTTACTAGGACAGTGATATGATCGACTTTCTCTAGTCCGGCTTCCTGTTAGACGATATCTTCTTTCTAGCAAATGAACTATGAAAACGTGCAGTTCGGTGATCAAATGCGACACCGTTAGTCTAATAAACTGCAATTTTTGGTATACGACAGGCAGTTTCAACGTAGCTGTACTGCACCCTGCTGTGCCCAGGTGTTATTCGCAATTTATCTCCATTGCGTGTAGAAGTGCAAGAGAGTATAATTTCTATTTATTGATCATTATGACCCGTTTTCTAACCCAGTGAATAAGCCGCATGGTGCAGCGCAAGCACATGAACCGGTATATGAACGACAGTGTAAAAGCTAACACATTCAGAGAAACGGGGATGAAAGGAAATTCTATGATATGCTGAAAATCACAGCAGAGAGCATCTGTTGTGTAATCCTTAGAGGCACTCGTTCAAGTGAAAAGCGTTGCAAGTTAGGAGAAGATCAGTTGGAGTCCATTGATTGTATCCCCCTCACACAGAAAGGGAAGCATCGTACAGGAGAATGCTTCGTAAAAAGCAAACGTCGTGTCAAAAGTGACCCTTCCTGGTCATATGCAAAACACGACCGATAGACAGCACGGTCCAAGTAGACAGGAAATTAGCCTCGTCAGTTTTCATGAATATAATTCGGCCAGAAGCGGTGAGTGGAGAGGGCATAACCCACTAAACTAGTTAAATCAGGACGCATTAGCAAATTCTGTTCATTTCAGTTTATCAGTTATAAACCCTGTACCAAGGGTACGTTGGTTCCAGCGGCCACAGTTTTGGTCACCGGAAAATTGGAATAGTGAGGGAGATAAAATAAAAAACTTGAGGCAATAACATTGTCACTTAGTTTGTGTTGTATATTGATTTGAAGGAACGGAGAACTTGGCAATGATGTATTGATAGCGATAGCGCAAATCCAGGAGAGCCACCGACTGCAAGCCGCACTCGAAACCATACAGCCTGATTAATAGCAGCCCATTTTCTACAGGAGCCGGCTTGGCAAACTCTGCAGGATTGGCTTGCATGACATGGCTGACTACAACCGCAACATATCTAGTTTTGCTTGACTGCGTAGAGGAACCTTAGGTTTTTCATGGATGTAATTCAGTTAAGTTAAGCTGAACTGTCAAAAAACCTTTAATGCGGTGTGTTTACGGTAAACACATTTTTAATGCTGTGCCCTGTGTGGAGTGGAGACACTTCAAGAAAGCTGCAATGAAATAAACTTTAGCTTTTATGGTTCGGGCATATCGTAAAGATGAGGAAAAAGTTCAACAATGGTAAGGATCTTCATCTAAGCTGCACAAAATCCCAGTGCGAGCGGGACTCAAACCAATTCGAATGAGAAAGAAAGAAATTTTCTATTGGGAGTTGGAACAAGTCAAGATCCCGCCAAAAGTGCGACGATGAGGTTGCTGGTTGGGTAAAAAATGCAGATGACTCAAGTAGGTTTGCCTTCAAAATATCATGCTGGAGTTTGGCTGGATAGTAACGGAATAACACACGTATATTGCTTGACGCTCCGGTCACAGCGAATGATTTTTAGGAGTGTAAGTGAATATTATGTGAAAAAATGTAACGTCGCAAAATGGCCAGGAAATGGAGAATAAAGTCTGTATAACTCTAAGGATATAGATACTGATGGTTTACAGTCATCCCGTTCTCAACAGTGGCAAGAGTCTAATCTTTTTAGGGAGAATCTCTCGCACATGACATTGCTCCTAGCTGGACAGAAGCATATTTCCTCTCCACAAAAATGGCTCTATCGGTGAAATTCCACAACATGTATTTGTTATGTTTACCTGGTCTATCAGTAATTTGGATATTCTAGACAGATAATTTCGAAAAAAGTACCAGGAGACATTTTAAGGGGTTTTACAGGTAATGGTTGACTTGTCAATTGAATGGTAACGTGGGAACCTAAACAGTGGTTTTGGGAAGTTTCAAAGCACACTAACATAATAAACGTAGTCAGCTTCTGGGAAATATGTCGGCCGTCCTTCCTGAAGGAGCACTGCGTGTAATAGAATAACTCCTGCCCCAAACGACCTTCGATGCTGGCTGACCTTTTGTGGGCTGGGCCAAATCGTTGTTAGTATGATGGATGGTGTATGGTTATCTAACCAGCGACTATCTGGGACAACCACATAGAACATAACCATACAGACAGACAGACAGACAGACAGACAGACAGACAGACAGACAGACAGACAGACAGACAGACAGACAGACAGACAGACAGACAGACAGACAGTTTGGACAGTTCAGCTATACGGATGAATTCAGCCCACCGTGCTTCAATACTGTACAGTGAATATATCGTCAACTCCAATTGTGTATTGCTGTCGCTGACGGGGTGTTGTTTATTCAGTGATATTATCACCGCCTAGCTCAAAATGCGCCAAGCCAAGCTAGCATGGTCATAAGGGGAATATCATTCTGTTTCCTAAAGCACCATTTATAAACATTGTCGTGTATATATACAGCCCTTAGGCTGTTGTATGAAATTTGTGATATCACACCCGATACAGTTCCAAAGAAAACAAAATTGTCTATCGATTAGCCAATGCCATTAACCCACACGAAAGACAGCTGCTTTGGTTGAAATATATTCAACAGTTGTATAGATAAATACTGGCTGACAAAACCAAACCAATCCGTGGACATATCGTTCAATAAAAATATAATATTTCACTATCCGTAGATCTGTCTGTTCATAGTTTAACCGGTAATATGCAAAGAAAGGTGAGTTGTACTTCCTTGCGTAACCTCAACAAAATTCGTTCCTTTGCTTCGCTTTGATTCCTCATTGAACGTACACTTTGTGGCACACTAGTTATGCCTACAATCATGGTGCCCTTGAAAGTCCAAAACTGACCCCCTACATGTCACTCCTATAATCAAGCAAAGAATGCTTGTTCGTAAGTCGTAACTGAACAATCTACTAACAGGCTTATAACAGACAATTCCTGTTCACGGCAAAAGCAGCTCCGGTTTACACTGCTGCTTCTTTGTCCGAATAAAGATTAGCATAGCATGCATTTTTTGAGGAAAATCATAAGCGGGAAATTCATACAGCTTGTACCAGTTAGCTTACAGTTTTGTTAGTCAACGTTGGGGATTTGCAAAATGCAATCATTTGCACACCAAATTTCAAGGTTGGTTTTCGGAACAAGCATATGAACAACGCTGAAGCGTTGGGCAAACATGAAGTTTGGAATATGGATGCAAGGAACCTTCCATAACGTTGACAAGATTTTCTTTGAGGCTGAGGTAATTGGCGCTGCTATCGTGGTAACGGCATAGTTTCAAGTGGTTGTGAAGATTGAAAAAATGAATGATACGGGTGTCGTCTGCAAGTGTGTAGATAAGGGAAGAAGTAATGAAAAGCAGGATCAGAAAATGCCCGGAAACCTTGGATACGTCCGCAATGACGTTCAGTGGGTTAGGGAGCAAGTCGTCAGCTAATAAATCTACTAGTGTTCCTGTTGTAGGCAAACGGATTTAAGCCCATTACCGAGGCAAAACAAGGACGAAAACATTAAACATGTTTGATAGGACAGCTCTGGCCTCAGCAAATGATAATATAGAATCGTTTACAGAAACAGGCAGGTCACCAGTTGATCTGATGATTTTGATGATAGTTCGCGGGATTTGGGAAACTGGTCATTCCATCGTACCGACTGAAGCATCAGGCGGCCTTAGTGCAGCACATCCAGTTGAAGAATATCATAAACGAGAGATTCAGTTGAGTCTTTCGTGAAAACCAAATTGATGTGCAAATAAGTATATTTGCCTCAGGGTTCATTTCGGCCGGAGTAAGATTTGACGACACATATTTCCTTTATAGGCAGAATGTAACACTGATTAGAGAATCACACCAACCGATTGCGCAAATTGGTCACAAATGCAGCTCTGTAGCTTCGCCACCGTTAACAAGCAAAACCTTTATTCATCAGTGGCACCCAGTTGCTTTAAGAAAGCCATAAACTGTGTGATTCCAGTAAGCTACTTAAAGGAAGCTATTTGGAGAATAACTTCCAGGAATCGTTTAGGAAGACGTTTATCGGTGACCAATTTTACGACAAAAGCAGGTAGATAAAGACAAATCTTGACGTTTACCAGTCTCTTAGCTTCAAGGAACTGTGATGGTAGTGCGGAGGGAAAAATAGAAATGATTCAAGTGAGTCAAAAACTGTTTTTATCCCGCAGTGTGCCGCACCAGATGCTTCACCCAAAGAAAGTCACTAGCAGTGTACCATTTATGGCTCAGTGACAAATTAACTGATTTGGAGTTTGAAGTTATTTTTCTGATACGTCAACTGGAAAGAAAAACTAGTTTTTTAAATATTCGTTGTATAACTGGCTTAAGGCAATCAAATAGCATTTTCAACCAAACTACTTCACATTGAAATTATTATAAAGTGAGGTATTTTTGGCAGTCCGATAAATTGATCAATAGAGTATGAAAATTGCCTTTTGTGAACATATGGCCTATGCCGATACTTTCCTGAAAACGCTTGAGAGGAAAGCTACAGATGTTTTACTGCAGATAAGACCAGAGGAAGTAAATTACACTGTGAATATACGGAAATCTCCTTTCTGTTAAATTCACTTTTTATCATCTACACACCTAAACTGTTTGACGTCAAGTGTTCTGCTTCCGAAACTAACTTGGTTTCTACGTAGCACAAAATAAATTTTGACGCAATGCTTTTCCAGATTTTTGGTTTGATTTTACCCGAGTGATTGTTACAAAACCGGGGCCTGTCGCAAGTTCCTTTTGCCTAATTTTCTCAACTGTCAAAATAACGGATGGAAATTTTTGCCCCTTCGGCAAATAACCCAAATTTCGTAAGAATAAAGAATGGGATCATACTCACAAATGAAAACAAATAGTATTGTTTGATGAACTAAAAATGAAATGTCACCTATGAATAAGTTTAATCAATAAAGCGACTGATTTTTTGCAACGTGTCCAAGTCTGGCAAACGAAAGGAATGCTGCCATCCTCGAATTGATCACTTTAAAAACCGGATATTCTGGTGCATCTACCAGTTAACGTAATACGTACCCATAAGTTGTATTGCCTTCGAGTTATTTTTGTATCCCTTAGCATGTTCATGATACTGCCATTGGTTGTTATCGATGTTTCAACTAATGACACGTTTCAATCTTTGGAATTTGTGTGTAGCAGCACGATACCGGTTGAGACAATATCCGGCAATTCTGTATGTCCTGGTTACCTACCGGGCGTGTGGTCTATCCACCTGCGGGTGTCTATAGTCTCATACTGGATCACCGCCAAACCTAGTCTAAAGCGTAATATCAAGGGGGACTACATAGT